>JARQOD010000008.1:59131843-59154353 GCA_033576555.1 Oophaga sylvatica | reverse complement strand
GATCACATGTGTCTGTCAGGCGCATGGCCAGCAAAAGCTGCGCCACGTTGGGTAAAGAGATAGCCGGGTAATTTGCCAATTTTGCTTCACTTTCAGAAGCAGGAAAAAAATCCCCCATTTTGTTTTTATAAAGATGATCTAAATTCAGTGTTATCCAATAGTCATCTCCTTGCTTGATGCTATGGATATGCCTGTCAGTGTGAAATCAGTGAGCATACACCTTGCCATGCTTGCCAAAGTGGCTGAGGACCCTGTTTTTCCACTCTTCACCCTGCACTTCAATGGTTGGTCATAACAACCAACATTATCATCAACATCACTATGAGTGTGGGGGGCGGAGCCTGGACGTGCATGGAGAAGGAGGCTTGAGCCACAGCTCCTCTCCACACTGTATCCTGCCTAAGCGTCTATCTGCTTTCTAACTGCTGGTGATGGGCAAATCTGACAAGATTAATACTGGGTGCACCCCCAGGAACACTAAGACCCCAAAAACACAGCGGGGACTGGAGGCTTTCCTGCTGAAAGGCTCAGCTACCTCAGGCTCCCAGCTACCAGACATGGCGTCGGTTCCCGCCACTGACACAGATTGTGAAGGTGACTCCACTGATGATGGGAGAGCCCTGAAGAACCGTTCATCAGGTTCAGAACAACTGACGATGCGTAACTTAAAGAAGCTGCTCGTTCAGACACATGCTCCGATCCATGCAGATTTGCAAGATATAAAGCAGGAATTACTTAAGATGGGTAACAGAGTGGAAGCCCTGGAAACTGGCCATGCGGCCGTCCTGCATTACAGCCATGTCTCTAAGACTAAGCTACAGTCACAGCATCGACATTTGAATACTGCAATCCTCCAGCTGGAGGACTTGGAGAACCGAAACAGACGATCTAATCTACGTGTTGAAAGGCTTACCTGAGTCTGTGCAGCGTGAAGACCTGGAATCCACTGCCAAAGTTCTCTTTTCCTCCCTGCTTGGCACTGAACGGGGGCAGAATATTGAAGTAGAACGGATCCATCGTGCCCTGAAACCACGACCAGCTGAGGGTAATCCTCCCAGGGATGTAGTATGTGGACTCCTACGCTATGTGGATACCGCCGCAGTCCTGTCTGCTGCACGGGAGAAGGGCTCCCCAACTCTGGGTGAATATACCGTGGACTTTTACCCTGATCTATCGCCGGCGACACTAGCAAAGAGGCGTCTGGTTTAAACCTCTTTTGGATCATCTTAGGACCCACAACCTGCCTTACAGATGGCAGTTCCCCTTTGGGATTCTGGTGCTTAAAGGAACTCTTAAAGTCTCAATTCGCCATCCTGATGATCTGGCACAGGCCTGGACTAAGCTTGACATCCCTCCAGTAAAAGTTCCGTCCTGGCTGCCGATTCCTGATGAAGAGGACCTGCCACAGTTGCCTGCCGTGGACATTTGGAGCACCCCCAAAAGGAAGAATAAGTCTGCAAGAAGTCGACGACGGGACACCGCTGAAATAGAGTGAGGGTTGCCGGCATTAGTTCCGTCTGCTGTGCTGCTCTTTATTTGGTGAGCCTCACTCACAATGAGCCCATCGACCCGGACACTCAGGGAGAGGAGTTTTTCTTTTAGGTCCCTCTTATTCTCTGGCGGCAGGCGAGGACCCTCTGCATCAGCCTGAAGTTGGCTGCTTGCTGCTTCTCCTGACTGGGGCTGCAGGGCTCCTCAAAGTCTATTTGCCTTGCTCGCAGTGGCCCGGTGAGTGACACACATTCATTGCTGTTCTTCCTATCTATGCCATGGACTTTATCCTCCTGCTAGTACTGCTGCTTACCAGTGGTTGTTACTGTTATTTTTCTTTTGGGGTTTGCTGTTTAACTGAGTGCGCAATATGTGTTTTACAGTTTAGGGGTTAACTATTCACTGTTGTTTTACTGCTGTCACAGTGTTATGGTTCATTACCGTGTGCCTATTGCTACCCTAATTTGCATGCGCATAACGTGAACCACGTGTTCATTTGCGCGCGGGACCATTTGCTATCTTTGGGCGCGCCACAGCCCACAGTTCACATTTTCTTGTTTGTTACTTGTTTGAGCACATTCATAGATACTGAGGGTCCTACTATTGCTATTTGCGCGTGAACTGATCACGTTTTACCAGCCCTTGAACTGGTTTAGAGTGACTAATGACTGCACACGCACATTGATTCCCCTGTATTTCAGTTGCATTTAGCGTGAGTCCCCTTCCTCTCCGTGACGTGATCTCCCTAATTAGGTTGCATCTCCAGACGGCGCCCCCTCCCCGTGTTACAGTGCCTTGGTTGGTGCTCTTGGCCAGTTCTGTTAGATTACTGGACGGCCTCGCGCACCTCCCCTCCCTCCCCCCCCTCCTCCCTTCTCGCGCAGGCGCTCCCTGTGGAGACGGGAGGAAGATGAACTGCCTTCAGTTACAAGTGTTGGCTGGGGTCCATCTTTCCTCCATCTTTCCTTTGTTTGCTAACATAGCTTGTCTGTTTGCCTGTCTCAGCACCCCTTGCTTCAGGCAGACGGTGCGGTGCGACTAGGTTCTTATGGGTGGTTTTTCTTTTTATACCGCCCCCGGTTTGACTAGGCTGATGCCCATTGCCTGCATCAGACCTATCCAGACACTCCTCAGGCATGTTCAGTGGAGATGCCTCGGGCTCTGGATATTTTTTCAGGGCTTGCGGGCTCCCCATTCTGGCATCCCATCTTTGAGGAGCTCCTTTTTTCAAGTTCAGAGTTCTTTTGGTTACTCCTCTTTATCTTCACCCCTTCCCTATTCTTCCTTCATACTTTCCTTCCTCACTGAGCCACCAGTTTGTTTTTTCGGATCTGTTTCACCAGTTTTGCTCAGTAACCGGCCGTTCTGATGGCGTCTAGAGATAAGGTGACATTTTGTACCTTCAACGTCAAGGGCCTAAACGTTGCACAGAAGCGTTCCCAGGTCTTTCGCTTATTACAAAAGAGAAACCTGATGTGGTTCTCCTTCAGGAAACGCACTTCAAGGAACAAGCGATCCCCAACCTCACTAGATTCCGGTACACCTCCTGGCATCATAGCTGTAATGGTTCCCACGCTTCCAGGGAAGTAAGCATTGGCTTTAAAAGAGGATTACCTTTCAAGGTGATTGCACACCAGATGGATAGCGAGGGTAGGTTTTTGTTTCTGAAGGTGGCGCTGGGTGCGATGAAATTAACGATTGCTAACATTTATGCCCCCAATGTAGATCAGGCCTTGTGGCTTCCTCAAGTACTCACCTACCTGTCTGCTTTTGCTGAGGGTACTGTGGTCCTTGGGGGCGACATCAATGTCTCGCTGAACCCTCTGCTGGACACATCCCACCAGCGTACTTCGGTGTCGTACCCCAAATTGGCCAAAATCAAACGGTCCATAGCTGATGCTTCCCTGGTAGACACTTGGCGTGTCGTGCACCCAGCCAAGAGAGATTATACATTTTATTCGGCAGTGCATGGCTCCTATCACCGCATAGATGTTTTCTTGCTTTCACGGCATTCACTACCTTTCATCTCGGCAACCCGTATTGGCTGTATCTCGGTATCTGATCACGCCCCAGTTTACCTGACCCTTTCCCTACCCGCGGAGCTGGGCTGCAGCTTCAACTGGCGTTTAAATACGTCGCTATTAGATGACAAGATTACGGTAACTAATCTGGCCGCGAAGCTACGTACCTTTTTTAGTGAGAATGATAATGCCGATATGCCATTGCCAACATTAATGGAGGCACATAAGGCCTTCATCCGAGGCGAATTCATAGCCTTGGGCTCCTATATGAAGAAGAAAAGATTCCAGGAACTTGGTACCCTCTTACAGCGCATCACTTCCCTGGAGCGGACCCATAAGGAAACGAGAGCCAGGCAGACGCTGAATAAATTGATAGAAGCACGGACTGCTCTCCGAAGCTTTCTTAATATTAAAATCGCGAAATCAATGCTGTACACCAAGCAGAAATTCTATGCATACGGTGACAAAGGGGGACGTATGATGTCATCTTATACGAAAATGACGCAGGATAATTGTACCATCCAGGGGGTGAAGAATGATTCTGGGGCTTTGGTCCTCACTGCACAACAGATTGGTGAACAATTTAGTTTGTTCTACGAGAAATTGTATAATTTAACCCCTGACAGAGATTCAGTACAATCAGCTGCTCATGATACTGCGGTCCAATCCTTCCTCGACTCCTTAACGTTACCGACGTTATCTGCTTCGGACAAGTTGTCTCTAACCGTGCCATTCTCCAGCGGGGAAATTTTGAACGCCATTAAGTCGACTCCCACCGGGAAATGTCCAGGCCCTGATGGACTCCCCATTCTATATTATAAGAAGTTTAGCGAGATTTTGGTCCCCTATCTGGAGAAATGGTGCAATGCCCTAGCTTGTGGGTCAGAGCTTCCTTTACAGGCCCTGATGGCTCACATCTCGGTCATACCGAAACCGGGGAAAGACCCCACAGCCTGCGGAAGCTATAGGCCCATATCACTGCTTAATGCAGATTTAAAGATTTGGGCAAAACTATTGGCGAATTGATTGCAGGCCCTCCTCCCCAACCTAATTCATCGCGACCAGGCGGGGTTTGTCCCAGGTCGTGAAGGCAAGTTCAATGTCCATAGAGTGCTTAGTTTATCGTACTATGCGAGACGCCGATCACTTCCGTTGGTGATGCTGGGTACGGACGCAGAGAAGGCCTTTGACTGCGTTGATTGGACCTTCATGCGCGCGGTTCTCCTCAAGTTTGGCTTTCCACCAAGTTTCGTCTCTGCGATTTTTTCGCTATACTCGAAACCCTCGGCTGCGGTTAAAGTCAACGGGACCTTCTCGCGGTCGTTCAGGATCGCCAACGGAACAAGGCAGGGTTGCCCCCTCTCCCCGTCGTTGTTTGTCCTCTGTATAGAAACCCTATTGCAATCTGTCCGTCAGGATCTACAAACGCAAGGTATTGTGGCAGGTGGCCGACATCACCTCATCGCGGCCTATGCCGACGATTTATTGTTTTTTCTATCCGATCCTCTTACAACATTTCCCCTGCTCCTCGATAAATTTGCCGCATTTGGCTCAATATCCAATTTTAAAATTAATTTCGCTAAATCGGAAGCAGTGAACGTCACCCTATCTGGGACAAAGGTAAGAGAACTACGGGATCTCTTCCCTTTCCGCTGGCCGGACTCCGGGATTACCTATTTAGGCATCAAGGTAACTGGTGAGATACGTACTATCTTCGACCGGAATTATTCCCCATTGTTGGCCTCCATTAAGTCCCAACTTATCTCTTTGAAGGTGCCATGCATGGCTTGGCTGGGAAGGAAAGCTTACCTAACCTCCTACGTTTTACCGAAGCTTCTGTATCTTTTGCAGGCGGCTCCGATATGTGTTCCACAAACGTACTTCCGGCAAATTAACCGCCTTTTTAGGAATTTTCTGTGGAATAACAAGAGACCCAGAATCTCACATCAAACCTTACGTAGACCACGCTCCCAGGGAGGTATTAACCTCCTGGACCCGTCGATTTATTACGAAGCAAACCAGCTGCTTCGGTGGCTGGACTACTGCAAGCTGAAGGGCAAATCAGATTCGGCTGCGATTGACCTGGAGTCCCTGTCATATGCGGAGGCCTCCTTCTGGATCCCGAAGACGTTGATGCCTCATCGTGTGGTGGATAATCCCATGGTCCAGAGCGCATTGTCCACATGGTGGAGGTGCAGCTCTGACCCATGTCTGGCACCCTTTCCCTCGCCGCTGATGCCGACCGCTTTTTTGCCTAAGGCGGTGGGCATCCCATTGGTAGACCCAGTTATGGTTTCCTTATGGAACAGATTGGACATGCCAATTTCCTTCCGATTCCCCCAAGGCTTTGTTCCTTCTGCGGCGAACTTGGAGGAACTGATGCTGCCTAGGAAACTTAACTTCATTCAACTTGAACATTTTAGGCTGATTTGTCATCAATTCCTGCGAACGCACCCCTTGTCTCGGGATTGTACACCTTTCGAACAACAACTTTCGTTGCCTACCCCTCCAAGAAACTCCCTCTCTCGCATGTACGCTGAAAGAGTGCTGGAACCACAGATACCAAGGACCTCATACCTGGAGGCGTGGGAACGTGAACTACATTGCTCATTTACAGATGAGGAGGTGTCCCAGATTTATGCCCGTTCACACGGCTTCTCCCGCTGTGTCCGCCTGAAGGAGAACTCACTGAATTTACTTACCCGGTGGTATAAGACTCCGGCCCTACTGTTCCAATGGGGGGTGACTCCGACCGGCGCTTGTTGGAGATGTGATGGAGACCTGGGAACGCTTTCACACCTTTGGTGGGATTGCCCATTGATAAAAACGTTTTGGACAGATGTTGAGGCGAGTATCAGATCCATTTGTGACCCTACATTCTTATTGACGGCCCCACTAATATTGTTGTGGTTATCGACCCCCACATATGTGCCCAAGAAATCTAAACTTAGTACGCAACTGCTGATGGCAGCTAAATTGGTAATCCCCACGTTGTGGATGGACAAGACTCCACCTAGTAAATCTTTGTGGCTAGCTAAAGTAGATGACATTTTTAGGCTTGAGGAACTGACGGCGAGAGTGGAGAACCGCTTTGATGGTTTTTCTAAGCTTTGGGCGCCATGGGTTCACTATAAGCAGACGGTTGCTTAGTTTACTGATAACTTGGTCCACGAGACATAGCTGGTTGGCTCTCTTTCCTCCCCCCCCTTCACCTCACCCCTTTTCTTCTATTTTAATGTCGAGCTGTTCCCCTTCTTCTCTAGTCCGTGTACCCTAACCTCGTTCCTTCTCCTCCCCTTTTCCGTTCCCCCCCCCTCCATCCTACCGGTGACCAGGTTCGCCTTACTCGCTTGCTACCTCATGATGCAGTGCGCGAGATATTTACTGAGAACTCCGTACAGTTTGCCGACCGATATTCATATCCCTCCCGTACAAGCGGAGTGGTTCTAAGATATATGTAGGTATTCCACTGTAACCTTGTACTGCTTCTCTTTGCATATACATTTGTTCCCGGTTTATGTAATGTAATGGGATGGATCATGGACTTTGAGATATTTTTGGTTATTCAGTTATTGATGTTACATTTCTGTCCAGTGGACATTCTCTCAATGCTATCTGTATTCTTGTTCATATTCATATAAATAAAGAATATACAACATCACTATGAGTGTGAGCCTTGTCTCGTAGGTATGCCAGGGATTACTCATTGACCCCCTCCAAATCTACCTGCTCTTCCTCCTCCTCTTCCTAAAGACATCATGGTTGCTGATTCTCCTCCATGTGTCATTTTTCTCTACTGTGGCCAATAGTTCCAGAGCCCAAGTTGTAGAACTTGCTGTTTTTCCTCCATCCCTTATTGCATCATTTTGACATTTTGAAAAATCTCTCTAATATACTGTAATTATCAGGGTAATGACATCGTTGATGCCACAGTTGTCTCTACTCACAAATCTGAGGTCCTCTTCAAAGGTCCAGAGTAGGCCGCACATGTCCCTAATTAGCTGACATTGCCTGATTTCAAAGTAACACATTCCATGTGATTTTTTGCATAACATAAAAACTGACCACTTTCCAATGCTCATACAAGTGGTGCAGTGCATGCTATGGAATTCCATTGCATTGGCAGGTGAAAAATCAAGTGGTACAAAGCATGACCATTCTTTTGCTGCAAAGTCAGGAGGGCATTTTTCTTCATGTAGATGTGCAGCCCAGCTATGCAGGCACACATAAAAGTCCAGGAGAGTGCACAGGAAGGTAACAGCAAAGCTTGATATCTATGCACTTCACTCACACTTTTAGACACACCCATCAGGGGTACAAGAGGAAGTGACACTTAGCAATCTGAGTTCAGTCAGTTTCCTGTCTTCGGACAGTGCAGTTCAGTCCAGTGGAGTCTGGACTTGGAGAGAGAGAGAAGGGAGGACTGGATCCTCGCAGAGCTAACGTAGCTCACCTGACAAGCAAGTGGAGGCTAGTACGGGTGAAGTGGATCATCCTAGCCTAGTCAGAGCTACCCTTAATCAGTACCTCAACAGAAGCTGGAGGGAGGAGGATACTGAGAGCTGCTCGGCGAGCTCTAGAAGAAAGCTGACATTACCATCGAAGTTACAGTTGCTTGTGCTAAGAGCGAGAGCAGGGCGAAGGGCACAGTGGAGAAGATAGAGAAGTGCTTTAGGTATTGGATTGCCTGCACTAAATTGCCGGACACCGGAGTCCGAAGTGTTGCTACTGTTTCAGGCATAGTAACAAGATTACTGGAGGCATCTGGACTACAGGTCGCAGAGAGCAGCCTTAAGTGTCAATACGTAACCGGAGTCAGGTGGAACAGGGACTTTGAGTCAAGTGCACGACAAAAGTAAGGACTTAGTTTCATCACTTAGAAGGCTCCACCACAACGTTGGCCGGGCAGTACAGCTATAGAGAAAGCTGGAGTTTCAGAGTTAACTTCGCTTCAGGCAAGTTGGACTCACATGTATATGGAAGTAAAGGAGGCCTCTAACCTGCTCAGCTGTTACCGAATGTGCACTCTCCACCCCGACCAGCTCCCCGGGATCTGCTTGAACTACCATCAGTAAAAGGTATGAAAAGGAGCTACCTTGTGTGTGACTGAATTATTACTACACCCTGCATCATCTCCACCATAGACTTCCAGGGACCCGTCTCACCTGTGGGAGACTTACTACCAAGCTGCCCCATAACATCCCCTGTGAAAGTCCTTAGAGCAGCGCTGGTACAATTTACCAGAAACCGCAGGTGGCGTCACGAACTACCTATCCTAACAATCCCCTGTAAATATTCCCCTATTGCACGACCGCCAGGGCCACGGACCGAGCCACCGCTACCAGTGACAACTCCCATAGATTTCCATGGGCTCGGCTCCGAGTACCCCATAGCCCTGGTATCCACAATTGTGGTGCGTGGTCGGAACAACTTTTCTGGCGTCACGAACAGGATCCGAAACTTGCAATTGTGAGTCCTGTGTGCCTATATTGACTGTTTGTGCGGAAAAGACTGCTTGCTGTGTTGGCGCCATAATACCGCCATCTTTAGCGCAATATTCGCGCCCTCAGGCGCTGGTGAAGAAGGGGGGCGTACTGTAAAAGCGCACTGTTGCCAGGCTCCGCCCCCAGCTCTGACGCGGCGGCAGGTCCTGTGAAACAGGAAGTGAACGCTCTGACATCACAGTCCTGCGACGAAGGTCCTGTCTCCACCGCTGTGCCTGCTACGAAGGTCCTGTCTCCACCGCTGTGCCTGCGACGCTGCAGCCTGCAAAGGAGGTAGGCTCAGATTAACCAAGGGGGCACCAATATATCGCAGCAACCGGCAGACGGAGCGGCCCCCGCCGGAGGCCCCAATAGCCCACCGCTTGGCGTCGTACTGCAGGATGGAGGTGCGGGCCCCTCACCTGGTCCGGTGGTCCCGCTTATGCCCCTAGCGCTCCCATACATGCCAGGAGCGAAGTGGCTCCCTCAATACAGCGGCGAGCCAGGCACCCTGCCAGGATTTAAACGGAAAATATGTAGTATTTTGGATATGTATTCAATGACTGAAAAGCAAAAAGTTGCTGTGGTAATAGGACAGTTAGCGGGTGCGGCTGAGAGAGAAGTAGAGACTTGGCCCATTGCAGACCAGGAGTCGGTACCTGCGATACTCTTAAAGCTACAGGCCATCTTCGAGGACCACACAGAAACGGATCTCCGGATGGCATTTTATCAGTGCTTCCAGGGACCGGGTGACAGTATTAGGGACTACGCCTGCCGACTACAGGGGGCCCTGCGAGCTCTTAAACAGGCTAACCCCACAAGTCCCATTGATGAGAGCCAAATGTTAAAAGAGCAATTCGTGCGGGGACTGAGGTCTCCAGAGGAAAGGAGGACTGTAAACTGGTGGTCCTTGGATCATCCAGATGCCACTTTTGATGCTCTAAAGGACATGGCAATAAAGGGACTGCGACCCCTGGAAAAGCCTGAGGTGGCAAAACAGTATCACCTGGGTGAAGCCACTCTTAAGCCGGCAGTACCCACCTTTTCCCCGCAGGTGGCAGAAGCTAAAACGCAGGTGGCGCCCCCTAGTGAGTTGGAATGTCTGCGCTCAGAAGTGCGCCAGCTGACTAAGAACTTGGCCACTGTAATGGATGCCCTGCAACTGCGGAAAGAGGAAGGAGGGAAGATCCTACTAGCCGACTGTCCGGAGGATGTCCCTTGGATGAACCGGAGGAAATGGAGGACGTCGCCTCATCGGAGGAGGACCACGCCACCCCCAGGAGCGACTCTGGAGCAACACCATCGTCGCCGGGAGATCGTCTGCTACCGCTGCAACCAAAAAGGTCATATGGCTCAGCAATGTCCTTTAAACGAGCCGATCCTGGGTCAGAGGGCCAACACCCAGGAGTAGACTCATCAGGCCCTTTAGACTGGAACCGCAGGTTCGTGGGTGGACGGCCCTACCTGTCCATGATTCTGGACGGGATTGCAATCCCTGCACTGCTGGACACGGGATCTCAGGTGACCATCATACCTGACGTCCTTTACAATAAATTTTGGTCCATGGACAGCCTCCAGCCCCCGAGCCCTGACTTGACAGTGTACGCTACCAATGGTCTCCCTGTTGAAGTAATTGGAGCCAAAAACGTAAATGTAAAAGTGGGCAGGGTGGAGCTGAAGGATCAGGGACTCCTAGTAGTCAGGACTGTAAATGAGGAAAATGGTCTAAATGTGATACTAGGTACTAACATTATCAGTAACTGTCTGGGAGAAGTTGTGTTTTTGCTCCAACGCTCACTGAAGTTGCCAAGCCAAAGCAGAAGGGAGTGATCCAGAGGGAGATCCGGGCCCTGATGTGCCAGCAGCAAGCGAAGCTTACAGATGGTGAAATCGGTAATGTACGGGTCACAGACTCGAACCCCATTGTAATACCCCCAATGAGTGAAATGTTAATATGGTGTAGAGCAGCCATAGGTCTGAGGGGACTGAACTACCAAGCAGTAGTAGAACCCCATCGCTCCAAACACAGACCTACACTCATGATTGCTAGAGGGGTAGTGGAAGTAATAAATGGGAGAGTACCAGTACGGCTTCTCAACTGGGGGGACGATGAAGTAAACTTGCCGCGTTATGCTACAGTTGCTAAATTACATGCCGTAGATAACAATTCTATCCTCACAACCGAGTCCTTAGCCTCCCGCCAACCAGCGGAGGATAATGATCCGCAACCCCGGTAGCGGACTGGTGTCAGCAACTTCATATAGGGACAGACACCACTTCCATCCACCAGAAACAGGGGGTACTACGGGTGGTACAAGAGTACGCACAAGTATTTAGCAAGCACCCACTTGATTTTGGGACCATTAAGGGAGTACAGCATCATATCCCTACAGGCAGTCATCCTCCCATCAAAGAGCGGTACAGACCCATACCTCCAGCCCACTATCAGAAAGCTAAGGAAATGCTGCATGACATGAAGAAAGCCGGGGTGATAAGGGATAGTTGTAGCCCCTGGGCAGCACCTCTGGTTCTAGTGAAGAAAAAGGATGGTAGCATGCAAATGTGTGTAGACTATAGGCAAGTAAATCGTATAACACATAAAGATGCATACCCATTACCACGTATAGAGGAATCCTTAGCTGCTCTGAAAACGGCTAACTACTTTTCTACCCTCGACCTTACTAGTGGGTACTGGCAAGTGGCTGTGGCTGAGGAGGACCGGGAGAAAACTGCTTTCACCACCCCAATGGGACTCTGCGAGTTCGATAGGATGCCGTTTGGTCTCAGCAGTGCCCCAGGAACATTCCAGAGGGTGATGGAGAGCTGTCTGGGACATCTCAACTTCGAAACTGTGCTGCTGTACTTGGACGACGTAATTGTGTACTCTAAGACATATGAAGATCATCTGAAGCACCTGGCGGAGGTATTTGAGTCATTGTCCAAGTTTGGGATAAAACTAAAGCCCTCTAAATGCCACCTGCTCAAACAGAAGGTACAGTACTTGGGACACATTGTCAGTTCTGAAGGAGTAGCGCCGGACCCCGAGAAGGTCACAGCTATTCAGAAATGGCCAAAGCCGAAGAACCTAAAGGAGGTGCGTCAGTTCCTGGGACTAACAGGTTACTACAGGAGGTTTGTAAAAGATTACACTAAGAAAGCGGCGCCTTTGCAGGACCTCCTGGTAGGACAACCTCTTAAGAGCAGAAACCTTCCATTCAATTGGGGAAAAGAACAAGCTGAGGCATTCAAAGAGATGAAAGAGATCCTTACCGGCGATGAAATCTTAGCCTACCCAGATTACAGCCAACCGTTCCTGCTATACACAGATGCCAGTAACGAAGGATTAGGAGCGGTCCTCAGTCAGAAGCAGAACGGCCAAGAAAAAGTCATCGCATATGCCAGCAGAAAACTCAGGCCAACTGAGAGGAACCCGGAAAACTATAGCAGCTTCAAACTGGAGTTTCTGGCGCTGGTCTGGGCCATTACCGAAAGATTCAAACATTACCTTGCCTCCAACAAGTTCACTGCGTTTACAGACAACAACCCCTTGACGCATCTGGAAACAGCCAAGCTGGGAGCCATGGAGCAACGTTGGATGGCTCGGTTATCAAACTACCAGTTTACCATCAAATACAGAGCGGGCCGTAAAAATGCTAACGCGGACGCCTTGTCCAGAATGCCGCATGAATCCGACAGGAGGAAGAGTCAGACGATCTGGAAGAAATCGAGCTACCTGCGTTCCACAGAAATGGGATGGTCCAAGAGCAACGAGTCTACAGGAAGCGGTGTGGTGAGATGTTGAACCCTTTACCTCATCACAGCTGGAAGGAGACTCAGGACAGCGATCCCGTGGTCAGCCGTATCAAGGAGTTGATAAAACAGGAAGGTTCCTCCTTGGAGAAAGATGCATCCATGCCAGCAAAGCTCCTGTGGAATGAGAGAAGCCGGTTGTTCATATACCGTGAGAAGTTGTGCAGGAGATACGTCGACCCAAGGACCCATGAGATGGTTTGGCAAATAGTGGTCCCGAGAGCAGACATCCAAATGGTGCTGGAAGCATACCACGATCAAGCAGGACACTTTGGCTGGAGAAAGCTGGAGACCCTGTTGAGGTGCCGGTTCTACTGGGTAGGGATGCGCAGCTCCATTGAGAAGTGGTGCCGGAACTGTGGACCCTGTGGCCTCAGGCGAAAAGACTACAGTAGCCAGAAGGCACACTTGCAGCCTATCCGGACGACTCGTCCCTTGGAGATCGTGGCATTGGATCACGTCAAGTTGTCCCCAGCAGGTCAGGATATTCGTATGCCCTGACCATGGTGGATCACTATTCCAGGTTTCTGGTGGTCGCCCCTGTCAAAGATCTGACAGCAGAGACAGCAGCAAGAACCTTCCAAGCAAGTTTCTGCAGACCACACGGATATCCAGAACAGGTACTGACTGATCGAGGTCCAGCCTTTGAAGCTGAACTGTTTCAAGAATTCTGTCAATTGTATGGATGTAAAAAGATCAGAACAACACCATACCACCCTCAGACCAACGGCCTTTGTGAAAAAATGAATCACATTGTCATCGACTTACTGAAAACTGTACCACTGGAAGAAAGAAATCGGTGGCCAGACTTGTTACCTGACCTGGTCGACTTGTACAACCATATCCCAGTAAGTTCCACCAACTGCACTCCAGCCTACCTTATGAGAGCAAGGCCGGGAAGGCTGCCAATGGACTTAGAACTCGGTGTGGTAGAACCAGAGGCTGATGACAGCGCTGAAGATTGGGACACAAATCGACAGGAACAGTACAAGAGAGTACAAGCCTGCGTAGAAGACAGTCTCAATAGAGTAAGAGAAAAACAAAAGGAGAACTATAACAAAAATGCTCCCGCTAAGCCTTTAATGCCTGGAGAGATGGTGCTCAAAAGGAAAAGAAGAACACACAAGTTGGATGATCAGTGGGAACAGGAGCCATATGTCATGCAAAATTCCAATTTCGATAACAGCAAGGTCTGTACCATCAGCAAGGATGGAGGAAAAACGACGGCAACTGTGTCTAGAGATCATTTGAAGTTGTGTCCTGGCCCATTAAAGCTCCGTGAAGAAAACCCTGTTGTTCATCAAGAAGAGAGTGCTGAAGCGGTCATACACACGGATTTGGGAGATTTACCTGCAGATTGGCCCAGATTAGGAGACGCTGTAATTATTCCTGTGCTGCAGTTTTACCAACCGCAAGAGGAGTCTCTACAACCGGTCATACCAATTGTGCCAGTGGAGCCAGTTCCAGAAGAACCTGTTCCGGCAGATCCTCAACCGTTAGAACCCCAAGAAGCGGATCCGCAAGAAGCAGCGCCACAAGAAGTGGAATCCCTTGGTGAAGCTGGTGAAGCAGTACCACGCCTCGTCCAGTCACTAGCACGCTTGCCAGATCCATAGAAAGGTTGAGACAGTATTATCGTTTGCCGTTACGCAGAACAGAAAGGTTAGAGAACACCATACCTGACGCTACCCCACGTAGGTCAGAACGTATCACTAAAGGTAAACTACCTATTCGCTATCAGGAGTAGTCCTAGTAGACTAGTTAGCAAGACCCAGACAGGGTTTATTGTCACTGACCAAATGTATAAAGTTTAAAATTTATATATATCAATGTGTTTTAACCATGCCAATGGACTGCGTGGCTGTGGACTGTGCCAGCCCAAGAACTTGCTTTGTAAATAGTTGCGCTTCGGTGCATTATTTTGGTTTTACAAGAAGCCACTATGATACAACTACCTCTGAAGAAAAACCCGTATGGTGTGGCCTAGAGTGAGGTCTGCAGTCAGAAGTCCTGCAGCCCACCCAGGACCCACGTGGGAGGTTTTTGGTGCGGGTCCTCCACAAGTATCTTGTATATATGAAAATGTCTTGATATTTTGATACTTTTGTATTTTCTTACTGTACATATTGTAACGTTCAAGAAATTCTTACCTCCCGGATGGGAAGAGTTGAAATGTTGTTGTTAATGCAAAACAAAATGTTCTTTTTGTCTTTTACAGCCCGGGAGTGCTGTGTTTTACCAAGGGGGGATGTGTAGCCCAGCTATGCAGGCACACATAAAAGTCCAGGAGAGTGCACAGGAAGGTAACAGCAAAGCTTGATATCTATGCACTTCACTCACACTTTTAGACACACCCATCAGGGGTACAAGAGGAAGTGACACTTAGCAATCTGAGTTCAGTCAGTTTCCTGTCTTCGGACAGTGCAGTTCAGTCCAGTGGAGTCTGGACTTGGAGAGAGAGAGAAGGGAGGACTGGATCCTCGCAGAGCTAACGTAGCTCACCTGACAAGCAAGTGGAGGCTAGTACGGGTGAAGTGGATCATCCTAGCCTAATCAGAGCTACCCTTAATCAGTACCTCAACAGAAGCTGGAGGGAGGAGGATACTGAGAGCTGCTCGGCGAGCTCTAGAAGAAAGCTGACATTACCATCGAAGTTACAGTTGCTTGTGCTAAGAGCGAGAGCAGGGCGAAGGGCACAGTGGAGAAGATAGAGAAGTGCTTTAGGTATTGGATTGCCTGCACTAAATTGCCGGACACCGGAGTCCGAAGTGTTGCTACTGTTTCAGGCATAGTAACAAGATTACCGGAGGCATCTGGACTACAGGTCGCAGAGAGCAGCCTTAAGTGTCAATACGTAACCGGAGTCAGGTGGAACAGGGACTTTGAGTCAAGTGCACGACAAAAGTAAGGACTTAGTTTCATCACTTAGAAGGCTCCACCACAATATTGGCCGGGCAGTACAGCTATTGAGAAAGCTGGAGTTTCAGAGTTAACTTCGCTTCAGGCAAGTTGGACTCACATGTATATGGAAGTAAAGGAGGCCTCTAACCTGCTCAGCTGTTACCGGAATGTGCACTCTCCACCCCGACCAGCTCCCCGGGATCTGCTTGAACTACCATCAGTAAAAGGTATGAAAAGGAGCTACCTTGTGTGTGACTGAATTATTACTACACCCTGCATCATCTCCACCATAGACTTCCAGGGACCCGTCTCACCTGTGGGAGACTTACTACCAAGCTGCCCCATAACATCCCCTGTGAAAGTCCTTAGAGCAGCGCTGGTACAATTTACCAGAAACCGCAGGTGGCGTCACGAACTACCTATCCTAACAATCCCCTGTAAATATTCCCCTATTGCACGACCGCCAGGGCCACGGACCGAGCCACCGCTACCAGTGACAACTCCCATAGATTTCCATGGACTCGGCTCCGAGTACCCCATAGCCCTGGTATCCACAATTGTGGTGCGTGGTCGGAACATAAACATGGCTAAATATCCAGATACTCTCCTAACCTTGACCACCCCTTTTCAAGTGGCTAGATTTTTTTAAAAATCCAATGTATGGATCCGTTTTAATATTTAATACTAGCCAGTTAGAATTAAAATTAATCAAAACCTTACTCCAACCCCACAGGACTTGAAGAGGAAGTTTAAAATTTGTACCATCTTTTGAGAACACCAAAAAGTTTACAAGTTTGCATCGGTAGCTAATCTTTTAGTAATTAATCTGGCCTTGAAAGACCACATATACAGTAGATGGATAAGAATACACACATAGTGTGATAATATTATATACATATACATATATATATATATATATATATATATATATATATATATATATATATACAGTACAGACCAAAAGTTTGGACACACCTTCTCATTTAAAGATTTTTCTGTATTTTCATGACTATGAAAATTGTACATTCACACTGAAGGCATCAAAACTATGAATTACCACATGTGGAATTATATACTTAACAAAAAAGTGTGAAAACAAATGAAAATATGTCTTATATTCTAGTTTCTTCAAAGTAGCCACCTTTTGCTTTGATGACTGCTTTGCACACTCTTGGCATTCTCTTGATGAGCTTCAAGAGGTAGTCACCGGAAATGGTCTTCCAACAATCTTGAAGGAGTTCCCAGAGATGCTTAGCACTTGTTGGCCCTTTTGCCTTCACTCTGCGGTCCAGCTCACCCCAAACCATCTCAATTGGGTTCAGGTCTGGTGACTGTGGAGGCCAGGTCATCTGGTGTAACACCCCATCACTCTCGCTCTTTGTCAAATAGCCCTTACACAGCCTGGAGGTGTGTTTGGGGTCATTGTCCTGTTGAAAAATAAATGATGGTCCAACTAAACGCAAACCGGATGGAATAGCATGCCGCTGCAAGATGCTGTGGTAGCCATGCTGGTTCAGTATGCCTTCAATTTTGAATAAATCCCCAACAGTGTCACCAGCAAAGCACCCCCACACCATCACACCACCTCCTCCATGCTTCACGGTGGGAACCAGGCATGTAGAGTCCATCCGTTCACCTTTTCTGCGTCACAAAGACACGGTGGTTGGAACCAAATATCTCAAATTTGGTCTCATCAGACCAAAGCACAGATTTCCACTGGTCTAATGTCCATTCCTTGTGTTCTTTAGCCCAAACAAGTCTCTTCTGCTTGTTGCCTGTCCTTAGCAGTAGTTTCCTAGCAGCTGTTTTACCATGAAGGCCTGCTGCACAAAGTCTCCTCTTAACAGTTGTTGTAGAGATGTGTCTGCTGCTAGAACTCTGTGTGGTATTGACCTGGTCTCTAATCTGAGCTGCTGTAAACCTGCGATTTCTGAGGCTGGTGACTCGGATAAACTTATCCTCAGAAGCAGAGGTGACTCTTGGTCTTCCTTTCCTGGGGCGGTCCTCATGTGAGCCAGTTTCTTTGTAGCGCTTGATGGTTTTTGCAATTGCACTTGGGGACACTTTCAATGTTTTCACAATTTTTCGGACTGACTGACCTTCATTTC
Source organism: Oophaga sylvatica (assembly GCA_033576555.1). NCBI lineage: Eukaryota > Metazoa > Chordata > Amphibia > Anura > Dendrobatidae > Oophaga > Oophaga sylvatica. The sequence goes on along the minus strand of JARQOD010000008.1, from coordinate 59,136,539 downwards.
TTAAAGTAATGATGGCCACTCGTTTTTCTTTACTTAGCTGCTTTTTTCCTGCCATAATCCAAATTCTAACAGTCTATTCAGTAGGACTATCAGCTGTGTATCCACCAGACTTCTGCACAATACAACTGATGGTCCCAACCCCATTTATAAGGCCAGAAATCCCACTTATTAAACCTGACAGGGCACACCTGTGAAGTGAAAACCATTTCCGGTGACTACCTCTTGAAGCTCATCAAGAGAATGCCAAGAGTGTGCAAAGCACTCATCAAAGCAAAAGGTGGCTACTTTGAAGAACCTAGAATATAAGACATATTTTCATTTGTTTTCACACTTTTTTTTAAGTATATAATTCCACATGTGTTAATTCATAGTTTTGATGCCTTCAGTGTGAATGTACAATTTTCATAGTCATAAAAACACAGAAAAATCTTTAAATGAGAAGGTGTATCCAAACTTTTGGTCTGTACTGTATATACACACACACACACACACACACATACATACATATATACACACAAATATGCACAACAGTGCTCAGCATAAATCACAATTCCTACAAAACCTTAAGCAGTATGTAACAAAGAAACAAATAAATGAGTTCACCCCCTTTAAAAAGTAAAATTGTAATCAATATCTCACTGAATATATGAACAATTTCCAAAATTTTGACAAGACTGAGTTTCATAGTACATTTTTGTACCCATTAAATGCAAATAAAGAAAATAATATAACTTGCATTACAAAATCTTCAGTTTTACTCAAACCAGTTGTTGCAAAAATGAATACACCCCACATCAAAAACTATTATATCTAGCATTTTGCATGACTTCCATGATATTTAAGGACAGCACCAACTCCTCTAGGCATGGAATGAGCAAGTTGGCGACATATTGCCACATCTTTTTCCATTCTTCAAATACTACCTCTTTTAGAGCCTGGATGCTAGCTGGAGACTGATAACATGTCTCTTCAGAATTCCTTATAGGCGTACAATTGGGTTCAGATCAAGAGACACTTGGCCACTGAATCACTTTCACCCTGTTCTTGTTCAGAAATGCAACAGTGACCTTAGATGTGTGTTTTGGATCATTGTCATGTTGGCAAAATTCACGTCTACCAAGGGCACAATATAGTGGAGTATCGTATTTTTCGGACTATAAGTCACACTTTTTTCCTCCAAAATTTGAAGAAAGTGGGGTGATCGTCTTTTAGTCTGGATGTACTTTATATATATTTATATATTATATATATATATATATATATATATACAGTATGTCCCCTGTGGCTGTGGATGGGAGAGAAGCAGTAGTGAGTATTCCGGCAGCTGACCTCAACGTGTGAGGGCGCATGACAGTGACGTCATGCACTGTTACATGCTGAAATCAGCTGCTGGCATCAGAATAGGATGCAACAGGGAGGGAGCGGAGGGAAGGTAAGTAGAATGGTTTATTTTTTTATGTGTGCAGCATGATGGTGCCATATATAGCAGGATAGGGGGCAATGTATACCAGGATGGGGAAGAAGAGGCCATGTATATCAGGATGGTGGATGGTGGCCATGTATACCATGATAGGTATAGTGGCCAAATTGTCATGGTTTGTGGGAAAAGGTAGTTTAAGGATTAATTTGGATGGCCTCACTCTGGGATTCTGGGAGGCTTCTTATAGCCTCATTGTGGGGCCATTCCTTGTCGCTTATACTTTGACCCTTGGCCGAGTGTGTGTGACCCTGTGCTTTGTACTTGTGATTCTATATGCTTGCTTGGTTTTGACTTGGTTCTGTTCCCGTTACGAGTTCTGCCTGCCCCTCCTGTACTACGTTGCTATCTCGTGTATGACCCCTGGCCTTTGTCCTGACAATTCTCTGTTTACCCCTCCTGTACTGCGTTGCTATCTCCGTGTATGACTCCTGGCTTATGTTCTGACTATTCTCTGCTCGCCCCTTCTGCACTTCGCCGTCCTCTCCGTGTATGACCCCGTTTGTCTGACCTGAGTTTCCCTCTTTACTAATCCAGGGTCCCTGTAGTGTCCTGTACTCCCCTCCAGCAGCAGGACGCTAAGCCCCGCCCCCTGTGGTCACATGATCGCAGGTCCTTTTGCTTACTGCTACCCTCAGTGTCTCCTCTCACCACGCTGTTCAGATCCCGTCAGCCTGAGCCTCCCCTATGGCATCTGACCCCGGGCCCTTCCTCCGCAGTGTGGGTGAGTCACCCTGCTCAGCCGTGGCAGTTCGCTGGCGCTGACAGGGTTGTTACACATATATAGGAAGATGGTTATGGGAGCCATGTACACCAGGATGTGGATGATGGCCATGTATACTAGGATGATGGATGGTGGCCACGTATACCAGTATGAGGATGATGGTCATGTATACCAGTATTGTGAATAGGGGCCATGTATACCAGGATGGGGACGGTGGCCATATATAGCAGGATGGGAATGGGGGCCATGTATGCCAGGATAGGGATGATGGCCATGTATACCAGGATAGTGGATTGTGGCCATGTATACCAGGATGGGTATGATGGCCATATATACCAGGATGGGGATGGAGGCCATGAATACCAGGATGGGGATGGTGGCCATGTTTAACAGGATGGGGATGGGGGGCCATGTATACCAGGATGGGGATGGGGCCATGTATAACAAGATGGGGATGGGCCATGTATAACAGGATGGGGATGGTGACCAAGTATACCAGGATGGGGTGGGAACCATGTATACCAGAATGGGGAACATGTATTAAGGAAGGGGGCCATATATACCTGGATGGGGATGGAGGCCATGAATACCAGGATGGGGATGGTGGCAATGTATAACAGGATGGGGGGCATGTATACTAGGATGGGGATGGGGGCCATGTATACCAGGATGGGGATGGGGCCAGTAACAATGGTGGCATGTAAACAGATGGAGGCAGTATAGGATAGGATGGGGCCATGTATACAGATGGAGAGAGTATACAGTGGAATGGGCCATGTATACTAGGATGATGGATGGTGGCCATGTATACCAGTATGAGGATGGATGGCATGTATAGCCAGTATTGTGATAGGGCCATGCATACCAGGATGGGAGTGGCCATTATAGCAGGATGGGAATGGGGGCCATGTATGCCAGGATAGGGATGATGGCCATGTATACAGGATAGTGGATTGTGGCCATGTATACCAGGATGGGGATGGGGACCATGGTAGTAACAGGATGGGGATGGGGGGATGTATACAGGATGGGGGATGGGTGGGGCCCTGTATACCAGGATGGGGATGGGGCCATGTATAACAGGATGGGGATGGTGACCAAGTATACCAGGATGGGGATGGGAACCATGTATACCAGGATGGGTGGACATGTATATAAGGAAGGGGCCATGTATACCGTGGATGGGTACATATTATCAGGATGAGTGGGGATATATATACTAGGATGGGTATTACCCTATAGATAGTGTTACAGCAGCTGCCCATATACAATGGTGTCAGGACACATTTTTTGGCTTTTATTTTTTTTCTATTTTCTTTTTCTAAAAACCTATGTACATTTATATAGTCCCAAAAATAGGTACATCTATAAATCATGAAACTAATCAAATGATATGACAGCTTCTGCAGCTCCAGCACAGACACTCATACATCCCCACATAAGGACACCACCATGTTTCACTGTAGGCACCATGCATTTTTCTTTGTACTTCTCACCTTTGGGACACCATACAGTTTTGAAGCTATCAGTTACAAAACCATTTATTTTTGGTCTCATCGCTCCAGAGTATGGAGTTCCAGTAGGCTTTATACTTTTCAGCATGGGCCATGGCAAATTGTACATGGCTTTTTTGGGGGGGCACAAGCTTTAGGAGAGGCTTCATTTGTGGATGAAACTCATGCATGCCATTCCTCTGCAGTGTACGTCAAGTTGTTGTGTGACGGGAAAGACCCCTCCGGATTTTACTTTCCACTTTAGCTAACTGAAGTAAACTTGTACGTCGATTTTCTTCAGCCCTTCTCGTAAGAAGATGCTCCTGTTCAGGTGTTATCTACAGTGTTTGGCTTGGACGTCTGTTAGATGGTTGCAATTCCATCTTTATTAAAAAAAATGTATCACTTTCCTACAGCATTTTGACTGGTAAGTAAAGCTTTGCTGATCTTCTTGTAGCCTTCACCTTTCTTGTCTAAATAAATTAGTTTCTTTCTCAGATGTTGTAAATTTCGACTTCCAGGTGGTGCCGTTAATGACTACATAAAATGGAAATTGCAATAAAGGCCCACATTTGTGTGAGTATTTTGTAGTATGGTATCCCTTAAAATTGTTTATTCTGAAAGCATACAAAGGTTTTCTGACAAATCTTTTGGAGTGTACTCATTTATGCTGAGCACTGTATAAATTGCTACCGATGTTTGATTTTTTTTCTAGAATGTTTTAGAAAATATGGACTCAAGTGACATTTTGGGAATAGCTTTTTACTTAAGAGGACCTATCATTTGCTCAAAAAATATGTTAAATACCTTGTAAAATCCCTGAGCTCTCCTGATTCTGTTCACATTTCCATTTTGTGCTCATCAACCCTGTTGCAGAGATATTCACATTTGTTACCTTTGGAGCACAGTTGAAATCTTTCTTGCAGTTCAACTAGGCGTTTCATCTAAATCTTCTTGGGGTCATGTGTTTTCACCCCTCCCTCCAAGACACTGTTAATCTTT
>JARQOD010000008.1:59063925-59131743 GCA_033576555.1 Oophaga sylvatica | reverse complement strand
CTACATCATTTGTCTGAATCCCTTCCCCCCTTACAGACAAAAGTTCCCTGCACAAATTTGGATCCCGCTCCCACTCTACAGCTTTGGAATCAGTTGCCCCTCTCACACTTCCCAAAGCTGCAAAATAAAACGAAAAGCCCTGGCCCCCGGGACTGACCAAAAAACTGAGGCGAGTTTAAGGGCTGCTGACGGAGATGGAAAAGATCCCCCCAAATTGAGGACTTCATGCATTCAAACAGTCCCCCTATTTTCAAAGCCACACTCGCCACAGCTAAGAAAACCCTGCTTCTTCTCTATATCCTCCTGTCTAAATTTTCCAAAAACAGCTATTAAAAACCCCCTTCAATTCTCCCTTTGTCCCCCAGCACCTCCCCCCTCCCCACCATCTCAGCTAAAACTTTGCCTAATTTTTCAAGCAAAAAAGGAATTGATAACATCAGAGACAGTTTTGGTCGAAAACCCCCAAAACCCCTTCCCCCCTAATCCCCAGCCCCCCTTTTAAAAAAACCCAAAACCCCCAAAACCTTTACAGAAGATGACCCACTCTACTTCAAGATTCATTCCCCAGTGAATTGCCCCAATTGTGAACTAGGGTAGTGTGATATTTGTATGCAGGTGAAAAGTGGGCCCCCAAGATCAATGTTACTGGTGGGCCCTTGGCACCTCAGTCCGACACTGTATAGATGCACTGAATAAATGTGCAGGCTTTCTACACAGCTTTCTATACAGACTGTTCTTACCTCTGCTACTAGTATCCAAATGGTATGTCTTTCAACTAACCCTTCCTTTACCCCAATATTATTTATGAGCTTGTTTACTTTGGCTTGATCATATGCATCTGGTCTTCACCCTTCTCTGCTCCCTATCTAACGCCTCTAACTGACCTCTTCCTCTTTCTGACCACAACCTACTTACATTCTCTTCCCTCTCCACTCCTTGTCCGCAATCCCCACCCCACAAACTTGCACACCCTCGCAGAAATCTTAAACACCTCGATCTACACTCACTGTCTGAATCCCTTCTCCCTCTTACAGACAAAAGTTCCCTGCACAATTTGGATGCCGCTGCCACTCTACAGCTTTGGAATCAGTTGCCCCTCTCACACTTACCAAAGCTCGCAAAATCAACAGACAGCCCTGGCACACCAGACTGACCAAAGAACTGAGGCGAGTTTCCAGGGCTGCTGAGCGGAGATGGAAAAGATCCCACTCCAATGAGGACTTCATCGCATTCAAACAGTCCCTCACTACTTTCAAAGCCACACTCGCCACAGCTAAGCAAACCTGCTTCTCATCTCTCATATCCTCCCTGTCTCACAATCCTAAACAGCTATTCAACACCTTCAATTCTCTCCTTTGTCCCCCAGCACCTCCTCCCTCTCCACTCATCTCAGCTGAAAACTTTGCCTAATTTTTCAAGCAGAAGATTGATAACATCAGAGACAGTTTTGGTCGACAACCCCCAGAACCCTTCCCCCTAACTGCCCAGCCCTCCTCTTCCAAAACCAACTTCCCAACCATTACAGAAGATCGACTCCACTCTACTCTCAAGATCTCATCTCACCACCTGTGCAATTGACCCAATCCCATCCCACTTCATCCCAAACCTCACCACAGTCTTCATCCCAACCCTAACCCATCTCTTCAACTGGTGTTTTCCCCTCAAGCTTTACACATGCCTCAATCACACCTATCCTCAAAAAAACCCTCTCTTACCCATTCTCTGTATCTAGCTATCGCCCTATATCACTTTTCCCCTATGCCTCAAAACTACTGGAACAACACGTCCATCTTGAACTGTCCTCCCACCTCCCTTCTTGCTCCCTCTTCGACCGCTTACCATCTGGCTTCCGGCCACACCACTCCACTGAAACTGCCCTAACTAAGGTCACCAATGACCTATTAACCGGCAAGGCCAAGCGCTTTACTCTGTCCTCCTCCTCCTGGACCTGCCCACAACCTTTGACACAGTGGACCAGTCCCTATTACTACAGACCCTCTTATCTCTTGGTATCACAGACTTGGCCCTATCTTGGATCGCATCATACCTAACAGACTGGACATTCAGTGTCTCCCACTCACGCACCATCTCCTCACCGTGCCCCCTATCTGTCGGAGTCCCGCAAGTTCAGTCCTAGAGCCCCTGCTCTTTTCCTTTTACCTTCGGCCTCGGACAGCTCATAGAATCTCACGGCTTTCAGTATCACCTCTGGACCAGATATCACCTCCCTACTAACCAGAATCCCTCAATGTCTGTCCACTATTTCATCCTTCTTCTCCTCTAGATTTCTAAAACGTAATATGGACAAAACAGAATTCATCATTTTTCCACCATCTCACACGACCCCCCAACGGACCTATCCATTAAATTAAACGGCTGCCCACCCTCCCCAGTCCCACAAGCTCGCTGCCTCAGGGTTATCCTTGACACTGAACTCTCTTTCAAGCCACATATACAAGCCCTTTCCACTTCCTGCCGACTTCAACTCAAAAATATTTCACGGATCCGTACATTCCTCAACCAAGAATCTGCAAAAACCCTAGTCCATGCCCTCATCATCTCCCGCCTTGACTACTGCAGCGTCCTTCTCTGTGGCCTCCCCCCAAAAAACTCTCGCACCCCTCCAATCTATTCTAATATCTGCTGCCTGACTAATCCACCTGTCCCCCTGCTATTCCCCGGCCTCTCCCCTCTGTCAATCCCTGCATTGGCTCCCTATTATCCAAAGACTCCAGTTCAAAGCCCTAACCATGACATACAAAGCCATCCACAACCTGTGTCCTCCATACATCTGTGACCTCGTCTCCCGGTACTTACCTGCACGCAACCTCCGATCCTCACAAGATCTCGTTCTCTACTCCCTTCTTATCTCCTCTTTCCACAATCGCATACAAGATTTCTCCCGTGCATCCCCCCTACTCTGGAACTCTCTACCACAACATATCAGACTCTCGCCTACCATGGAAACCTTCAAAAAGAACCTGAAGATCTACCTCTTCCGACAAGCCTACAACCTGCAGTAACCACCGATCCACCAAACCACTGCACGACCAGCTCTACCCTCACCTACTGTATCCTCACCCATCCCTTGTAGATTGTGAGCCCTTGTGGGCAGGGTCCTCTCTCCTAATGTACCAGTCGTGACTTGTATTGTTTAAGATTACTGTACTTGTATATTATGTATACCCCTCCTCACATGTAAAGCCCCATGGAATAAATGGCGCTATAATAATAAATAATAATAATTTCTATGATGGTGTGTTAACAGTAAATTAGTCACAAAAGGAGGTATTAGAATGGTATTCAGTTACACATCATCAATATATATAGGCATTTATCACATATACATGAAGTCTGATAAAGTGCAGATAGTGCATTTCAATAATAGAACAAAAGTTCCACACATAATGGTCAATAATACAAAATCAGCATATGCACATGAGGTACAAAGTGGGCACATAGTGCTCAAAATCACATAAGCACATAAGATAAAGCAGACCCCAAATTAAACCAGGATGGCATATTTACCCAGGGAGAGATCAAAGAAGGACACCCCTAACACGTTTCACGTTAGCTTCTTCGGAAGAATAGAGGAGGTGAATGTAAAGATTGTGAATAGTAATGGGTGAGCGTGCTCAGCAATGATCAATACTCGACCATTGGAGTGCTCGATGGAGTATCAAGCAGTGCCACGTATCGCCTGGTGCTCGGATCAGATTTCTTTGACAGAATAGAAAAGCAGCTATGGAAATTAAATTTTATAGCGGCAGAGGTTGAGGAATGGGCTGAACAATGAAATAAACATACAGTGTTAGTGGTCCCATCATCCTGCTGTGACTAAGATGAGTGATGAGCCATACAGTCCACAACATCCCCCATCTCCTCCTCTATCATAGGCCTACCGGAGACAAAGGAGGAGAGCAATTATGCCAGAGTCTAGTGCCGAATGCTTGTTACGTCTGAGGCTGCAGGCTCAAAATGGCTACTTCATGCTGATAACAAAGCACTTCAAAAAAGGGGGAAAAAATGGGGTACTGGGAGTGCCGAATATTTCTTCCTATTATTTAGCATCCCTGATTAAACAGAGCTTTCAATAGATAATGCCCAATAATTTGTCTAGTTGGTCATTGTTAGAAACATCTTTTAATAAGAATATCTCATTAAAAACCTTAACCTTTCCTCATCTGTTTGACAATAATTTACCCACCCCAAGATCTACGACAATGTCGGCGACTATTTACATTTGGAAATCCCTAAATAAATTATTGAAATTAACTCCAATAGGATTTGAAACTGAAATATCAATTGAAATTTTAGAGGCAATCCTCTCCCATTAAAATATGAAAAACTGGAAAAAGAAAGGCATCAAATTCATTCCAGATTTATTCCTAGATAATGGCAAAAAAATTCCTCCTTTTTCTCTGTTGCAAAAAAAATTCAAACTTGATGACATTGATTTTGTCCCATACCTAGATATAAAGACATACCTTAATAATTTTAACAAAAAGAAAAATTTCCACCAACTGTGAACTCCACCTTACTCAAGAAGCCCCACAACTCTATGTGGAACACTAAAAATCTCTATAAACATTTCGATAGCGACATTGGCTTTATTAAGTCTACTAGTATTAACAACTTGGAAATAGATTTTAATGACAACTGGAGTTGTGGGAGAGAGCTCTGAAAATCTTCTACACATCAAACACTTGTGTCACCCTACATGAAACCTATTATAAGTTACTTACTAGATGGTATCTCACACCTCAAAGATTAAATAAGATCTCTTCATCACAGTCTCCCTTTTGTTGCAGAGAATGTGGACACAGAGGTAATTTAAAACACGTGTTCTGGGGTTGCAGTGGTAGCAGCGTACTTTGGAAAAAAAGTTGAATCTCTTATTATTTAATGAAGTCATAGGTAATCAAATCTCGCTCACTCCTTCCCTAGCAATTCTTTCCTTGAGCATCGATAAACTGTTAAAAGAACACCAATGTATTGTCTCCCTTATCCTAATTACTACCAATCATTTAATAGGTACATTCTGGAGACGTAAAGACGCTCCTTGTATCAAAGATATCATTGGACGAGTAGCAGCACATAACGTATATGAGCATAATCATGCTCTTAAAAGTCGCAATATTTTTAAATATGAGTAAGTTTGGTCTCTTTGGAACAAGAAATTTGCAACTCCTTTGTCTTAACTCCTTTTCATGAGGCATTTATCTGTCGGTCCCTTCTCTCAATTTAATAGATGTTAAGCACACTCATTTTCAAATTCAATTGAAACTAAGTTTACTGTATATACATTGGTCAATTCTTGACCACATACTGTGTATTCAAAGACTCCTTTGTTTTGTCCATGTTTTTTTTTCAGTTCCTCTTTGTCGTATTTATCCCTTCCCCGATTACCCTTCAAGTTTAACAACATTTTATTTTTAGTTCAGATTTTTTCCCTTAATTCCTTCCCCTGCATTCATCTTCCCCCTTTCCCCCTTTAAGCTCCTAATTGATATGTTATTCTTGGCTTTCCCCTGTTAAAATCGTAATTTAATAAAAATTACTCGATACGCCATCTGGCAATTTCCAGCGGTGGTACCTCAGCCTTAACCCTTTAACCCCAGTACAGGGATCTGGTCTTACTATGGGGTCCACTGGATTGCTTCCACAGAATTCCAGATTGGTGAACCAGAAGCAAGGGAATTATCTGGAAGCCGTGTCAGAACCAGGAGGATGGTATAGGGACAAAGTCATATGAAGGAGAATGTTAAAAAATGAGCCAAGGTCAAAATCGGGAATACAGCAAGCACAAAAACACAAGAGCATGTCAGATTATAACTAGCAGTGGAAAGTAGGAATTCAGGAGGTTAAATAGTCTGCAGGGAACAACAATGACAGAAGTTAATCTTATATCTTCCAGCCTGGATGGAACTACAAGTTCCATAGAAACTAGAACTATTGTCCCTCGTCGACGCATCAAGAGCACAGCGTCAACCGGCAACAGAAGCAGAGACAGGCAAGAGACAGAGTAGGCAACGCTACAGATGTCATGCGGCACTTGTGGCTCCCACATTCTAACTGGCAGATAATATGCATATGTGTTTTCTTTTACATTACCCCTTCCATTGCCAGTGTTACTTCCTTTTACCAAAAAATCCAGATATTAAAAGGCAACAATGGGCCTGCACATATTACTAACTGCCTCACTTAATTTTCAAGGGTTATGCTAGAATTAAAAATTTTGTCTGTGCCGGTGTTCAAATGGTTTAGTGGTATTTTTTTTTAAATTTTCCTTACTTTTTTTTTTGCTATATCCTAACAATCCCCCGCGAAAACATTGATAGATTTGCAAAGATAATTGGCTAATAAACGCCAAAAACTTGCTGGATAAAATGCCAAAAAAACTACAGCATGAGGGAGCAATATTGGGTGGTGTTCCGCTAATGCACAGACAGTAGAGGCTGGGTGACATCAGGGGCGGATTATAAGAGGGTCATTCTGGGCGGTAGCCCAGGGCCCAGTGGTGTGGGGGGCCCACCACAGGGTCGCCGCCATCAGGGCATTACTGCCCTGACGGCGGCGCGCTGCGGCAGTTTAACGCTATTGACGTGCGGGTGCCCGCACGTCAATAGTTAACAGCCGCCCGCCAGCCAATCGGACACGTCGCCGGCGTCTAACGTCATTGTCAGTCGCCGGCGAGTGTGCGCTTGTGGAGGGAACTTCGGCGCAGGAGCTCGGTCGGCAAGGTAAGAATAAAACGTTCTTTTTTTTATTTTTTTGGGGCCACAGACTCACTGCCTGGACACATGGGGAAGAAGATTCTGCCTGCCATGATGAGGAGTCGGGACGTCACATGATGATTGATGAAAGCTGGACATGGGGGAGCAGAGGCAGACTGTGAGGAATGGGGCAGAAATGCTGGACATGGGGGAAGACTGAGACATGGGGGCAGATTAATGTTGGACATGGGGCAGAATGTGAGGCAGCATGGGCAGAATAATGCTGGACATGGGGCAGAGTACTGAGACATGGGGGCAGAAATTAATGCTGGACATAGGGGCAGACTGAGGCATGGGGCAGACTGTGAGGCATGGGGGCAGAATGCTTGACATGGGAGCAGACTGTGAGGCATGGGGGCAGAATGCTTGACATGGGAGCAGACTGTGAGGCATGGGGCAGAATGCTGGACATGGGGGCAGACTGTGAGGCATGGGGCAGACTGAGACATGGGGCAGACAGACATGAGGCAGACTGAGACATGGGGCAGACTGTGAGACATGGGGCAGACTGTGAGACATGGGGGCAGACTGTGAGACATGGGGCAGAATGCAGCACATACAAATATGCAGAGTGTGTCTGCTTCTGTCTCACTCTTGTTTTGTGATGTCTTTTTTTCAGTCTCTCGTTCTCCCACTAACGTTATGTTTTTGGGGGGGTTTATCTACAGGAACTTCTCTCATGACTTGAATAATCAATGGAAAAGGGATCAGGAGGCAACGCAAAGAAGCTGCTGGAGAAAGACAAAGCTAAAGAGGAACAGAGACCCAGCGTCTTTGTAGTAAGTGTATGTCTCATGCCACGTACACACACCAAATGCATTAGGTGTACACAAATGTTAGAAACTTATAGTTCTTCCTTTATTTCTTTTAGGTATTCAAAGTACATACCATTGTGCGCTTCCTCTTGAAAGTACCAGCCAAACTGTAAGTTCTTCACAAAACACACACACAGGCTGACACAGCAACCATTTTTAGTTTACTAAATTATTCTTTCTCTTACACTGTATCATCCTATGCCCCTAGATGCATTCTTTACAAAAATCGGGTGCTCAGAAAAGAAAAGAGCAGCAGCAGAAAACTCAACAAATACATGAAGAGGTTTCTAAAATTCCAAAGTTACAGAGTTTCTTTAAAAGAAAATCTACAGAATCTGATGGGCCAAGTCAAAGTGATGAAACTAACAACAGCTGTGATAAATATACATCTCCATGTCATTCATCTGATGACACAAATTCTTTCATTATATTGCCCAAAAATCCTGATGTAGAGCCAGAAAACGTAATTGATGAAATGGGGCATGCTCAGGAAGTGGCGGAAGCTGTTTCAGAGTGTTCATCAGATATTGGGCTGTGGGGTGAACAAATTTCAAAAGAAATGCAAGAATATTGTATTGCTAAAGGAGCTACTTTTTTCCAAAACTCTGAGGCAGACTTCCACAACTCTGCTGTGTTTACCACTGCTAGCTATCATAGGTACTGTAATAAAAAATACTTCACACATGTAAACCCCAAAACTAATGAAATTTCACCACTAAATTGGCTGTGCTATTCACCATCTCAAGGCAAATTTGTTCTGTTTTCCATGTAAACTGTTTTCTAGCAGGCGTTGTGCATTTACATATGGTTTTAATGACTGGAAACATGGTGAGGACAGGCTAGTTACGCATGAATGTAGTGAGAACCACAAGCAAGCTGTCCTGTCAGTAGTGAGCAGACAGCAGACAACATGTCGGATAGACAGTCAGATGCTTTTACAAATGGAAAGCGAAAAACTATACTTGTATAAAGTGTTAAAGAGATCCCTTTCAGTTATAATGTTCCTTGCTGAAAGAGGGCTTCCTTTTAGGGGGAAAAATGAAACAATTGGTTCTTCTCACAATGGGAATTATCTTGGGTTCATGGAAGTAATGGCGAATGTGGATGAATTCCTAGATGAACATATAAAAATACATGCAAATAAAGGCAGGGAGCACACATCTTACTTGTCTTCTACTGTGTGTGAGGAACTGATACAGATTTTAGGAACCAATGTCCTGTCACTTATTGTGCAGGAATTGAAGAAAGCTAAATTTTACTCACTCTCTGTGGATTCTACACCAGATGTTTCAAACTGTGACCAACTAACATTGAGGCTATGTGCACACGTTGCGGAATTGCCATGGAAATTTCCGCGGCAATTCTGCACCTCCCTGCCGCGGGAAATCCGCATATTATAGGTATGCGTATTCCCGCTAAACACTAGCGTTTTGCAAGCGGAATTAGCTTGCAGAATGCTAGCGCTTTACAAGCGATCTGACAGGTTGGTCACACGAGTCAAACAAGTGTTTGACTCGTGTGACCAACTTTTTACTATTGATGCTGCCTATGTCGCATCAATAGTAAAAAGATCTAATGTAAAAATAATAAAAAAAATAATAAATAATGATATTCTCACCTTCCGGCGGGCCCTGCAGCTTTCCCGCCTTCAGCGACGCTCCCGGCAAGTTCCGTTCCCAGGAGTCCTTTGCGACAATCATCCCGATGACGTAGCATCACGCGAGACTGCTACGTCATCTGGGTGATCTCGCAAAGGACTCCTGGGAACGCGATTGGCGGGAGCGTCGCTGAGAGGCGGGAAAGCTGCGTGGGACGCCGGAATGTGAGAATATCATTATTTTTTTATTTTAATTATTGTTTTTACATGGATATGGTACCCAGGGCTTGGAGGAGTGTCTCGTCACCTCCAGACCCCGGGTACCATCCGCACATGAACCGCTTACTTTCCGCATGGTGGGCACAGCCACATGCGGAAAGTAATTGGTTCAATGCATTCCTATGGCGGCGGAATCGCCGCGGTTCCGCAGAAAAGAATGAGCATGCTGCGGATTCTCCCGCGATGCGATTCCGCCGTGGAAAAACCCGCAGCATGTGCACAGCATTGCGGAATCTCATAGGCCTTAATGAGTTGTATTGTGTAAGCGGCAAAACCGCTAAGAAACCGCAACGTGTGCACATAGCCTTATAGTCCGTTATGTTTTGCCTTCTGGACCTGTTGAAAGATTTTTACAATTCATTCCTGTTATTGGTCACACTGGCAAACAAATAGCCGAGTTGATTGTGTCATGATCCGTTCCAGGGTTTAGTCCTGTCTGCCCTTGGTCCGGGCGGATCATGTCAAGGGTTAACTTTGCTCTGCCTCATTCTGGGTTCAGGTTGGCTATTTAGCTCTCACACATCCTGCTAGCAGTGTGAGCTATACTGCTACCTTCGGCTTGTGAACCTGACTGGTAACCCTTGATTTGTCCTGCTGTTATCCCTGACTTGTCCCGTGTCTGTTGTTCCCCTCTGTCTGCCCTGTTCCCTGCATTTCCCTGTTTGTCTGTTTGATTCTCTGGTTTTTGACTCGGCTTGTATTCTGACTCGCTTCTGCTTTCTGTCTTTGTCTTATCTGCTTCTGACTGTTGATGACCTCCTGGCTTTCTCCTGACCACGTGTATTGCTTATTCCTTTTGTCCTGCTGCCTCCGTACGGTTTTTGACTTGGCTTGCCTGACCACGCTCCCGCCACTTGGTGGCGCCTGTGTTTCTGCTCTGTAGAGGGCTTGCTGAGACCTCTGATACTTAAGGTGACTGATTATTCCTGACTCAGTCTTGGACGTTTTTGCTGCCACCTGGTGGTGGTTTTGGCTTCTGCAGTGCAGGCCTACTCTGGAAGTGTGTAATCCCTTCTCCCCTCTGTAACCTACAGGTGGAGCACACACCAGCCTGCATTACAGCTTCACGACAGATTGTTGATAGTCTTTCTAAAACTATATCAATATTAAAGATTGCCGTGGCCAGTCTTATGATAACGCCGCCAATATGAGTGTAAAATACAACGGGGTCCAAACACATGTCAGGAATGTATGTCCTCATGCCACACTCATTCCCTGTATGGCCCATTCCCTTAACCTAGTAGGGAAAAATTGTGCTGAAAGTATTCCAGAAATTTTCAGATTTTTCAATGTTTTGGAACAACTTTATGTCTTTTTTTCATCATCTACAGGTAGATGGAGAGTACTGGTAGATAAACTAAAACTCCTTGGGCTACCAGTTGTGAAACAGCTTTCCACCACCAGGTGGTCAGCAAGATATGAGGCAGTTTTAGCTTTGTACAAAGGTTACCAGCCAATATGTGATATTTTACACAGCATGACTACAGATTCAGACTTCAGTCCATGTAAAAATGAGGCTGAGGCTTTGGGTGAGAAGTTAAGTGAACTTGATTCTACTTTTATTCTCGTGGTGTGGCATGCAATTTTGGATCGGTTTCATAAAACCAATTTGTCCCTACAAGAGGCAGGTTTACATTTAAATACTGTTGTGGCTTTACTTCAGTCTTTGTTAGACTTTGTCAAGAGTCTGAGAGAAGAATTTGATAAATATGAAAATGAGGCTGTCAAGATTTGTGGCCATAATATGTATAATTCTTCTGTACGACGATTTCGGCAGAGAAATCAGCACTATGATGATGGTAACTCTGAAGCAATTGTCTTAACCCCAAGGGATAAATTCAAAATTGAAGTTTTTATAGGTCTCATAGATAACCTAATGAGTGGCCTGAGTCAACGTTTTTGGAGCATATTCAGATGTTTGCTCCAAATTTGGCTTTTTGTCAAATTTGTCTAAACTTTCTCCATTGGAGATTAAAGAAGCTGGAAGCAATCTTGTTCGTTCATATCCAGAAGACCTAATGCCAGATGTAACTGAAGCAGAGTTAGTTCAGTTTTCTAAATTTTATCCACCTCCTTTATAAGAGAGAAGACAGGAAAAAAGGAATTGTCTGAACTGAATTTGTTTGCACTTCTACACGAACATAATTTAACTCAGACATTTTGTAACACTGAAATTATACTCAGGATATATTTGCGTATGATGGTGTCAAACTGTACTGGCGAAAGGTCTTTTTCAAAACTCAAAAGAATAAAAAATGAGCTTAGGAGCTTAATGGCCCAAGAGCGGTTAAATCACCTTTCTCTTTTAAGCATTGAATGCAAACTTTTGAAAATCCTTGATGTGTCCCAAATAATTGATGAATACAGTGCAAAGAAATGCAGGAAATTTTTTTTTGTTAATTTAGGCTTAAAAAAAAGTCTAATTGAGGGTTTTAAATTACGATGAGACCTAAATTCAAAGCGTAAAATTACCCAATGCAGTAAGTTAACATCCCTTGGTTGAAGGTTAAATTGACATACAGCATTTAGTACTGATATACCTGAAACTATTGGTGCTGTGCTTGAGCTTACATTTTTTGAGAAGATACTTTGATCTATAGTTTCTGGTTCTGGCAGCTTTTGAAATGTGTGTGTATAAGTAATATTCAATATTTATCTAAGTTATGTATTTGACACTTTTTGTCATTGATTTGACTGTATTGTAATGGAAATGTGATACTTTAAATGTTTTTGCAACTGTTTTGCATTGCACTTTTGATGAGAAACTTGCAAAAATTGGCAACAGTCTTGTTTACAGATTAAAATTGGACTGTTCAATACTATGGCTTAAAGTGTTTTTTTTTCTTCCTAACTGAAGGGTAAATTGACTAGATCAATGGATGTTTGACAGGTTACCGTTATAGTTTCACTCGGCAACTATTTTTCAGGAAAAATCTGTTTCAGGTATATGATGACCCTGTCACATGACCAGGGGCCCACAGAGTCTGAACAGCCCGGGGCCCTGGCTACCCTTAATCCACCCCTGGGTGACATACACACTTTGTCACACACGAAACTGGAATGAATGCTGTTTTCTCTGCCATCTAAATGCTGGGCCTAAACAAGTATTTTTTTTTTATAAAAATGCTATGGGGTCACAAAAATACACTGCACAAATCAAATGGACCATGGTGCGCTTGTGTACTCCTTCAACAAAAGAGTTAAAAAATAGTATTACTATACAAGAACCGACACCGAATCCATCAAATGAACAAATATACCTTATATATTCCAAAAATAATCACATTTATTTGTAAAAGTGACATAATGCTAAATTTTGAAACATACAAAAAATAGGTTACAAGATAAATACAAAAGGAGACAAAAATATGCTGATGATATGGAGATGCTATCAATGAAATAAAGAGCAATAACTGGACATCATGGAAGGCTCATTTTAAGGAACAATGACTTACAATGTGTTATTGAATATTACCATTTGTTTTTGCAGTACGAGTTGTATTTTTGAATGACACCATTTGTATTTATCATGTCATGTACTGGAAATCAGAAAAAAAGTTCCAAGTGGGGCAAAATGGACAAAAAAAAAGTGCAATTTTGCAATTGTGTTTTTTCATTTTTTGTTTACAAGGTTTAATTTACAATAGAAATAATCTGGTAATATGATCCTCTAGGTCAGTATGATTACAGAGATACCAAACATGCATTGTTTTTGTTTTATTTAAGTGGTGAAAAAAAAATTCAGAAATTTTTTTAAAAAAAAAAAAAAAAAAAAATCGCTTTTGACTCACATTTCTGAGATCCATAACGTTTTCAATTTCGAGATATGGAGCTGTCAGAGGGCTTGTATTTAGAACCCCAAGCCAATGTTTTTATTGATGTCATTTTGGGATAGATTTGAGATTTTGATTGCATCTTATTAATTTTTTTGTGTTATGGTGGTTGAAAAGCCGTAATTCTGACGTTTTGATTTTTTTTCTTGTTACGCCATTTACCTTTTTGATTCATTTATTTTATATTTTGTTAAATTGGACTTTTACAAATGCAGCAATGTCAAATATGTGTAATTTATTTTTTTCTTTATTTTTAATGGGGAAAGGTGGGTGATTTGAACTTGAATTTTTTTATTTTTTTCATATTTTTTAAGATACGTTGACTTTACTTTTCACTGTATTTGTTAGCCCCCTCAGGGGACTTGAACCTGCGATCCCCTGATTGCTTGTGCTATATACAGCAATGCCACAGCATTTCTGTATATAGCAAAAATCATAGTCTCCTATGATTAACAGCTGCAGGCTGGCTTTCACAGGAGTACTGTCATGAGAGGAACAGAGATCTTCAACAGACCCTTAGCCATCATAGCAACCCATTGGCACCCTGCAATTATATAATTGGCGTGTCAATGGGCACATAGAACAGTGCTCCCTCTGCTGGCACACTGTCAATGCCACTATCACAGACAGACAGTAGCATTTGACAAGTTAACAGTCGCAGGTGGAACTCCACTCCATCTGTGGCTGTTAAAAGCAGATGATGGCTGATTTAATCAGCCATCATCTGTGTGCAAACATATGGGCTCGGCATGAGAACCCGCATCAGAGGAAGGAAGACGACATATGACGTAGCGATAACTCGCCATTACTAGTCCATGGTCTTGATGTCACTAGACAATACAAAGGTGACATCAGCTCCACAAATATAAACCCCACCTGCCACCGCCACAGGGCAAGTGGGAAGATCCGGGAAAAGAGCCAGAATTGGTGCGTCTAATGTGTCATTTCTTGGCTACTGTGGGCTGCTATTTTTAGGCTGGGGGCAATATCCATGGCCCCTTACCAGCCTGAGATTGCCAGCCCCCAGCTGTCTGCTTTAGCTTGGCTGGTTGTCAAAAATAGGAGACCCCACGCTGTTTTTTAAAGGATTTATTTAAATAATTAAAAATACAGCATGGGGACCTCTCTATTCTTGATAACTAGCCTTGCTAAAGCTGACAGCTGATGGTTACAGCCCGCAGCTGTCAGTTTTGTCTGGCTATCAAAAATACAGGGGGATCCCCATGAATTTTTTTTTTAATGAATACTCTCATCCGCCACTGCATGCTCTCACTTGTCAGCTGAATACAACTCTCAATAATGTCGCCTGCTAGCGCTGATTGCAGCATGAGCAGGGAACAGTGATGTGAGCTGTCTTTAGCACCCAGTGCCGGGGAACAGCGCGAAGAGTACCGCTGATTCCCAGACACCGGTACATGTCATACTGATGCAGCACACAGTTTCCGCATGAATGTCACAAGTATAACAAACACGCACACACAGACACTGATATCTCCGGTACCGGAAATATCACGACGCATGAAAGAGCAATTACGCTGTGTGTAAGATGGTGGCGGCTATTTTAGGTAATTTTCTCTAATCAAATTGCAACATATTCAAGACTTTGGTAAATATTAAAAATGTAATAAAATGGATTAGTTCAAAGTGACTCTCTAACATTTAGCGGGAAAGAGAAAGGATGCTCTTCTCCAAAAGGTCATCCTATGAAGATTACACCATTAGTACTTTTGCTTCTACAAGTATTGACGTGTTCTCGTGATTATAAAAGGCAGTATTCTGTGCCCATGTTGGTTCCATCCTGTTCTAGCTCACTCCAGGGAATCTCGCTTCTTATGCAGAAATCACATGGATTGGAGATTAGGAAGGTCAGGAGTGAAACTGACAGCAGCTTGATTTTCTTTCTCGCTGTGCTGATAAATATTTTATTATGTGTATTCTTGGCGGAGCACATATCCTCCGAAGCTTATGTCTTTAGGTTTTCTGGTATGTCTTCTCTCAACATACTGACCATTTCATTAGATGGACAAACTTAGTCTTTACACATGAATGAGTGCAATTGTTTGAACTGATAATCATAATTTGTGCAACCTTCACTCCACAATGCACTTGTTTCATTATCTTAGAAAATATGTACTAAAGTTTATGCAAAAAGCATACACTATATGGAGAGAAGTATTGGGACCCCTACACATTACACCTACAGTACTGTGCTAAAGTTTTAGGCAGGTGTGTAAAAATGCTGCAAACAATGCTTTAAAAAATAGTATTTATTGTTCATTTATATCAATTTACAAAATGTAAAGTGAATGAACAAAAGAGAAATCTAACTCATATCACTATTTGGTGTGAATGTCTTTTGCCTTCAACATAGCATAAAAGAATCAATTCTTCTAGATATATTTGCACATAGTTTTTGAAGGAAATTGGCAGGGAGGTTGTCCAAACATTATGCAGATCTAACTCAGGGCCGCAATCAGGGCATTACTGCCCTTACTGGAGTATGGGGTCCAATGAGCAGAGGGGACACACCGCAGGAGCTCTGCCAGGTAAGGATAAACTTTTTTTTTTAAAGCCGTGGTATGGGGCATATTACACCGGTGTGGGGGTGCATTATAATACTATAGGGGGAAGGGAAAGGTTATGCATTATATACCTATGGGGCTGCTACATTATACTATGGGGCTGCTACATTATACTATAGGGTTGCTGCATTATACTATGGGTGCATTATACTATGAGGCTGCTGCATTAATTATAGGTGCATTATACTATAGGGCTGCTGCATTATACCATGGGTGCATTATACTATGGATCTGCTGCATTATACTATGGGTGCATTATACTTTGGAGCTGCTGCATTATATTATGGGTGCATTATACTATGGGGCTGTTGCATTATACTACAGGTGCATTATACTATGGGGGTTCTGCCTTATACCATGGGTGCATTATACTATGGGGCTGCTGCATTATACTCCTATGGGGGTGCATTATTGTCATGTGTGCATCGCCACGAAGATCGTCGCGGTTGCACATTCTGACTTCTCACAGCTGAGTTGCTGTTTCTTTGTGTTTGGCAGTTAGGGAGTTAATTCTGTCTGTGCTCAGTTCTGGGACTGGGTTCAGTTTCTCCCGGCTGCAATTAATTATTTGTTGATTGGTTTCCTTTAAATCTCTGGTGGTCTGTTTTGGGAGTTGCCAGTGAAATTCTTTATGCAGACCACAGATAGGATTGTATCTGTATAGACTTAAGTTAAAGAGCTCCTTAGTTGTTTTAAGCTCACCTTGCTTAGAGTTTAATATCCCAGATCATTTATGTTCCTTCTGTGTTTGAGTGTGTATGCAAGTCTGTGTTTTCTCCAGTCTGTCTTATATTGCTAATCTGTGTATTTAGCAGAGATCAGCCCATATCCCTTTGGTGGTAATCAGAATCCTTCTTAGGACTGATTACAGGGTTCAGGGACTGATAGGAGACAGGGTTAGGCTGGAGACTTGGACCTCTGAACCATTATCAGTACCTCCAAGGTGAGGGATTAGTTAGGACCCCAGTTTAGGGTCAGGTTAGACCCCCGGTCCTCTTCTTTCCTGTGACAGTGTATCAAGTCCTCAAGATTAATCCTGAATTCAACGGATATCGTGTCAGGTAAATCTATTCTATATTTACATGCTGATGTTGCTAATCTATATGTTGTATAGAGTGTTGTTCTTTTAAGAATAGTTTACTGACATCGTACACATATCATAAGACCGCGTGACATTTTCACTGGCCCATAAAATTATTCCCAGTTGCCATGGATCCAGTAGCCCAGCTGGCTCTGCAGTTGCAGGGATTATCCATGGAGCTGACGGACATTAAGTCCAAAGTTTTGTCTCCCTCGGAGCAAACCAGATTTGAACCTAAAGTAGCTTTCCCGGACAGGTTCACTGGTGGGCGAGACAAATTTTTTACCTTCAGGGAAGCATGTAAATTGTATTTTCGGCTTCGGCCTCGATCTTCAGGGAGTGAAGAGCAGAGAGTGGGAATTGTTATCTTGCTCCTACAAGGGGACCCTCAATCCTGGGCATTTTCCCTTCCTCCGGGATCCCCGGCTCTACAGTCAGTAGATCGATTTTTTACTGCCCTGGGTTTGGTATATGATGACCCAGATCGGGTCTCTCTTGCTGAGACAAAATTACGTAAGATACAGCAGGGGGATCCTCCGGCGGAGGAATTTGCTTCTGAGTTCCGTAGATGGGCCACAGATACTCAGTGGAATGACCCAGCTCTTAGGAGCCAGTTTTGTCATGGGCTTTCTGACAAATTAAAGGACGTTTTGGCTCAGTATGATTCTCCTCCATCACTGGAGGCTGCTATGGCCCTGGCTATCCGTACTGATAGACGGCTCCGGGAGAGGTGCGAGGTAACTCCGCCCCCTGTTGTTACTCCACCTACTACTAAAGTCCCTTATGTTGAGGTTCCCCTTGTCTGTTCGGAGGAGCCTATGCAGTTGGGAGGGACATCATTTCGTAGGAGGGGATTGGCGGTACGCCGCAGGACTAGAAGGTGTTTCTTCTGCGGGAAAGAGGGACATTTTGTTGGGGGATGTCCGTCCCGTGCCTTGTTGAGCAAGAAGTCGCCGGAAAACTGTTAATCCAGGTTGTGTGGTGGACGACAACCTGGGAGTATGTATTTCGTCCGCTAGTTCTTCTCAGTTCCTTGTACCAGTGGAGGTGGTGGTTGGTACGAGAGTGGAGAGATTTTCTGTTCTTCTTGATAGTGGGTCCGGGGCTAATCTGGTTGACGCTCAGTTTGCTCAGGCTCAAGGTATGCATCTGAGTGTATTGGTCAAACCGATCCCTATATTCTCCATTGACGCCAGGCCTCTCGGCCAAGGTAGCTTTGTTCATGAGGTTCATAACATTGACCTTCGGGTAGGGGCAATACATAGGGAACTATTATCTTGTTATGTGTTGGAGGGTCTACCTACTCCTATTGTGTTGGGACTTCCTTGGTTGGTTAAACATAACCCTGTGATTAATTGGCAGTCCAGAGAGATAAGCCAATGGGTGAGTTTTGCAAAAGTAACTGCATGAACACAGTCATCAGTGCGGTCGTGCCTAGTACTTTGCCTCCTTTTTTGGAGGACTTTGGGGATGTGTTCTCTGAGGAGGGGTGTCAGGAGTTGCCTCCTCATGCGTGTATGACTGCTCTATTAATTTACTTCCTGATGCTAAGTTACCTAAAGCTAGGTTATATAACCTTTCTGGTCCTGAGAGGCAGGCTATGAAAGATTATATTTCTGAAAGTCTGGCCAAAGGGCATATTAGACCTTCATCTTCCCCAGTAGCCGCGGGGTTCTTCTTTGTGAAGAAGAAAGATGGAGGCCTACGCCCTTGCTTGGATTTCCGCGAACTTAATCGGATTACTGTTCGAGATCCGTATCCACTCCCTCTGATTCCTGATCTCTTCAATCAAATTGTTGGCGCCAAATGGTTCTCTAAATTGGATCTCAGGGGGGCGTATAATCTGATTAGGATAAAAGAGGGGGATGAGTGGAAAACGGCGTTTAACACGCCGGAGGGACATTATGAGAACCTTGTCATGCCTTTTGGTCTGACTACTGCACCAGCAGTATTCCAACATTTTGTTAATGACATTTTTCGTCATCTGGTGGGGCTGTTTGTGGTCGTATATTTGGATGACATTTTAATTTACTCACCAGATCTTGTGTCTCACCAGGAGCATGTGAGACAGGTGTTGCAGATCTTGCGAGACAATAAACTATACGCCAAACTGGAAAAGTGTGTATTCGCCGTACAGGAACTTCAGTTTTTGGGTTTCTTGGTGTCAGCCTCCGGTTTCCGTATGGACCCTGAAAAGGTGAGAGCAGTGCTTGAATGGGATCAGCCAGAGGATCTTAAGGCTCTGCAGCGTTTTCTGGGGTTTGCTAACTACTACCGGAAATTTATTTGTAATTTCTCATCTGTTGTCAAACCTCTCACTGACATGACAAGAAAAGGGACGGATTTTTCTAAATGGTCGGACAAAGCTTGCCAAGCTTTTTCCTCTTTGAAAAAATGTTTTGCTTCGGCACCCGTTTTCATCCAACCAGATGCATCACAGCCGTTTGTTGTGGAGGTGGACGCGTCTGACGTAGGGGTGGGTGCAATATTGTCCCAGGGTCCGTCCCCTGGTAAATGGCATCCGTGCGCTTTCTTTTCTAAGAAATTGTCGTCCGCCGAAAGGAATTATGATATCGGCAATGGGGAACTTTTGGCCATTAAGTTGGCTTTTGAAGAATGGCGTCACTTTTTGGAGGGGGCAGTCCACCCGGTCACCGTCATTACTGATCACAAGAACCTGCTGTATTTGGAATCTGCTAAGCGCCTGAATTCCAGACAAGCTCGATGGTCGTTGTTTTTTACCAGGTTTAATTTTGTTGTCACTTATCGCCCTGGATCTAAGAATGTTAAGGCGGATGCCTTGTCTCGCAGTTTCCCAGGGGCCGGGAAAATGGATGACCCGATTCCTATCCTTCAGGAGGGGTGGTAGTGTCGGCTGTATGTTCTGAGCTTGAGGAGGAGGTATTAGAGGCTCAGGGGGACGCCCCTGCAGGACCTCCAGGGAGACTGTTTGTCCCAAATCAGTTGAGACAAAAGGTTATTGAGGCACATCATAATTCTGCTTTAGCAGGACATCCAGGGAGTAAGGCTACTTTAGATCTCCTTTCTCGCCGGTTTTGGTGGCCTAACGTTAATAAAGATGTTTTAACTTTTGTCGCGTCCTGTGGGGTTTGTGCTCGCTCTAAGACCCCTCATACCCGTCCATCTGGGACCCTCTTACCCTTGAAACTTCCGGAGCGTCCATGGACTCATTTGTCTATGGACTTCATCACGGACCTTCCTCAGTCGTCAGGGAAGACTGTCATACTGGTGGTTGTTGACAGGTTCAGTAAGATGGCACATTTCATTGCTCTTCCTGCCCTCCCTAATGCTAAAACTCTGGCGCAGGTGTTCATTGGGGAGATTGTGAGACTTCATGGGTTGCCTTCTGATGTGGTGTCAGATAGGGGGTCTCAGTTTGTGTCCAAGTTTTGGAGGGCATTTTGTTTACGTCGGGGATGCAATTGTCATTTTCCTCGGCTTTTCATCCGCAGACCAATGGTCAGACAGAGCGTCTGAATCAAAGCCTAGAGACTTATCTTCGGTGTTTTGTCTCAGAGAACCAGGAGGACTGGTCTTCTTTCTTGCCTCTGGCAGAGTTCGCTCTTAACAACAGGCGGAGCGAGTCCACTGGTAAATCCCCGTTTTTTGGGGCATATGGTTTTCATCCCCAGTTTTGTACTTTCAATGGGGGGGGCCCTTCTGGGGTTCCTGAGGAGGAGCGTTTCTCGTCGTCACTTGCTTCAGTGTGGAGAGGTGTATTGAATAATCTGAGTGCTATGGGGAACCGTTATAAACGTATGGCTGATAGGAGGAGAGTTTCTGGTCCAGATCTTAATGTGAACGATCTGGTATGGTTGTCTACCAGGAATATAAAACTTAAAGTTCCCTCCTGGAAGCTGGGCCCCAGATTCATCGGGCCGTACAGGATCAGTTCCATAATTAATCCTGTGGCATTTCGTCTGGACCTCCCTCCTACGTTTAAAATTCATAATGTGTTCCACAAGTCATTACTTAAGAGGTACGTGGCACCAGTCATACCATCACCTCTACCTCCTCCTCCAGTGGTGGTCAATGGTAATTTGGAGTTTCAAGTGTCAAAGATCATTGACTCACGTCTGAATCGCCGGTCCCTTCAGTACTTGGTGCATTGGAAGGGGTATGGTCCAGAGGAGAGGACGTGGGTTCCTGCGTCTGACATTAACGCAGATCGTTTGGTGCGGACCTTCCACAGAACTCACCCGGGCAAACCTGGCCCTGAGGGTCCGGAGGCCCCTCGTAGAAGGTGGGGTACTGTCATGTGTGCATCGCCACGAAGATCGTCGCGGTTGCACATTCTGACTTCTCACAGCTGAGTTGCTGTTTCTTTGTGTTTGGCAGTTAGGGAGTTAATTCTGTCTGTGCTCAGTTCTGGGACTGGGTTCAGTTTCTCCCGGCTGCAATTAATTATTTGTTGATTGGTTTCCTTTAAATCTCTGGTGGTCTGTTTTGGGAGTTGCCAGTGAAATTCTTTATGCAGACCACAGATAGGATTGTATCTGTATAGACTTAAGTTAAAGAGCTCCTTAGTTGTTTTAAGCTCACCTTGCTTAGAGTTTAATATCCCAGATCATTTATGTTCCTTCTGTGTTTGAGTGTGTATGCAAGTCTGTGTTTTCTCCAGTCTGTCTTATATTGCTAATCTGTGTATTTAGCAGAGATCAGCCCATATCCCTTTGGTGGTAATCAGAATCCTTCTTAGGACTGATTACAGGGTTCAGGGACTGATAGGAGACAGGGTTAGGCTGGAGACTTGGACCTCTGAACCATTATCAGTACCTCAAAGGTGAGGGATTAGTTAGGACCCCAGTTTAGGGTCAGGTTAGACCCCCGGTCCTCTTCTTTCCTGTGACAGTGTATCAAGTCCTCAAGATTAATCCTGAATTCAACGGATATCGTGTCAGGTAAATCTATTCTATATTTACATGCTGATGTTGCTAATCTATATGTTGTATAGAGTGTTGTTCTTTTAAGAATAGTTTACTGACATCGTACACATATCATAAGACCGCGTGACAATTATACAGTACTATGGGAGCATTACACTATGGCGCTGCTGCATTATACTTTGGGGTGCATTATACTCCTATAGGGGTGCATTATACTGCTATGGGGGTGCATTATAGTACTATAGGGTGAATTATACTGCTATGGGTGCATTATAGTACTATAGGGTGCATTATGCTGCTATGGGGGTGCATTATAGTACTATAGGGTGCATTATAGTGCTATGTGGGTGCATTATGCTATATATGACTGAGGTACATTATACTATTATGGAGGTGCATTATACTGCTATATATGACTATGGGGTACATTATACTATTATGGATGACTATGGTGCAATGTGGAGAGACATGAGGCAGAATGGGAGGACACGTGGGGTCCAGAATGTGGGATATTATTACTGTAGGGGCTAATTAAAGAATATTATTTTTGAGGATACGGTTTTCAGTGTGGGGAAGGAGATGTCCTGTTACTGTGCAGGGCGATAAGATACTGTAGCTTATTTTCTTCATCTGATGTAGTGTAGAGGTTGGTGAAAATTTGGGGAATGTGCTCTAGATAATTGTTATTTTCTGCAAAGATGAGTCCTGGCTGGAAGAAGTGATGGAGATGTGCGCTGGATGAAGATGAAAAGCAAAGATGAAGGACTTCAAGTAGAGATGTCACCGGTGAGTCAGTGTGTTACCTGTAGACCGATGTCACACTTGCGAGTGTGATGCAAGAAACTCGCACGAGTTTCTAGCATCAACACCTGGCATTGCCACTGGTGCTCGGGACCGTAGCGTGCGGCTGCATGTATTTCTACGCAGGTCCAAGTGCCGGCGGCAGTGCAGTGTGAAACAGTGAAGGAATATGTGTCGAATGGGGTGTACATTTCACCTAGGTACTGTGCTGTATGGTATAAGGGAAATGTGTGGCTTTGTAAACCTAGTGGTAGAGAAAGGTCACTACACCTTACATTCAGTACACACTTGCAGCTCAGGCCTGAAACCATTCAGCTGTTAATTAGGAGACCAGAAGTAGGTGTCTGCGAACACAGTCAGAGAGCTCGCTTAGTCTGGACAAGGAGTCCAGGCACAAGAAGGAGTCTCCAGGAGTATGAGCTGTCTCAGTCTGGGCGCTCGATGTACCCCGGACACAGGAGTAGTCTCTGTGAGAATCCATGCGGATAGCTGCTGAATAGGAGGGGAGCTCTCTCAAGTCTGGACGTTGAAGGTGCCTTCAGACACAAGGAGGAGACTCTGTGAAACTCCATTCTGGTAAACGCTGAACATATGTGTTGTTTTGGCCCAGGCTGTTAGAGTCTGGTCCCAGGTAGATAGGGAAATCTATCTAAGTGTAGTAAGTGGCTGGACAAGCCCAGGTCTTATGTTTATGATTTGGTTTTGATTATGTTCTGTTTGCTGTAGACTTTAATAAAACTGGTTGCGGCCAGTTTTTACCAGAACTGCTGTCTGTGAATGAACTGTTTCCGTGCCACTCCGTCTACCCGGACGGCGATCCCAGAGCTATATCCCCTGAAAAGCTTACAATTGGTGCTGGAATGTGCGTGCAGCACAGTGGCGAGAGACAGCAATAAAAGGTGAAGTCTGTTGAAGCAGCAGCAGAGAGAGAAAAAAAAAAGTGTGTCAGAGAAAAAAAAAAAAAAAGAGAAACGTCTGTTGGAGCAGTCTTAAAGAGACAGTGGCCCTAATAGAGTTTGCAGAGAAAAAAAAAAGTGTGTCAGCAAGGAGAAACGTCTGTTGGAGCAGTCTTAAAGAGACAGTAGCCCTAATAGAGTTTGCAAAAGAAAAAAAAAAAAAGTGTGTCTGCACAGCAAAGCTGAACTTGTTGTGGAAAAGACTGTGGAGTGTGCAGCAGCAAAGGAAAAGTCTGTTGGAGCAGTCTTAAAGAGACAGTGGCCCTAATAGAGTTTGCAGAGAAAAAAAAAAAAAAAGTGTCTGCACAGCAAAGCTGAATTTTTTGTGGAAAAGACTGTGGAGTGTGTATGTCTTGAGTGAAGACTGCCGTTGTTGAGACAGAGAAGTCTGACAGCATGGATGACAGCATGGAGGCGCTGTTTGAACAAATGGCGCAAGTTAATGTGCAACATAAGACTGCCGTGGTTGAGACAGATAAGTCCGGCAGTATGGAGGAGCTCATTGAGTACCTGGTACAGGCCCAGCGGAGCATGCAGCAGAGCATGGAGCGGCAGCGCCTGCAGCACCAGCAGCGCATGCAGCAGGCCCAGCAGCAATTCCTGCAGCAGCAGCAGGAGAATAACCGGTTGTTTTTTGAGCAGGTTGCAGCACTACAAAAGACTTGCAGCGCATCGTCCCAAAGTAATGTTGCAAAGTCACCTGCATTGTCCGCTGTAAAGAAGGCGGTAAGACGGTCCCTGAAAAAGATGACACCTCGTGACGATGTGGAGGTATATCTCACTAGTTTGAGGGACTGGCAGAGAAGGAGAATCTGCCCCTATCTGAATGGGCCATGATGGTCACCCCCCTTTTTGATTGGAGAACCCTAAAGGGCCTATGCTGACCTGAGCGAGCAGGACAGCCAAGACTATGCCAAGCTGAAAGCGGAGATTCTTACCCGGCTGGGTGTTACGGTGACAGCCCGTGCCAGGGAGTTCATGACTGGAGATGCAGTTGGGAGTCTGCAGTCAGCAAACCTGATTATGGATTTGAAAAGGTGATAGTGGACCGCTACACCCAAGCACGTCCTCCTGAGGTACAGCCAGAGGTCGGACAAGGAGACCACCAGGACGCCAATCGTCTGGTCAGCCTGATGGAGAGGGCCTTTGCCACCAAAGACTGCCTCCGTGACCAGCCGTCTGAGAGGTCGTCACTTCAGAGTTCCTGGACGCCGAACTCTCCCGGTAAGAGCGTTCCAGCTGTTGGGGTCGTGTGGGTGGGAGAGTGTGATGGACAGTGTTGGAGATGTCGTGAAATTGCAGCCAACTGTCCAATAGAGGGGGAGCCTATGTGTTGTGATGTTGGCGGATCCCTCTCTCCCTGCGCAGAGCCTGTGTGTATGTCCACCTCAGCCGAAGAGACTGGACCACAGGGGTCCCCGGTGGTTGTAAATGACTGCCCAGCACAGGCCCTCTTGGACTCAGAGAGTCCAGTGACTTCCGTATGGGACAGCCTGATTGATAGGGACTTTATCCCTGATAAACACCTGAGTGTGGTGTGCGTCCATGGAGACACCAAAGTCTACCCAGAGACTGTCGTGTACTTGATCCCCAAACGCGGGGAGGTTTCATGTGAAGTGGGGGTAGTGAAGAACCTGGTGCCCCCGTCATATTGGGTAATGACTTTCCCCGGTCTAAGGATCTCTGGGGGAAAAATGTTTCTGATGGACAGTGTGATGAAGCTCCTATTGAGGGTGCGCAGTCCCGAGGGGCGGAACACAATGCTAGTGGGCCGTTAAACTTATGTGATAATGATAATGATAATGATGATGATGATCATGATAATGATGATGACCATGATAATGATGCTGATGCTGATAATGATAATGATGATGATCATGATAGTGATGATGATACTGATCATAATCATGATAATGATATTGATAATAATGATGACTGTGATAGTGATGAAATTCCTTTGCAGGTGATGTTGGGAGACGAGGATGGTGGTTCTCGGGAACCGAGTGTCCCTGACTTACCTGTGTTCTGTGACAATTTTGAGAGTGAACAATGGCGAGACCCCACTCTTAAAACGGCACAGGAAAATATAATTGTTCTAAATGAGGTTTCCCAAGAGCCTGGCTCTGAGGAGAGGTTTCCTCATGTTGCCATAAACACTCACCTGTTGTATAGGGACACTGAAGTCCAGGGAGAGGTCGTGAGCCAGCTCCTAGTACCTGAGCTATATAGAAGTATAGTGCTGGGGTTGTCACATAGTCACATACTTGAGGGACCAGATGGTGAAGTTAATGTTGTGGATGACATGTTAACTAAGGTTCCAGATCAGGATGTGAATGAGAATGAATTGTATACCCCTGAAAGTGAGCAGGATGAGAATGAGAATGAATTGTATAACCCTGAAAGTGAGCCGGATGTGGCTGAGAAAAAGGGGTCAGACAGGGATAGTGGTAGTGATAGTGAATCATCTGTTGACAATCAAGCAACCAGTGCAAATGAGGAAGGCATGGTAGCAGAGGAGGTTGAGAGTCCTGAGAGGAAGGCTGATGCTGACCTTGCAGTCGGACAGAAGATGGCATCTGAAGATGTTTTACAGTTGGCCGGTTCCCTGGCGAAGACTAAGGTGAAAGGAGGAGAGCTGAGCTTTAAAGGCAGGACTCTGAAACTGAACACAGCACAAGTGGATGCTGTTGAAGATGAGAAGTTATCAATGTATGGTATGGAGCTGCATCATGCCCAGGACTCTGAAGGTAATGCTGCAGAGGTGGAAAAAGCCATGGAAGTGGTGGTCACCAAGCCAGATGCCTCATCAGAAGCTGAGGTCTCAAGTGAAGCTGTGAGGAACAAGACTGAAGATATGGGGACTGACTCTGTCCAGGAATCTGTTTCTGCCGAAGACAGTGGCGTGGACGGGTTGCGGTTCGGATCAGTAGCTGCAACTCGTGAAGCTCAGGCTGGAAGTTCGGAGCCCGGAGCCCCAG
This sequence comes from Oophaga sylvatica, assembly GCA_033576555.1. Taxonomy (NCBI): domain Eukaryota; kingdom Metazoa; phylum Chordata; class Amphibia; order Anura; family Dendrobatidae; genus Oophaga; species Oophaga sylvatica. The sequence goes on along the minus strand of JARQOD010000008.1, from coordinate 59,105,138 downwards.
CAGTGTTCCCGAGTGATACCAAGGATCTGGATAAATCACAAGATGAGATTTTGAGACATCAGGCTGGCATTGGTGAGCTCAAGCGCACTTTCATGGAGTCTACATCGGAGCCACGTCCCAACAAATGGGAAAAGCGGTGTGTCACTCCGTTGCCGCTGCAGACACATGGGAGCTCAGATGGGATGCAGAACGTGGTGGAAGAGAAGAATCCGGCGGGTTCTGAGTATACAGATGCAGCTATCAAGGAGAACTTGAGAGCTGGAATAAATGGAGATATTGGAGACCATAATGATGTGACTGAAGAGGTAGAATGTAAGACTGACGGTAGGGCTTCTGAGCATGTTCTACCAGAAGAGCCTGAAGAAGGGGCCGAAGACATAAAGGACGTCCAACAGGTACCAGATGAATTGATTACTTCTCAGAAAAAACTCCAAACTGTGATGAAGGAGTGTGATGAAAGCCATGAGCATCTTCGTGAGAAAGTCAATGAAGTAAAAGGAAGAATACAGGGAATCTCTTCGTTGCAAGAGCAAATGCTGCTCAATAAGTCTAAGGCTCTATATAAGAATGCTGTTGTCACGGTAGAAACATTACAATTCAGCTGGAGACTTAGCGGATGAATTATGTGTACTGCAAAAGAAAAACGATCTGTTCCTTCTACAGTCCCAATCATTTGAACAGAGTAGCTTAAAATGGTCAGAGACCATGGCAGAGGAGCTTAAGGTCTGTGAAATAGACTTTATGAGTCCACCGATATTCAAGAAAATAGATGTGCTAAAGAGGGTTCAAGGGGAACTAGAGAAAAGTAAAAAACCTCTATACCTTCTGTGATAGTTGGTGACACATGGTCAGTGCACCAAGGACAGGAGGTACGTGAGTTTCTGAGGAAGAGTCAGCAGAAGTGTTCTGATGTGCCGGGTCGTACTTCTCTGGCCAGGCACTATATCGAAACTGAGCCCGGCCCTAAGGTCAAGATGAAACCGTGCAGGATACCCGAGGCCCGCAGAGAGCATAGGCCTGGGAGGGTACAGGGTAGTGCGGATGCTTCAGATGAAGATGAAGCTGATGAAGGCCATGACTGGTCCAGAGTTCACTGTCTCTTTTGGATTGTTGACCAGCCCTCCGGTCTGGATGACCAGCCCTCCGGTCTGGAGAAGGGGGGGGATATGTGAGACAGTGAAGGAATATGTGTCGAATAGGGTGTACATTTCACCTAGGTACTGTGCTGTATGGTATAAGGGAAATGTGTGGCTTTGTAAACCTAGTGGTAGAGAAAGGTCACTACACCTTACATTCAGTACACACTTGCAGCTCAGGCCTGAAACCATTCAGCTGTTAATTAGGAGACCAGAAGTAGGTGTCTGCGAACACAGTCAGAGAGCTCGCTTAGTCTGGACAAGGAGTCCAGGCACAAGAAGGAGTCTCCAGGAGTATGAACTGTCTCAGTCTGGGCGCTCGATGTACCCCGGACACAGGAGTAGTCTCTGTGAGAATCCATGCGGATAGCTGCTGAATAGGAGGGGAGCTCTCTCAAGTCTGGACGTTGAAGGTGCCTTCAGACACAAGGAGGAGACTCTGTGAAACTCCATGCTGGTAAATGCTGAACATATGTGTTGTTTTGGCCCAGGCTGTTAGAGTCTGGTCCCAGGTAGATAGGGAAATCTATCTAAGTGTAGTAAGTGGCTGGACAAGCCCAGGTCTTATGTTTATGATTTGGTTTTGATTATGTTCTGTTTGCTGTAGACTTTAATAAAACTGGTTGCGGCCAGTTTTTACCAGAACTGCTGTCTGTGAATGAACTGTTTCCGTGCCACTCCGTCTACCCGGACGGCGATCCCAGAGCTATATCCCCTGAAAAGCTTACAGCAGGGTATTGATGCAAGAAACTTGCAAGTGCGACACCAGCCGTACACTGACACTACACACTGTATACTATATACAGATCTCCTGTGTATAATGTCACGGGTGATCACTGTATTATGTGTACACCTACACTATATACAGAGCTCCTGTATATAATGTCACCAGTGATCACTGTATTACCTGTACACTGACACTATATACAGAGCTCCTGTATATAATGTCACCAGTGATCACTGTATTACCTGTACATTGACACTATATACAGAGCTTCTGCATATAATGTCACCAGTGATCACTGTATTACCTGTACACGGACACTGTATACGAAGTACAGATCTCCTGTGTATAATGGCACTTATGGTGATATTAGTATTGTGTTTTTTTTATTAATGATCAGTATTATAGTATTTGGTCACTATGTTGTGGTAATATGTGATCTGGTTATGGTGTGGCTGTATTTGTTCCTTGTATATGGTATTCGGTCACTGTGGTGGTAATATGTGATCTGGGCATGTTGCGGTGGTATTCGTTCCTTGTTTGTGATATTATTGGTCATTTTAAAAATTGAAAATTAAATAAAAATAAACCTTAATTAATTAAAAAATCTTTCTTGCCAAAACAAATGCTGCTGGTTATGTGTTGTGAGTGGGCTTGGGATGATGTTGTGAATGGGTTTGAGATGAGTTCTGAGCAGAGGCTCCCTCTGGTGGTTACAAGCGGTGCTAGTCTGTCCAGTGAAGATTGTGAGGACTGGGAATCAGATGTTACTGACTGGTCTTATATAAGGGAGTCACCTTCCCATCAGGGTTGCCGGTGATCAATTGTTCTGGTCTGAATCCTTTATTCCAGTTTCCCTTGTAGCCTGCTGTGTCGTGTCTGCATCTCCTGCTAACAGATAAGACATTTTCTTCTTTTGTGTTTGTGCTATATTTTTGCATTTTGTCCTGCACTTCTGTGGGGGCCTTCAGGGTCCCCTCCGGGGGCTTCTGCCCTCTCAGTTTTGTTCAGCCACTGATGTTTGTACTTTTGCTTTTTCCAGTTTTTTCAGTGGCTGCTGTTTTGATTTTGTTACACCAGAGAACTAATTTAGGTGGAAGAGGTCGTGTGATCTCAGGTGTTTTTGAAATTAGTAGAGTTGGTGCCTTTCAGGGTTTTCTGGGATTGCAGTAAGTACCCTTCCTATCCTTTTCTATTTAGTTAGTTTGGGCCCCAGCGTTTGCTCATTCTATTTTCTTTCTGTGTCAGTATTTCATCTTGTCTAACCGCCATTACTTGTTTGGGGGCTTTCTATTATCTTTGGGGTTCTGCTCCGGGGCGGATAGCTTTCCTATTTCTATCTTTAGGTGTAGTTAGATTCTCAGGCTGTGACGAGGCGTCTAGGACCAACGTAGGAACGCTCCACGGCTGCCTCTAGTTGTTGTGGTTAGTCAGGGTACTGCAATCTCATAGATTCCAACTGCTCTGGTGTATTGCCTTTTTCCTGCACTCCTCAGCTACCGAAACATAACAGTATCACCGGCCTAAAAATTTAAATTGTATGGTACTCACAGAAGGGAAAAAATATTGTGAAAGAAAAAAGGTTGTCAGAGTTGTCAGAAATATTTTTCTGTTTGTTGCATTTTTTTTTTTCCCTCTGTATCTCTGGGTGCTGGGGAGGATCTTTTCTCTCAATGGAGTTTGCACAGTTGTCTGGCCGTGTGGATCAGCTTGCCACTGAGGTTCGGAGTATTGCTATCTATCTTGCTGGGTTGCCTGTTGTGGAACCTAGGATTCCCATGCCAGATTTGTTTTTAGGGGATCGAGCTAAGTTTCAGAATTTCAAAAATAATTGTAAATTGTTTTTTGCCTTAAAGTCTAAGTCCTCAGGGAACGCAGCGCAGCAGGTTCAAATTATCATCTCTCTCCTGCGCGGCGATCCTCAGGATTGGGCTTTTTCCCTGATACCTGGGGATCCTGTTTTGAGTGATGTTGATGCATTTTTTCAGGCCTTGGGGTTATTGTACGATGAGCCTAATGTCACTGATCAAGCTGAAAAAGCCTTGTTGGCATTAAATCAGGGGCTTGATGACGCTGAGTTATACTGTCAGAGATTCCGTAGGTGGGCAGTCCTGACCAAATGGAATGACGACGCTTTGGCAGCCCTTTTCCGGAAGGGTCTGTCAGATAATGTAAAGGATGTTATGGTGGGATTCCCTGTCCCCTCTGGTCTCAATGATTCTATGTCATTAGCGATTCAAATTGACAGACGTTTGCGTGAGCGGAGAAGTATGCGTGGAATGGTGTTGCCTTGTGAACCAGCTTCTGAACCCATGCAGTGTGATAGAGTGGTGTCTGGGGCACAGCGTCATGAGTTTCGAAAGTGCAATGGGTGATGTTTCTCTGCCATTTCAGGTGGAGGTTGATGCCTCTGAAATTGGGGCAGGTGCCGTTTTGTCCCAAAAAGATCCAGAGACCTCTAAAAGTAACCCTTGTGCCTTTTTCTCTCGAAAATTTTCTCCTACTGAACGTAATTATGACGTGGGTAATCGGGAGTTATTGGCCATGAAGTGGGCTTTTGAAGAGTGGAGACATTGGCTGGAGGGAGCCAAACATCAGGTGGTGGTCCTTACGGACCATAAGAATCTGGTCTATCTGGAAACTGCCAAGCGACTCAATCCTAGACAGGCCAGGTGGGCCTTGTTTTTCACACGTTTTAATTTTGTAGTTTCCTTTCTTCCTGGCACTAAGAATGTTAAGGCGGATGCCCTCTCGAGGAGTTTCCTTGCGGACTCTCCTGAGTTATCTGATCCTTCTGTTATTTTGAAAGAGGGTGTAGTTCTTTCCGCCATCTCGCCCAATTTGAGACTTGCTCTGGAGGGGTGTCAGGAGGATAGGCCCGAGTGCTGCCCTGTTGGAAAATTGTTTGTCCCGGACCAGTGGAAAAAGAGTGTGATGTCTGAGATTCATTGTTCCGCATTGGCTGGGCATCCCGAATTTTTGGTACCAGAGACTTGGTTAGTCGGTCCTTTTGGTGGCCTACCTTGTCTCGTGATGTCAGGGAATTTGTGCAGTCCTGCGGGACTTGCTCTTGCTCCAAGCCTTGCTCTCGCTCTATTGTTTTGTTGATGCCATTGTCTGTGCCCAAGAGACCATGGACCCATATCTCTATGGATTTCATTTCCGACCTTCCTGTTTCTCAGAGAATGACCACCATCTGGGTAATTTGTGATAGGTTTTCCAAGATGATACATCTTGTGCCATTACCTAAGTTGCCTTCCTCCTCTGAATTGGTGCCGTTGTTCCTTCAGCACGTGGTTCGTTTACACGGCATTCCTGAGAACATTGTGTCTGACAGAGGAGTCCAGTTTGTTTCCAGATTTTGGAGGACTTTTTGTTCTAAACTGGGTGTTCAATTGTCTTTCTCCTCGGCATTTCATCCTCAGACCAATGGTCAAACTGAGAGAACAAACCAGACATTGGAGACTTATCTAAGATGCTTTGTGTCTGCTGATCAGGATGACTGGGTCTCTTTTTTGCCTTTGGCTGAGTTTGCTCTTAATAATAGGGCTAGCTCTGCTACTTTGATGTCTCAGTTTTTCTGTAATTCTGGGTTTCACCCTCGATTTTCTTCAGGACAGACGGAGGCTTCTGTCTGTCCAGGTGTTGACTCTGTTGTGGAGCGTATGCAACTGATTTGGGACCAGGTAGTGGAGAGGTTGTCCCTCTCTCAGGAGAGGGCCCAGCGGTTTGCTAACCGGCATAGGACTGATGGTCCTCGGTTTAAAGTGGGGGACTTGGTCTGGTTGTCCTCAAAGAATATTCCTATGAGAGTAGCATCTCCTAAATTTAAGCCTAGGTTCATTGGACCTTATAAGATCATGGAGATTATTAATCCTGTTTCTTTTCGTTTGCTTCTTCCAGGGACATTTAAGATCCATAACGTGTTCCACAAGTCCTTGTTGAAGAGGTTTGTTGAGCCAGTGGTTCCTGCTGCTGTGCCTCCTGACCCTGTTTTGGTTGAGGGCAATCTGGAGTATGTGGTTGAGAAAATATTAGATTCTCGTTTTTCTAGACGGAAACTCCAGTATTTGGTTAAATGGAGAGGTTATGGTCAGGAAGACAATTCTTGGGTGTTTGCTTCGGACATCCATGCTAGGAGACTTATCCGTGCGTATCATAGAACTCATCCTGACCGACCTGGTTGCTCAAATGAGGGTTCGGTGACCCCTCCTCAAGGGTGGGGTACTGTTGTGAATGGGTTTGAGATGAGTTCTGAGCAGAGGCTCCCTCTGGTGGTTACAAGCGGTGCTAGTCTGTCCAGTGAAGATTGTGAGGACTGGGAATCAGGTGTTACTGACTGGTCTTATATAAGGGAGTCACCTTCCCATCAGGGTTGCCGGTGATCAATTGTTCTGGTCTGAATCCTTTATTCCAGTTTCCCTTGTAGCCTGCTGTGTCGTGTCTGCATCTCCTGCTAACAGATAAGACATTTTCTTCTTTTGTGTTTGTGCTATATTTTTGCATTTTGTCCTGCACTTCTGTGGGGGCCTTCAGGGTCCCCTCCGGGGGCTTCTGCCCTCTCAGTTTTGTTCAGCCACTGATGTTTGTACTTTTGCTTTTTCCAGTTTTTTCAGTGGCTGCTGTTTTGATTTTGTTACACCAGAGAACTAATTTAGGTGGAAGAGGTCGTGTGATCTCAGGTGTTTTTGAAATTAGTAGAGTTGGTGCCTTTCAGGGTTTTCTGGGATTGCAGTAAGTACCCTTCCTATCCTTTTCTATTTAGTTAGTTTGGGCCCCAGCGTTTGCTCATTCTATTTTCTTTCTGTGTCAGTATTTCATCTTGTCTAACCGCCATTACTTGTTTGGGGGCTTTCTATTATCTTTGGGGTTCTGCTCCGGGGCAGATAGCTTTCCTATTTCTATCTTTAGGTGTAGTTAGTTTCTCAGGCTGTGACGAGGCGTCTAGGACCAACGTAGGAACGCTCCACGGCTGCCTCTAGTTGTGGTGGTTAGTCAGGGTACTGCAATCTCATAGATTCCAACTGCTCTGGTGTATTGCCTTTTTTACCTGCACTCCTCAGCTACCGAAACATAACAGGATGAGTTCTGAGCAGAGGCTCCCTCTGGTGGTTACAAGCGGTGCTGGTCTGTCCAGTGAAGATTGTGAAGATTGTGAGGATTGGGAATCAGGTGTTGCTGACTGGTCTTATATAAGGGAGTCACCTTCCCATCAGGGTTGCCGGTGATCAATTGTTCTGGTCTCTATCCTTGATTCCTGTTTCCCTTGTAGCCTGCTGTGTCGTGTCTGCATCTCCTGCTAACAGATAAGACATTTTCTTCTTTTTGTTTTTGTGTTTGATTTTTGCATTTTGTCCTGCACTTCTGTGGGGGCCTTCAGGGTCCCCTCCGGGGGCTTTTGCCCTCTCAGTTTAGTTCAGCCACTGATGTTTGTACTTTTGCTTTTTCCAGTGTTTTCAGTGGCTGCTGTTTTGATTTTGTTACACCAGAGAACTAATTTAGGTGGTAGAGGTCGTGTGATCTCAGGTGTTTTTGAAATTAGTAGAGTTGGTGCTTTTCAGGGTTTTCTGGGATTGCAGTAAGTACCCTTCCTATCCTTTTCTATTTAGTTAGTTTTGGCCCCAACGTTTGCTCATACTATTTTCTGTCTGTGTCAGTATTTCTTCTTGTCTAACCGCCATTACATGTTTGGGGGCTTTCTATTATCTTTGGGGTTCTGCTCCGGGGCAGATAGCTTTCCTATATCTATCTTTAGGTGTAGTTAGTTTCTCAGGCTGTGACGAGGCGTCTAGGACCAACGTAGGAACGCTCCACGGCTGCCTCTAGTTGTTGTGGTTAGTCAGGGTACTGCAATCTCATAGATTCCAACTGCTCTGGTGTATTGCCTTTCTTGCCTGCACTCCTCAGCTACCGAAACATAACAGTATCACCGGCCCAAAATTTAAAATTGTATGGTACTCACAGAAGGGAAAAAATTTGTGAAAGAAAAAACGGTTGTCAGAGTTGTCAGAGATATTTTTCTGTTTGTTGCATTTTTTTTTTTCCCTCTGTATCTCTGGGTGCTGGGGAGGATTTTTTCTCTCAATGGAGTTTGCACAGTTGTCTGGCCGTGTGGATCAGCTTGCCACTGAGGTTCAGAGTATTGCTGCATATCTTGCTAGGTTGCCTGTTGTGGAACCTAGGATTCCCATGCCAGATTTGTTTTTAGGGGATCGAGCTAAGTTTCAGAATTTCAAAAATAATTGTAAATTGTTTTTTGCCTTAAAATATAAGTCCTCAGGGAACGCAGCGCAGCAGGTTCAAATTGTCATCTCTCTCCTGCGTGGCGATCCTCAGGATTGGGCTTTTTCCCTGACACCTGGGGATCCTGTTTTGAGTGATGTTGATGCATTTTTTCAGGCTTTGGGGTTATTGTACGATGAGCCTAATGTCACTGATCAAGCTGAAAAAGCCTTGATGGCATTAAATCAGGGGCTTGATGACGCTGAGTTATACTGTCAGAGATTCCGTAGGTGGGCAGTCCTGACCAAGTGGAATGACGACGCTTTGGCGGCCCTTTTTCGGAAGGGTCTGTCAGATAATGTAAAGGATGTTATGGTGGGATTCCCTGTCCCCTCTGGTCTCAATGATTCTATGTCATTAGCGATTCAAATTGACAGACGTTTGCGTGAGCGGAGAAGTATGCGTGGAATAGTGTTGCCTTGTGAACCTGCTTCTGAATCCATGCAGTGTGATAGAGTGGTGTCTGGGGCACAGCGTCATGAGTTTCGAAAGCGCAATGGGTTATGTTTCTACTGTGGTGATGCCTCTCATGCTATTTCATTCTGCCCTAAGCGGGGAAGACGTTTTGCACGCTCAGTTGTCTTGGGTAGTGTTCAGACTAAGTTTTTATTAACTGTCACTCTGATATGCTCTCTGTCCTCATTTTCTGCTCAGGCTTTCGTTGATTCTGGAGCAGCTATTAACCTGATGGATTATGATTTTGCTAAACGTTGTGGGTTTCCCTTGATACCCCTACAGAAGTCTATTCCCCTACTGGGGATCGATTCTACCCCTTTGGCTGAGAATAAACCTCAGTTCTCTACTCAGGTGATAATGAGGGTTGAACCTGATCATCAAGAGTGCTGCAAATTTTTGGTTCTGTATAATCTGCATGATATTATCGTACTGGGTTTCCCTTGGTTACAGTCTCATAATCCTGTTTTGGATTGGAAATCTGTGTCTGTAACCAGTTGGGGCTGCCAATGTGTTAATACCAACACTCCTGTTTTTTCTGCCTCCCCCCCAGGCTCAGGATGTTCCTGACTTTTTGATTGATTTTTCTGATGTATTTAGCGAAAGTAAACCTGCATCCTTGCCTCCCCATAGGAGCTATGACTGCGCTATTGAATTAGTGCCGGGTAGTAAATTCCCTAAAGGTCGCCTTTTTAACTTGTCTGTACCTGAACATGACGCTATGCGGTCTTATATCAAGGAGTCATTGGAGAAGGGTCATATCAGACCATCCTCTTCACCCTTAGGTGCCTGTTTTTTCTTTGTGGCCAAAAAGGATGGTTCATTAAGGCCGTGTATTGATTATCGTCTTTTGAACAATATTACTGTGAAATATCAATACCCATTACCCTTGATTTCTGACCTGTTTTCCAGGTGAAAAACGCTACTAGGTTTACCAAGCTTGACCTCAGGGGGGCATATAACCTTATTCGCATTAAGCACGAGGATGAATGGAAGACGGCATTCAATACCCCGGAGGGGCATTTTGAGTACCTTGTGATGCCCTTTGGGCTCACTAATGCTCCTTCTGTCTTCCAGTCCTTCATGAATGACATTTTCAGGGATTTTGTGGATAAATTTCTGATTGTTTATTTGGATGATATCTTGATTTTTTCTAATGACTGGGACTCTCATGTGAAACATGTTCGAACTGTATTCCAGATTTTGAGAGAGAATGCTCTGTATGTGAAGGGATCAAAGTGTCTTTTTGGCGTACAGAGGATCTCATTTCTGGGATTCATTTTGTCCCCATCTGTTATTGAAATGGACCCGGTCAAGGTTCAGGCCATCTGTGATTGGGTCCAACCTACTTCATTAAAGGCTCTTCAAAGATTTTTGGGTTTTGCCAATTTTTATCGTAAATTTATTGGTAATTTCTCGGTTATTGTTAAACCATTAACTGATTTGACCAAAAAGGGTTCTGATGTGGTGAATTGGCCTCCTGAGGCAGTCTCTGCATTTCAGGAACTTAAGCAGAGATTCACTTCTGCTCCTGTTCTACGGCAGCCTGATGTTTCTCTGCCATTTCAGGTGGAGGTTGATGCCTCTGAAATTGGGGCAGGTGCCGTTTTGTCCCAAAAAGATCCAGAGACCTCTAAAAGTAACCCTTGTGCCTTTTTCTCTCGAAAATTTTCTCCTACTGAACGTAATTATGACGTGGGTAATCGGGAGTTATTGGCCATGAAGTGGGCTTTTGAAGAGTGGAGACATTGGCTGGAGGGAGCCAAACATCAGGTGGTGGTCCTTACTGACCATAAGAATCTGGTTTATCTGGAATCTGCCAAGCGACTCAATCCTAGACAGGCCAGGTGGGCCTTGTTTTTCACACGTTTTAATTTTGTGGTTTCCTTTCTTCCTGGCACTAAGAATGTTAAGGCGGATGCCCTCTCGAGGAGCTTCCTTGCGGACTCTCCTGAGTTATCTGATCCTTCGTTATTTTGAAAGAGGGTGTAGTTCTTTCCGCCATCTCACCTAATTTGAGACTTGCTCTGGAGGGGTGTCAGGAGGATAGGCCCGAGCGCTGCCCTGTTGGAAAATTGTTTGTCTCGGACCAGTGGAAAAAGAGTGTGATGTCTGAGATTCATTGTTCCGCGTTGGCTGGGCATCCCGGAATTTTTGGTACCAGAGACTTGGTTAGTCGGTCCTTTTGGTGGCCTACCTTGTCTCGTGATGTCAGGGAATTTGTGCAGTCCTGCGGGACTTGCTCTCGCTCCAAGCCTTGCTCTCGCTCTAGTGGTTTGTTGATGCCATTGCCTGTGCCCAAGAGACCATGGACCCATATCTCTATGGATTTCATTTCCGACCTTCCTGGTTCTCAGAGAATGACCGCCATCTGGGTGATTTGTGATAGGTTTTCCAAGATGATACGTCTTGTGCCATTACCTAAGTTGCCTTCCTCCTCTGAATTGGTGCCGTTGTTCCTTCAGCACGTGGTTCGTTTACACGGCATTTCTGAGAACATAGTGTCTGACAGAGGAGTCCAGTTTGTTTCCAGATTTTGGAGGACTTTTTGTTCTAAACTGGGTGTTCAATTGTCTTTCTCCTCGGCATTTCATCCTCAGACCAATGGTCAAACTGAGAGAACAAACCAGACATTGGAGACTTATCTAAGATGCTTTGTGTCTGCTGATCAGGATGACTGGGTCTCTTTTTTGCCTTTGGCTGAGTTTGCTCTTAATAATAGGGCTAGCTCTGCCACTTTGATGTCTCCGTTTTTCTGTAATTCTGGGTTTCACCCCGATTTTCTTCAGGACAGACGGAGGCTTCTGTCTGTCCAGGTGTTGACTCTGTTGTGGAGCGTATGCAACAGATTTGGGACCAGGTAGTGGAGAGGTTGTCCCTCTCTCGGGAGAGGGCCCAGCGGTTTGCTAACCGGCATAGGACTTATGGTCCTCGGTTTAAAGTAGGGGACTTGGTCTGGTTGTCCTCAAAAAATATTCCTATGAGAGTAGCATCTCCTAAATTTAAGCCTAGGTTCATTGGACCTTATAAGATCATGGAGATTCTCAATCCTGTTTCTTTTCGTTTGCTTCTTCCAGGGACATTTAAGATCCATAACGTGTTCCACAAGTCCTTGTTGAAGAGGTTTGTTGAGCCAGTGGTTCCTGCTGCTGTGCCTCCTGACCCTGTTTTGGTTGAGGGCAATCTGGAGTATGTGGTTGAGAAAATATTAGATTCTCGGTTTTTCTAGACGGAAACTCCAGTATTTGGTTTAGTGGAGAGGTTATGGTCAGGAAGACAATTCTTGGGTGTTTGCTTCGGACATCCACGCTAGGAGACTCATCCGTGCGTACCATAGAACTCATCCTGACCGACCTGGTTGCTCAAATGAGGGTTCGGTGACCCCTCCTCAAGGGGGGGGTACTGTTGTGAGTGGGCTTGGGATGAGTTCTGAGCAGAGGCTCCCTCTGGTGGTTACAAGCGGTGCTGGTCTGTCCAGTGAAGATTGTGAAGATTGTGAGGATTGGGAATCAGGTGTTGCTGACTGGTCTTATATAAGGGAGTCACCTTCCCATCAGGGTTGCCGGTGATCAATTGTTCTGGTCTCTATCCTTGATTCCTGTTTCCCTTGTAGCCTGCTGTGTCGTGTCTGCATCTCCTGCTAACAGATAAGACATTTTCTTCTTTTTGTTTTTGTGTTTGATTTTTGCATTTTGTCCTGCACTTCTGTGGGGGCCTTCAGGGTCCCCTCCGGGGGCTTTTGCCCTCTCAGTTTAGTTCAGCCACTGATGTTTGTACTTTTGCTTTTTCCAGTTTTTTCAGTGGCTGCTGTTTTGATTTTGTTACACCAGAGAACTAATTTAGGTGGTAGAGGTCGTGTGATCTCAGGTGTTTTTGAAATTAGTAGAGTTGGTGCTTTTCAGGGTTTTCTGGGATTGCAGTAAGTACCCTTCCTATCCTTTTCTATTTAGTTAGTTTTGGCCCCAACGTTTGCTCATACTATTTTCTGTCTGTGTCAGTATTTCTTCTTGTCTAACCGCCATTACATGTTTGGGGGCTTTCTATTATCTTTGGGGTTCTGCTCCGGGGCAGATAGCTTTCCTATATCTATCTTTAGGTGTAGTTAGTTTCTCAGGCTGTGACGAGGCGTCTAGGACCAACGTAGGAACGCTCCACGGCTGCCTCTAGTTGTTGTGGTTAGTCAGGGTACTGCAATCTCATAGATTCCAACTGCTCTGGTGTATTGCCTTTTTTGCCTGCACTCCTCAGCTACCGAAACATAACAGTTATGTATCTGGTGATGGGAACTGTAAATGTGTGATTGGTGAGGATGTGGTGCAAAAGTGGAGCTTTTCCAAGACAGGGCGGTGGGACTGTGAATAGTACGAGGAGTGGAGGCGGGGCTTGGGCGGAGCCTGGGTGGACTGTCAAGGGGGCCCCGAAAATTCGTAGGGGCAGCCCTGATCTAACTACAGATGTTCTGTAGTTGTAGGCTAGTGCAAATACTTCTGTTTCTTCTTTTATTTCCAGAATGACTCGATGATGTTGAGATCAAGACTTTGTGTGGGCCATATCATCACTTCCGGGTCTGCTTGTTCTTCTTTACATTGAAGAAAGTTCTTAATTACATTGGCTGTATGTTTGGGCTCATTGTTCTCCTGCAGAATAAATTAGGTACACATCAGAGCCCTCTTTAACGGTACTGCATGATGGATAAGTATCAGCCTGTATTTTTCAGCAGAGGACACCATTACTTCTGAAATGCAGCCCCAAACATGCAAGGCCCCTCATCCATGCTTCCTTATTGCCTGGTGACACTCATTATTGTACTACTCTCCAGCCCTTCAGCAAACAAACTGCCTTCTGGTGCAGCCAAATATTTCACATTTTGACTCGTTAGTCCAGAGCATGTGCAGTCTTTTTTTCTGCCACGAGTTCCAATATTTTCTTGCATAGTTGCTTGGCATTGTTTCCATGTTGAAGGTATGACTTTTAGGCTGCAATTCTTACATGAAGGAAACTTCTGGACAGACTTATCCGGAGAGTAGATGGGTGTAGCTGGATCCCACTGGTTGCTGCCAGTTCTGAATTGATGACAATAGTCAACATCTTTCAATTTGGAATGGATTAAAACTTGATGCATCTTAAATCTGTTGCACTAAGTTTCCTAGACCAACCACTGCGTCTACTGTTCTCAACTCTGTCCATTTCTTGATGCTACTTCAAAAGAACTTGGATAGCAGATTTTGAAATCCCAGTCTGCTTTAAAATCTTTGCCTGGGAGAGACTTTGTTGATGAAGTATAACTACCTTATATTTTGTTACTGTGCTCAGTCATGCCATGGTGTATGAAATGTGACATGAAAATGTCTTCCATAATTTCCATAATTTCAGTTAGCTGTTCCTCACCCAATTTTAGGCCTCCTACGCATCTTTTCTTTTTCACTTAAAGGAGTATTCTCAGGTTTGGAGGTTGTTCCAAATCAATGGAATAAGGGATAACTTGCCAATGGCTAGTTTGATTCCTGGGATCCTAATGGATGCCGAGAACCATGGCGCTGAAGAGTCCCATGTGAATGTAGTGTCTGTCAGTCATGTGCACCACTATTTCATTCATTCTTAATGGGACCACCAGAGATAGCTCAGCACTGTACTCAGATAGTAATCGGAACTTCCATAAAAATGAATCAAGTCGAAATGCGTATGATGGACTACCACTCCAGTCACACAGTAGTCAGGATCAGTGGAAGCCCTAGCAGTTAGACCACCAGCGATCAGAAAGTTAACTTCTATCTCACGGACATGGAATAACTTCCAAACTCGAGAATACCCCTTTAATAACTTTCATCCCCCAAAGAAGTTAAAGTTGAGGTCAGGGTTCTGTGTGCGTTTTTTTCCCACTCACTTGCTTTGCGCACTGGAGCCAGGGCTGACATCAGGAACATATTGGCCCCATACAGTCAGAAAAGCTGTGCCATTTTAGTCCCATAAGTGCTGCAATCAAAACCAAAAACTTGGAACAGTGACGAGGCTCGCCGGTGGACCAGTGGAAGGTCAGAACAGTGCAGTTTGTTTCTTTATAATAAAATACAGCCAGGAAAAAAACTTTTAATCAAAGGGAACAACACCTTTAGCTACATTTTCACTACCTGGCCCCTCACAAAACAGACTCACTGGATAGACTAAAAATACATATAAAAAAACAAATCTGTATTGCAACAATGCTCTATATAAGAAATCTTGGCAGTTCTTAATAGTGCTTTGATGGACAGATTTTGCACAAGCTACTGTACTTAGTAAAATAACAATACAGAACTTTGCATATAAAATATTTAACATTTTAAACACATCTTCTTGAAAGACACATTGTGAAGGCATGCTACAAAACGTGTCATAATCCACCAACATATTTTCAGCTGAACACAGCTCCTGTGCACATCTTATGTACTTTTTGTGACTTTGGCCTTTGGAGTGTGCATCTCGAAGGCAGAAAACAAAGTGAAACGAGAATGATGCCCAAGATTACTGAGGAACGGAGAAGTTTTGATGGACTTGATACCGATTTGATAGCGA
The DNA here is from genome assembly GCA_033576555.1 of Oophaga sylvatica. NCBI lineage: Eukaryota > Metazoa > Chordata > Amphibia > Anura > Dendrobatidae > Oophaga > Oophaga sylvatica. The sequence goes on along the minus strand of JARQOD010000008.1, from coordinate 59,089,991 downwards.
ACTCAGTCAACGGAAAATGTTCTACCTAGTCATACTGATGATCAGAAACATAGCACTGACAATGTTGCTCAAGTGTCACGGGGGTAGCACGGCAGAGAGAGTGGTCTCCTCTATTTCAGAGGTCAGAAGATTGCAGCGTTAGCTACATGCACACCTGCACTGGTTGGATCTGCTTTGCTTTCCAGTTAGCTGTGCAGATTTTCCTTGTTTGTTCATTGCAAGGGTTAAACACTCCTGCTTGTCTCCTAAAGCTTTCTGTCTTGAGTTATTTAAGCTGTTCTGATTTCTCCGCTTCCCTTTGGTATAAGTACTCATCTCTTAAACTGGGTAGTTGCCAGTGATAGCTTGCTATATCTTGGAATTTGGAGCTGTGAACTATGGAAAGAGAAGTCAATCGCTTTTTGAAAGTTTGTCTCTATTTTTTTTCATTGTCTCCTTTTTGGTTTTCCTCTCCCTTCCCTTTCCCTTTATATACAATTCCATAGTTTGGGTGCATGTTGAGTGATTGCCGCTTTCTGTTACCCTTGTAAGCTTCCTTTTCTGTCTTTATTATAGAGCAGGACTAGTGGTCCTGCTGCCCAACGCACTAGCCAAGGTGGTGCATAGGGCAAGACATAGATAGGTACACAATCATTGCATTGGCTGAAAGAACCCGTTCAGAGACATCAGGGATGTGCAGGGTAAGTTTCAGGGGTTGAAAAGTTCTTAGTTACCAGTCAGATAGTACTATGTGATGACAGTGGGTGCGAGCCCACTGTGCCACTGGTTGGGCTTACCCTGGAAAGGTGTAGCTAAATGACTACCTGGTCTTCACTAGAGCTTCTGATGGTATCGATAAACTTGAGCCATTAAGGTAGTCACCAAGTGCTACAACAGGCTAGTCCCAGACCTGCAAACAGCTGACCAGTGGGTCAGAGGCATAAATACGAAGCACAGATGATGAAGCTAGAGATGTGGTCAGACAGTCCGAGGATGGGGCGAGCAGCACAGGATCAAAATACGAAGCCGGGGTCAGGAGCAGAGAGATTAGGCTAAACGAGTAAACAAGCCAGTCGGTAACGGGAGAGTCAAAACCATAATTCACCTTGACAGGGAACTAGTAATCAACTGCAGCTAAGAACTAAGCTCAGGCAAAGTATGGAGGAAGGAGCTGCCTAATACTTCCACTGCTGGAAGGGGATAGGCCAGGGAAGCAAAACTCTGCAGGACACAGTGGTTTTAAACTCTGTAGAGTTTGGCCGCGTCTTATTATACCCAGGTTGAGACTCTCCAGCAACAGAAGGACGTAGCAATTCTGGAAGTATTGCACAAGACAGCTCAGCGAGATGTTCTGCCACTGAGAGGAGCAAAGTGGTGCACAAAGTGAGTAGTACGGCACTGACTACTCGTGCAAGTCACCGGTATGACACACTGTTGATCACAGGGTTAGTTGCAGGTACTGAATCATGGGATTCCTAAAGGATTCACAGAAAAAAAAAAATTAGAGTACGAGTATTGTCAAGGGCTAAAGGGTATGCCACACTGAACAATATCGCTAACGGGATCGCTAAAAAAGTCACTATTTAGCGATCCCGTTAGCGATGTTGTTCAGTGCGGCATCTGCCAGCGACGAGCTTCCTGCTGTGATCTCGCTCGTCGCTGGAATCGTTCCGGACCCTATTTTCTCGTCGGCGCTCCGCTGGGTAAGTATATATCGCTAGTGTGGCACCTTTTCTTAGCGATTTAGCGGTACTTTTGTACCGCTAAAGTCATTAAGAAGATCGCTAACGGCGATAGCGTCGTTAACTATATCGCTAAATGTGGCCGCACTTAGCGATATAGAAACAATCCCGCTAGCGATCGCATTAGTATGCGTCGTTATCGTGATCGCTAGCGGGATTGTTTAGTGTGGCAGTACCTTAACTCTTGAGCTCTACTGATATCTTCACAAGATCCAGGGAAACAAAGGACACAACTATACCCTCAGCTAGAATTAGAACTTGTGCAGATTCATCAGTTTGATACAAATAGAAACTTTGGGAGAGAGCATCGACTAAGGTTTTTAGCACCTGGTCTAAATGTTGCCAAAGAATTAAACTTAGAGAAGATTAAAGCTCAACTAGCATGCCTAGGATTTAGTCTCGTAGCTGATGCTAGCCAAGTAACATTTTTGTGGTCAGTGATAACAGTGATCCTATGTTTGGCACCTTCCAGGAAGTGGTGCCATTCCTCGGAGGGCCTCTTGATTGCCAATAAATCATTATAACTGATATCATAATTCAATAAACAATAATTATATCAGCGCTTCACCTTGATGTGTACACACTGCTGCAGTATGCGGCAAGCTATCTGCTTGGGCTTGCCTATGAACAGATAAAAATCAAGACAAATGCGCAAGCCGCACTAAATTGCACCACTAAATACCTCCAATAAATAACAAAATTCTACACAAAATGTGTAAATCCTGTTAATTTTGTAAAGTGTTCTCAAAGAATCTGAATATGTATATATATAGGAGTATAATCAACAGTATTAATATTAGGTTTTTATCCATATTCTGTTACAATATATTCCTCTTGACCTTCTGTACTTTTTTGGATAGTTTAGTATATTTTGTGTGCATTGCAATAATATGTTTTGGTCTAATATTTAGAAAGTTGCCATTTAGCGTTTGTCAAAGGAAGTTGTATAAGGAAGTTTTCCTGCTTATCATTTCATTACTCTCTGAGTCCATTTTATTTTTTGTTTTAGTAAGTTTGTCTGCGGCTGTTGTCTTGGGCATGCCTCGATAAGCAAACATACAAGAAAAAAAGGTAGCACACTGTAGCGCTATAGCTTGCAAACACGAAATATGAAAAATGAATTGCATCACTGCCTTAGAAATATGAAAAATTGAGAAGTCTTAGCGTATAAGATGGCCAAATTATGTGTACCTGATAGCCACGTTAAGGCTCTTCTCGTATATCAGGTCCTAACTAATGCCAATCCTCGCTTAGAAAAGTCTGTCTGCATGGGAACATATGAATCCTCTCTCTAGACTGAAATCTACATCTCTGTGGAGGAGTATTTGCCCTGATATAATTAAAACGCCTGTGACCAGCAGGTGGAGTGCTCAGGCAGAAGGTAAATGAACACACATCAAAAAACTGACCGGCACATCCAAAAATAGACTCAATGTGAACAGGTGCTAAACCTAGAGTCACCAACTCATGCACATACAAGAAAAAAAGCTAGCACACTGTAGCGCTATAGCTTGCAAACACGAAATATGAAAAATGAATTGCATCACTGCCTTAGAAATATGAAAAATTGAGAAGTCTTAGCGTATAAGATGGCCAAATTATGTGTACCTGATAGCCACTGTAGGGATTCGCTCTGGTAGGCCGAGGCCGGGCACGCAGTAATGAGGCAACACACAGGCATTAAGTCCAAAAATACCGGTTTACTGTCTCTTTAAGACCAGGTAACAACAACATGACAAAACATAAATGCATTCCATCTTTGCAAACTACTGGTCCCAGACTCACCCTTGCATGGGACGGGCTTGACTAAGCGGCTGCAAGCCAGCAGGGACCGCCAGGTGCCTTCCCAGGTGATCTGGACTCACTTCCAGTGCTCACTGACACATTGTAACAGAAAGTCACTTCCAGGCTAACTCCAGCCAAACTCCTCAATAGAACCGCCTGGTTCTCAGTGTGGGACCGTCACAGGCTCCGCACACACATGTGTCCTGTCCGGGTGCTATTCAGGACCCCAGTCCAAAACCCCGGCCACCAAGTTCCAAGTCTCACCACGTGCTTCCAGGAATACGATCCAACCCCAGGATCCTCCAACACCGACCGACCTTCCAGGAACCTTCCAGGTGATCCTGTGCAGGACACACTCTCCACTTGTCTCAGCCAGACTCCCTTGAGACACTTCCCAGTTTCAGACAGAATCCCTTGAGACAGACTACAGAGACACTTGCCAGTCTCCACCATGATCTCCTCTCCATGTGCCCAGCACTGGCTTTCATACCTGTAGCCACTCCCCAAGCCAAGGCATGAAGCACATGGTCTGGTCACGTGTTCATGACCTCATCACAGGTCCTTCACCACATACAATCACCAGTATGTACCATTCATTCTCCCACCACCAGTGGGCGGTGTATGTGTGGTTAGCATGTCCCACCCAGCTCACAAGCTAACCCTGTAGGTTCACCCTTAACAAGAATCAGAACTCTTATGGGACTATAAGTCCCAGAACAACTTTACTGACCTACAGCACAGAATAGCTCTGCGACACATACTTTCCGTTTAGCCCCATACTAGGGACTGGTTTCCCATCTCTCTCATGCCTCCAGGCATAATTTGAGCAACTTATACAGCGCCCCCTAGGTGCCACATTAGTCATTATACCACACCACGTTAAGGCTCTTCTCGTATATCAGGTCCTAACTAATGCCAATCCTCGCTTAGAAAAGTCTGTCTGCATGGGAACATATGAATCCTCTCTCTAGACTGAAATCTACATCTCTGTGGAGGGGTAATGACCCTGATATAATTAAAACGCCTGTGACCATCAGGTGGAGTGATCAGGCAGAAGGTAAATGAACACACATCAAAAAACTGACCGGCACATCCAAAAATAGACCCAATGTGAACAGGTGCTAAACCTAGAGTCACCAACTCATGCACATACAAGAAAAAAAGGTAGCACACTGTAGCGCTATAGCTTGCAAACACGAAATATGAAAAATGAATTGCATCACTGCCTTAGAAATATGAAAAATTGAGAAGTCTTAGCATATAAGATGGCCAAATTATGTGTACCTGATAGCCACTGTGAGACAGTGAAAGCATATATATTGAATGGGGTGTACATTTCACCTAGGTACTTTGCTGACTGGTATAAGGGAAATATATGGATTTGTAAAACTAGTGGTGGAGAAAGGTCACTACACCTCCCATTCAGTACACGCTTGCAGTTCAAACCTGAAGCTATTCAGGTGATAATTAGGCAGCCAGAAGTAGGTGGCTGGGAACACAGACAGAGAGCTCGCTTAGTCTGGACAGGAGTCCAGACACAGGAGGAGTCTCCGGGAGGGGAGCTCTCTCAGTCTGGATGCTGTATGTGCCTTCAGACACAAGAGGAGTCTCTGCGAAACTCCATGCTGGTAAATACTGAATATAGGGGGAGCTCTCTCAGTCTGGATGCTGGATGTGTCTCTAGGAAAACCCCGCTGGTAACTGCTGAACATATGTGTTGTTTTGGGTCAGGCTGTTAGAGTCTGGTCCCTGATAGTGAGGGAATCTATCTATGTGTAGTGAGAAGCCGGAGAGGCTTAGGATTTCTGTTTATGAGTTGTTTTTATCACCTATTGTTTGCTGTGGACTTTAATAAAGCTGGTTGCGGCCAGTTTACACCCGAACTGCTGTCTGTGAATGAACTGTTTCGGTGCCACTCCGTCTACCAGGACAGCGATCCCAGAGCTATATCCCCTGAAAAGCTTACACCACGTTAAGGCTCTTCTCGTATATCAGGTCCTAACTAATGCCAATCCTGGCTTAAAAAAGTCTGTCTGCATGGGAACATATGAATCCTCTCTCTAGACTGAAATCTACATCTCTGTGGAGGGGTAATGGCCCTGATATAATTAAAATGCCTGTGACCAGCAGGTGGAGTGCTCAGGCAGAAGGTAAATGAACACACATCAAAAAACTGACCGGCACATCCAAAAATAGACCCAATGTGAACAGGTGCTAAACCTAGAGTCACCAACTCATGCACATACAAGAAAAAAAGGTAGCACACTGTAGCGCTATAGCTTGCAAACACGAAATATGAAAAATGAATTGCATCACTGCCTTAGAAATATGAAAAATTGAGAAGTCTTAGCATATAAGATGGCCAAATTATGTGTACCTGATAGCCACTGTGAGACAGTGAAAGCATATATATTGAATGGGGTGTACATTTCACCTAGGTACTTTGCTGACTGGTATAAGGGAAATATATGGATTTGTAAAACTAGTGGTGGAGAAAGGTCACTACACCTCCCATTCAGTACACGCTTGCAGTTCAAACCTGAAGCTATTCAGGTGATAATTAGGCAGCCAGAAGTAGGTGGCTGGGAACACAGACAGAGAGCTCGCTTAGTCTGGACAGGAGTCCAGACACAGGAGGAGTCTCCGGGAGGGGAGCTCTCTCAGTCTGGATGCTGTATGTGCCTTCAGACACAAGAGGAGTCTCTGCAAAACTCCATGCTGGTAAATACTGAATATAGGGGGAGCTCTCTCAGTCTGGATGCTGGATGTGTCTCCAGACACAAGAGGAGTCTCTAGGAAAACCCCGCTGGTAACTGCTGAACATATGTGTTGTTTTGGGTCAGGCTGTTAGAGTCTGGTCCCTGATAGTGAGGGAATCTATCTATGTGTAGTGAGAAGCCGGAGAGGCTTAGGATTTCTGTTTATGAGTTGTTTTTATCACCTATTGTTTGCTGTGGACTTTAATAAAGCTGGTTGCGGCCAGTTTACACCCGAACTGCTGTCTGTGAATGAACTGTTTCGGTGCCACTCCGTCTACCAGGACGGCGATCCCAGAGCTATATCCCCTGAAAAACTTACAATTGGTGCTAGAATGTTGGGGCAGCACAGTGGCTAAAGTCTGTTGAAGCAGCAGTAAAGAAAAAAAAAAAGGTGTATGCACAGCAAAGCTGAACTTGTTGTGGAAACGACTGTGGAGTGTGCAGCAGCAAAAGAAACGTCTGTTGGAGCAGTCTTAAAGAGACAGTAGCCCTAATAGAGTTTGAAAAAAAAAAAGTGTCTGCACAGCAAAGCTAAACTTTCTGTGAAAAAGACTTTGGAGTGTGTATGTCTTGAGTGAAGACTGCCGTTGTTGAGACAGAGAAGTCTGACAGCATGGATGACAGCATGGAGGCGCTGATTAAACAAATGGCGCAAGTTGGTGTGCAACATAAGACTGCCATTGTTGAGACAGATAAGTCCGGCAGTCTGGAGGAGCTCGTTAAGCACCTGGTCCAGGCCCAGCAGAGCTGGCAGCAGCAGCACCTACAGAACCAGCAGAGCTGGCAGCAGGCGCGCCAGCAGAGCATGCAGCAGGCCCAGCAGAGCTGGCAGCAGCAGGAGACTAACCGGTTGTTTTTTGAGCAGATTGCAGCACTAAAAAAACCTCTCAGCGCCTCGTCCCCGAGTAATGTTGTAAAGGCACCTGCGTTGCCTACAGTAAAGAAGTGGCGGGAGCCTGACGTCAGCAGACATGTCGGCATGGTCGAAGAGATGATGATGGACCCCTACGACGAGTACTAAAGAAGGAGCGGGAGTCTGCCATCAGCAAACCTGATCATGGAGTCGAAAAGGTGATAGTGGACCGCTACACCCGCGCACGTCCTCCTGAGGTACAGCCAGAGGTCGGACAACGAGACCACCAGGACGCCAATCGTCTGGTCAGCCTGATGGAGAAGGCCTTCGCCACCAAAGACTGCCTCCGTGACCAGCCGTCTGAGTGGTCGTCACTTCAGAGTTCCCGGACGCCGAACTCTCCCGGTAAGAGCGTTCCAGCTGTTGGGGACATGGGGTATGTTGATAGACGGGTTCAGGCCCGAGGGGACATATTGGGTGGAAAAGTGTGATGGACAGTGTTGGAGATGTTGTGAAATTGCAGCCAACTGTCCACTAGAGGGGGAGCCTATGTACTGTGATGTTGGCAGGTCCCTCTCTCTCTGCGCAGATCCTGTGTGTGTGGCCACCTCAGCCGAAGAGACTGGACCACAGGTGTCCCCGGTGGTTATGAATGGCTGCCCAGCACAGGCCCTCCTGGACTCAGGGAGTCAGGTGACTCTCGTACGTGACAGCCTGATTGATAGGGACTTCATCCCTGATAAACACCTGAGTGTGGTGTGCATCCATGGAGACACCAAAGTCTACCCAGAGACTGCCGTGGACTTGGTCCCCAAACTCGGGGAGGTTTCATGTGAAGTGGGGGTAGTGAAGAACCTGGTGCACCCAGTCATAATGGGTAATGACTTTCCCCGATCTAAGGATCTCTGGGGGAAAAATATTCTGTTGGACAGTGTGATGAAGCTCCTACCGAGGGTGCGCAGTCCCGAGGGGCGGAACACAATGCTAGTGGGCCGTTAAACTTATGTGATAAGGATGATAATGATAATGATGATGATGATCATGATAATGATGCTGATACTGATAATGATGATGATGATGATCATGATAGTGATGATGATACTGATCATAATCATGATATTGATAATGATGATGACCGTGATAAAGATGAAATTCCTTTGCAGGTGATGTTGGGAGACGAGGATGGTGGTTCTCGGGAACCGAGTGTCCCTGACCTACCTGTGTCCTGTGACAATTTTGGGAGTGAGCAGTTGCGAGACCCCACTTTTAAAACGGCACAGGAAAATATAATTGTTCTAAATGAGGTTCCCCAAGAGCCTGGCTCTGAGGAGAGGTTTCCTCATGCTGCCAAGAACAATAACCTGTTGTATAGGGACACTAAAGTCCAGGGAGAGGTCGTGAGTCAGCTCCTGGTACCTGAGCTATATAGAAGTATAGTGCTGGGGTTGTCACATAGTCACATACTTGGATGGACCACCTGAGGGAAACCAGGGAAAAGATGGTGAAGTTAATGTTTTGGATGACATTTTAACTGAGGTTCCAGATCCAGATGATGAATTGTATAACCCTGAAAGTGAGCAGGATGTGAATGAGAATGAATTGTATAACCCTGAACGTGAGCCGGATGTGAATGAGAAAAAAGGGTCAGACAGGGATAGTGATAGTGGTAGTGGTAGTGAATCATCTGATGACGATCAAGCAAACAGTGCAAATGAGGAGGTTGAGGGTCCTGAGAAGAAAGCTGATGCTGACCTTACAGCCGGACAGAAGATGGCATCTGAAGATAGTTTACAGTTGGCAGATTCCCTGGCGAAGACCAAGGTGAAAGGAGGAGAGCTGAGCTTTAAAGGCAGGACTCTGAAACTGAACACAGCACAAGTAGATGCTGTTGAGAATGAGAAGTTATCAATGTATGGTATGGATCTGCATCATGCCAAGGACTCTGAAGGTAATGCTGCAGAGGTGGAAAAAGCCATGGAAGTGGTAGACACCAAACCAGATGCCTCATCAGAAGCCGAGGTCTCAAGTGAAGGTGTGGGGACTGACTCTGCCCAGGAATCTGTTTCTGTCGGAGACAGCGGCGTAGACAGTTTACTGTCCGGATCAGTAGCTGCAACTCGCGAAGCTCAGGTTGGAAGTTCGGCGCCCGGAGCCCCAGCCGTGTTCCCGAGTGACACAAAGGATCTGGATAAAACACAACATGAGATTTTGAGACGTCAGGCTGGCATTGGTGAGCTCAAGCGCACTTTCAGGGAGTCTACATCTGAGCCACGTCCCAACAAATGGGAAAAGCGATGTGTCACTCCGTTGCCGCTGCAGACACACAGGAGCTCAGATGGGATGCAGAACGTGGTGGAAGAGAAGAATCCGGCGGGTTCTGAGTATACAGATGCAGCTATCAAGGAGAACTTGAAAGCTGGAATAAATGGAGATATTGGAGACCATAATGATGTGACTGAAGAGGTAGAATGTAAGACTGACGGTAGGGCTTCTGAGCATGTTCTACCAGTAGAGCCTGAAGAAGGGGCCGAAGACGTAAAGGACGTCCAACAGGTACAAGATGAATTGATTACTTCTCAGAAAAAACTCCAAACTGTGATGAAGGAGCGTGATGAGAGCCATGAGCATCTTCTTGAGAAGGTCAATGAAGTAAAAGGAAGGATACAGGGAATCTCTTCGTTGCGAGAGCAAATGCTGCTCAATAAGTTTAAGGCTCTATATAAGAATGCTGTTGTCACGGTAGAACATTACAATTCAGCTGAAGACTTAGCGGATGAATTATGTGTACTGAAAAAGAAAAACGATCAGCTCCTTCTACAGTGCCAATCGTTTGAACAGTGTAGCTTAAAATGGTCAGAGACCATGGCAGAGGGGCACATTTCACCTAGGTACTTTGCTGACTGGTATAAGGGAAATATATGGATTTGTAAAACTAGTGGTGGAGAAAGGTCACTACACCTCCCATTCAGTACACGCTTGCAGTTCAAACCTGAAGCTATTCAGGTGATAATTAGGCAGCCAGAAGTAGGTGGCTGGGAACACAGACAGAGAGCTCGCTTAGTCTGGACAGGAGTCCAGACACAGGAGGAGTCTCCGGGAGGGGAGCTCTCTCAGTCTGGATGCTGGATGTGCCTTCAGACACAAGAGGAGTCTCTGCGAAACTCCATGCTGGTAAATACTGAATATAGGGGGAGCTCTCTCAGTCTGGATGCTGGATGTGTCTCTAGGAAAACCCCGCTGGTAACTGCTGAACATATGTGTTGTTTTGGGTCAGGCTGTTAGAGTCTGGTCCCTGATAGTGAGGGAATCTATCTATGTGTAGTGAGAAGCCGGAGAGGCTTAGGATTTCTGTTTATGAGTTGTTTTTATCACCTATTGTTTGCTGTGGACTTTAATAAAGCTGGTTGCGGCCAGTTTACACCCGAACTGCTGTCTGTGAATGAACTGTTTTGGTGCCACTCCGTCTACCAGGACGGCGATCCCAGAGCTATATCCCCTGAAAAGCTTACACCACGTTAAGGCTCTTCTCGTATATCAGGTCCTAACTAATGCCAATCCTCGCTTAGAAAAGTCTGTCTGCATGGGAACATATGAATCCTCTCTCTAGACTGAAATCTACATCTCTGTGGAGGGGTAATGGCCCTGATATAATTAAAACACCTGTGACCAGCAGGTGGAGTGCTCAGGCAGAAGGTAAATGAACACACATCAAAAAACTGACCGGCACATCCAAAAATAGACCCAATGTGAACAGGTGCTAAACCTAGAGTCACCAACTCATGCACATACAAGAAAAAAAGGTAGCACACTGTAGCGCTATAGCTTGCAAACACGAAATATGAAAAATGAATTGCATCACTGCCTTAGAAATATGAAAAATTGTGATGTTTTAGCGTATAAGATGGCCAAATTATGTGTACCTGATAGCCACGTTAAGGCTCTTCTCGTATATCAGGTCCTAACTAATGCCAATCCTCACTTAGAAAAGTCTGTCTGCATGGAAACATATGAATCCTCTCTCTAGACTGAAATCTACATCTCTGTGGAGGGGTAATGGCCCTGATATAATTAAAACCCCTGTGACCAGCAGGTGGAGTGCTCAGGCAGAAGGTAAATGAACACACATCAAAAAACTGACCGGCACATCCAAAAATAGACCCAATGTGAACAAGTGCTAAACCTAGAGTCACCAACTCATGCACATACAAGAAAAAAAGGTAGCACACTGTAGCGCTATAGCTTGCAAACACGAAATATGAAAAATGAATTGCATCACTGCCTTAGAAATATGAAAAATTGAGAAGTCTTAGCGTATAAGATGGCCAAATTATGTGTACCTGATAGCCACGTTAAGGCTCTTCTCATATATCAGGTCCTAACTAATGCCAATCCTCGCTTAGAAAAGTCTGTCTGCATGGGAACATATGAATCCTCTCTCTAGACTGAAATCTACATCTCTGTGGAGAGGTAATGGCCCTGATATAATTAAAACGCCTGTGACCAGCAGGTGGAATGCTCAGGCAGAAGGTGAATGAACACACATCAAAAAACTGACCGGCACATCCAAAAATAGACCCAATGTGAACAGGTGCTAAACCTAGAGTCACCAACTCATGCACATACAAGAAAAAAAGGTAGCACACTGTAGCGCTATAGCTTGCAAACACGAAATATGAAAAATGAATTGCATCACTGCCTTAGAAATATGAAAAATTGAGAAGTTTCTGATTAGCTCCACATAAATTTTAACTGTTCTAGTAGGATTTTCATGACATTTTCTTAGTTGCATTTCATAGAAAAAGCCAAGATCTGCAGACAGCTTACAACACAACAAAGTAATTTCATTGTTGAAAAAGTTAGGCATTAGACATACCATGAAAAACTGTGAAGACAGTCATCAAGAAGTGGCATAAATTTGGCACAACCTTGAAATAACCTAGAATTGGATATATTTCAAAATTGATAAAAAAAAACAACAAGAAAATTGGTATGGGATCTTGCTCAGAGAACTACAGCAACATTAAAGGAGCTACAAGAATTTATGTCACGTATTGGCTGTGTGCTGCATGTGACAACAATTTCCCATATTGTTTATACTGTATATCTGGCCTGAGGGGTAGGGTGGGAAGACAAAAGCCTTTTCTTACAAAGAAAAACATCCAAACTTGGCTATGTTTTACCAGAACCTTCCTTAAGTCTGCCAAAGGCATGTGGTAAAATGTGTTATGATATGTTTGGCGCAAAGTTAACACTGCGTATCATCAAAAGAGCACCATACCCACAGTGAAGCATGGTGAAAGCAGCATTATGCTTTAGGGCTATTTTGCTCCATTTGGAACTTAGGCTTTAGTCAAGGTGGAGGGAATTATGAATAGTTCAAAATATCAATTTTTTTACAAAATGTTGACAGGTCTTTGCTAAAAAAGCTGAAGATACAGAGGAATTTCACCTTTCAACATGATGACCCTAAGCATAACGCCAAATCAATAAAAGAATTGCTTCGCTAGAAGAAAAATCATAGTTTTGAAGTGATCCAGCCAGAACTCAGTCCTGAATCCAATTGAAAATCTGTAGGTTGACCTGAAGACGTCACTATACACAGGAGATACCCTCCTAATCTGACAGATTTGGAGAGCTAGTGCAAGGAAAAATAAGCAAAGATTGCCAATTCTAGATGTACCATGCTGATAGACTCCTACCCAAAAATACTTAATACTGTCATAAATTCAAAGGGTACTTCAACAAAAGTATTAGCTTAAGGGTGTGAATAATTATGCAACTACATTATTTTAGTTCTTTATTATTGCTTTTCCAACAAAAATATTTCATTTTACATTTCAATTTAATTGTTCAGATTATGGATGAAAATAAAGGTGAAAAAAGTTCTGAAACTATTCTACTTATTATTTTTTACATGCCAAAGACCTGGCTTTTTCACAGGGCCGTGTAAACTTTTTATATCCACTAGGTCTATCTCTCTTTGTATCTCTTTTGCTCTCTATAATTCTATGTATCTACAGTCATGGATGAAAGTCTTGGCACCCTTGATATTGTTTCAGAAAATGAAGTATTTCTCCCAGAAAATTAATGTAATTACACGTTTATTTCCTTTGTATGCATTGAAACAACCCAAAAAACAGAAAAATAGGTAAATTGGACATAATTTAGCACAAAACTCCAAAAATGGGTTGGACAAAATTGTTGGCACGCTCAACTTAATATTTGGTTGCACACCCTTTGCAATAAATAACTGCAATCTTTCGCTTTTATCACCATCAACAAACTTCTTACACCTCTCAACTGCAATTTTGGACCATTCTTCTTTTTCCAACTGCTCAAGGTCTCTTAGATTTAAAGGGAACCTTCTCCCAACAGCAATCTTAAGATCTCTCCACTCCACAGGTGTTAAATAGGATTTATATCAGGACTGGTTTTTGTCGACTTCACAACTCTCCAGTGCTTTGTTTAAATCCATTTCTGGCTGATACTTGAAGTATGTTTGGGGTCATTGTACTGCTGGAAGACCCATGACCAAGGACGCAAACCAAGCCTTTTGACACTGGGCATAAAATTGTGACCCAAAATCCATTGGTAATCTTCAGATTTCATGATGTCTTGCATACAGTCAAGGTACCCAGTGCTAAAGGCAGTTAACTTCAAAACACCTTTGATCCTCCACCATATTTATATAGTGTTTGTAAAAATGAGGTTTAAAAAAAGCATTTATATTGTTCCCGTTTCCTACGCTAATGAGTAGGGTTGAGCGATACTTTCCGATATCCAAAAGTATCGGAATCGGAATGGTATCGCCGATACCATTAAAATATCGGCGATACCCGATACCTATACCGGAAGTCCCATGTAAGTCTATGGGAACAAAATATCGGAATTAAAAAAACCCATTCTTGCCTTGTTGGTTAATTGTACATGAAGGAAAACAACAAAGAGTAATGTACAATGTATTGTGGAAGGTTGAGGAGACATTAAAGGCATAGATGTTTAACCCAATCAAATGGAATAGCATAAATATTTTTTTTTTTAAAGATGTTCGGATTGACGAAGAAATTGACAATGTTGTTAACGTTTTTTCTATTTTGGCAAATATGTATATTTCACAACTTCCATGCTCTTCACCTTTTTAACTTTTCACACACTTTCTCCTTCATAATCTTCAGCAGCATCATCTTTTTCATCAAATTATTCTTCATCTTCACCTTCTTTATCTTCTTCTTAAACTTCTTGCTATTCATCTTTTTGTTAACATTACTCAGATTCTTCTTATTAAACTATTATTCTTATTCATATTGTACTTCATCTTCTTCATCATATTCTGATTTGTGACAGAGAATCCTGTACTTGTAATCTGTCAAAGTATGAATTTTTCATCCTTCCGTTCTTGCTGTCACAAAAGATTTAAATTACAACAGTATTTGTCCGTGTTCAGTTTAGCCTGCAGCAGCAGGCATTTTCCAGGGGCACCACGAGGAGGAACGGACTCACCCCCATACACTGCTTAGTCTTCTTCTGCTTATAATTTAGAGCATATATTTTGCTCTTCATTTTGGTCTTATACTTCATGTTCTTCTGCTTTTAGATCTTCTGCTTATTGTTCTTGTGTCTCTTGTTCTGTATCTTGTATTTGTAGCACAACCTTGTACCAGCTGATGTTACTGGGACACGGTTACTAAGCAGGAGGTACCTGTGCTCCAAAGCACTACCAAGGACCAGCAGACGTTGCTGGAACTCGGATACCGACATGGAGGCACCTAGGCCAAAGGCACTGCGGAGAACCAGCTGACGGTACTGGAACCCGGACGGGTAGCAGAAGGTACAAGAGCCAATGCAAGTAACGAGGACCAGCTGACTGTGCTGGAACCCGGAGGGGCAGCAGAAGGAAAAGAGCCAATGGCACAACCGAGGACCAGCTGACGTTACTGGGACACGGTTACTAAGCAGGAGGTACCTGTGCTCCAAAGCACTACCAAGGACCAGCAGACGTTGCTGGAACTCGGATACCGACATGGAGGCACCTAGGCCAAAGGCACTGCGGAGAACCAGCTGACGGTACTGGAACCCAGACGGGTAGCAGAAGGTACAAGAGCCAATGCAAGTAACGAGGACCAGCTGACTGTGCTGAAACCCGGAGGGGCAGCAGAAGGAAAAGAGCCAATGGCACAACCGAGGACCAGCTGACGTTACTGGGACACGGTTACTAAGCAGGAGGTACCTGTGCTCCAAAGCACTACCAAGGACCAGCAGACGTTGCTGGAACTCGGATACCGACATGGAGGCACCTAGGCCAAAGGCACTGCGGAGCACCAGCTGACGGTACTGGAACCCGGACGGGTAGCAGAAGGTACAAGAGCCAATGCAAGTAACGAGGACCAGCTGACTGTGCTGGAACCCGGAGGGGCAGCAGAAGGAAAAGAGCCAATGGCACAACCGAGGACCAGCTGACGTTACTGGGACACGGTTACTAAGCAGGAGGTACCTGTGCTCCAAAGCACTACCAAGGACCAGCAGACGTTGCTGGAACTCGGATACCGACATGGAGGCACCTAGGCCAAAGGCACTGCGGAGAACCAGCTGACGGTACTGGAACCCGGACGGGTAGCAGAAGGTACAAGAGCCAATGCAAGTAACGAGGACCAGCTGACTGTGCTGGAACCCGGAGGGGCAGCAGAAGGAAAAGAGCCAATGGCACAACCGAGGACCAGCTGACGTTACTGGGACACGGTTACTAAGCAGGAGGTACCTGTGCTCCAAAGCACTACCAAGGACCAGCAGACGTTGCTGGAACTCGGATACCGACATGGAGGCACCTAGGCCAAAGGCACTGCGGAGAACCAGCTGATGGTACTGGAACCCGGACGGGTAGCAGAAGGTACAAGAGCCAATGCAAGTAACGAGGACCAGCTGACTGTGCTGAAACCCGGAGGGGCAGCAGAAGGAAAAGAGCCAATGGCACAACCGAGGACCAGCTGACGTTACTGGGACACGGTTACTAAGCAGGAGGTACCTGTGCTCCAAAGCACTACCAAGGACCAGCAGACGTTGCTGGAACTCGGATACCGACATGGAGGCACCTAGGCCAAAGGCACTGCGGAGAACCAGCTGACGGTACTGGAACCCGGACGGGTAGCAGAAGGTACAAGAGCCAATGCAAGTAACGAGGACCAGCTGACTGTGCTGGAACCCGGAGGGGCAGCAGAAGGAAAAGAGCCAATGGCACAACCGAGGACCAGCTGACGTTACTGGGACACGGTTACTAAGCAGGAGGTACCTGTGCTCCAAAGCACTACCAAGGACCAGCAGACGTTGCTGGAACTCGGATACCGACATGGAGGCACCTAGGCCAAAGGCACTGCGGAGAACCAGCTGACGGTACTGGAACCCGGACGGGTAGCAGAAGGTACCCATGGAAATTTAAGATGACAGGCCGCGAGCCGGCCGCAGTTACCGAATCCCACAGTACTACAGTGGGTGATTGTCCTATTGTCACAACGGAAACAGCCTTTATTTGCATATCCCGCAGCACACATAGGAAGCACCTAAACTCCAAGCACCATAGAGTCGGCTAACCCGACCGCAACACGACAGGACAACTTATTGGAGGCTAAGTGACGTTTACACTGACAGGAAACAGATGGCGTGCTGTAACCAGTCTGGGCAGGAGTGAGTACCCGTGCCAATGACACTTCCGAGCAACAACTGGCGGTGTTGTAGCCCAGGGATGAGAAGAGAACAGGGTGGAGGCAGCAGGACTTTTTGCCATTATCACAGCCAGCAGGGGAACAGCTGACATTACTGAACCCCAGTAACACAGGAGCAAGTGTAGACTGTGCTAACAGCACTTCCGAGCAACAACTGGCGGTGTTGTAGCCCAGGGATGAGAAGAGAACATGGTGGAGGCAGCAGGACTTTTTGCCGTTATCACAGCAGGGGAACAGCTGACATTACTGAACCCCAGTAACACAGGAGCAAGTGTAGACTGTGCTAACAGCACTTCCGAGCAACAACTGGCGGTGTTGTAGCCCAGGGATGAGAAGAGAACAGGGTGGAGGCAGCAGGACTTTTTGCCGTTATCACAGCAGGGGAACAGCTGACATTACTGAACCCCAGTAACACAGGAGCAAGTGTAGACTGTGCTAACAGCACTTCCGAGCAACAACTGGCGGTGTTGTAGCCCAGGGATGAGAAGAGAACAGGGTGGAGGCAGCAGGACTTTTTGCCGTACACACAGCAGGGGAACAGCTGACATTACTGAACCCCAGTAACACAGGAGCAAGTGTAGACTGTGCTAACAGCACTTCCGAGCAACAACTGGCGGTGTTGTAGCCCAGGGATGAGAAGAGAACATGGTGGAGGCAGCAGGACTTTTTGCCGTTATCACAGCAGGGGAACAGCTGACATTACTGAACCCCAGTAACACAGGAACAAGTGTTGACTGTGCTAACAGCACTTCCGAGCAACAACTGGCGGTGTTGTAGCCCAGGGATGAGAAGAGAACAGGGTGGAGGCAGCAGGACTTTTTGCCGTTATCACAGCAGGGGAACAGCTGACATTACTGAACCCCAGTAACACAGGAGCAAGTGTAGACTGTGCTAACAGCACTTCCGAGCAACAACTGGCGGTGTTGTAGCCCAGGGATGAGAAGAGAACATGGTGGAGGCAGCAGGACTTTTTGCCGTTATCACAGCAGGGGAACAGCTGACATTACTGAACCCCAGTAACACAGGAGCAAGTGTTGACTGTGCTAACAGCACTTCCGAGCAACAACTGGCGGTGTTGTAGCCCAGGGATGAGAAGAGAACAGGGTGGAGGCAGGAGGACTTTTTGCCGTTATCACAGCAGGGGAACAGCTGACATTACTGAACCCCAGTAACACAGGAGCAAGTGTAGACTGTGCTAACAGCACTTCCGAGCAACAACTGGCGGTGTTGTAGCCCAGGGATGAGAAGAGAACATGGTGGAGGCAGCAGGACTTTTTGCCGTTATCACAGCAGGGGAACAGCTGACATTACTGAACCCCAGTAACACAGGAGCAAGTGTTGACTGTGCTAACAGCACTTCCGAGCAACAACTGGCGGTGTTGTAGCCCAGGGATGAGAAGAGAACAGGGTGGAGGCAGCAGGACTTTTTGCTTTTATCACAGCAGGGGAACAGCTGACATTACTGAACCCCAGTAACACAGGAGCAAGTGTAGACTGTGCTAACAGCACTTCCGAGCAACAACTGGCGGTGTTGTAGCCCAGGGTCAAGGAGGGTGTAGGCAGAGGCCTAGTATGAGACGTTTGAAGTTGAAGTTGTAGTTAGCAGCAGTAATTTTTGCCAGACACACAGCAGGGGAACAGCAGGCGTTACTGAACCCCACAAACACATCAGCGATTGTTTTCATCTGTGCATCTAACACTTCTGAGCAGCAACTGGCGCTGTTGAAGCCCAGGGTCAAGGAGGGTGTAGGCAGAGGCCTAGTATGAGACGTTTGAAGTTGAAGTTGTAGTTAGCAGCAGTAATTTTTGCCAGACACACAGCAGGGGAACAGCAGGCGTTACTGAACCCCACAAACACATCAGCGATTGTTTTCATCTGTGCATCTAACACTTCTGAGCAGCAACTGGCGCTGTTGAAGCCCAGGGTCAAGGAGGGTGTAGGCAGAGGCCTAGTATGAGACGTTTGAAGTTGAAGTTGTAGTTAGCAGCAGTAATTTTTGCCAGACACACAGCAGGGGAACAGCAGGCGTTACTGAACCCCACAAACACATCAGCGATTGTTTTCATCTGTGCATCTAACACTTCTGAGCAGCAACTGGCGCTGTTGAAGCCCAGGGTCAAGGAGGGTGTAGGCAGAGGCCTAGTATGAGACGTTTGAAGTTGAAGTTGTAGTTAGCAGCAGTAATTTTTGCCAGACACACAGCAGGGGAACAGCAGGCGTTACTGAACCCCACAAACACATCAGCGATTGTTTTCATCTGTGCATCTAACACTTCTGAGCAGCAACTGGCGCTGTTGAAGCCCAGGGTCAAGGAGGGTGTAGGCAGAGGCCTAGTATGAGACGTTTGAAGTTGAAGTTGTAGTTAGCAGCAGTAATTTTTGCCAGACACACAGCAGGGGAACAGCAGGCGTTACTGAACCCCACAAACACATCAGCGATTGTTTTCATCTGTGCATCTAACACTTCTGAGCAGCAACTGGCGCTGTTGAAGCCCAGGGTCAAGGAGGGTGTAGGCAGAAAATATTGAGTTCTTGCCTTGTTACATGGCCATTGCAAATGTATGTACTTCAAACAAGAATAAATGAAGTTTTACTAGGACAATAAAATGATGAATTTCAATTCCAAGAATAGAAAAATATTTATACTTGAGAGTCCTCTGTGGTTGATACCGTTTAATGGCTAACTGAAAATATGGTAACAAATTCAAAGCTTTCGAGACTACTCAGGTCTCTTCATCAGGCTAAGACAAAAAAAAAAAGGAAGAATCACATATTTCTACACACAACAGGACACAGGAATAGATAAGACAAGTGAGGGAGGGACAAGTGAGGGGAGACCGGCCAAAAAATGAGAACAAGGATGAATTATCAGCGCCACACGATAAGACAAAAAATAATGGATTTACCTGTGGCAAAACACTTTTGTATGCCCGGTCATAGCATGATGGATATGGAATTACTGGTATTAAAATATAACTTCAAATATGACAAAGATACAAAGGTTTCAGAATATAAGCTCATCATGACCTTTGACACTGTTAGTGATGGAATGAATAGATCACACGGATTTATGTCATTCTATATCAATTAAGGAATCTGCGTCTCTGCCCTTCCAGGGGCATGAAAACACAAAACCAGACCCCAATCAGAGGGCAATAAAACTTTCTATCGTTATCTAGGAACTGTTCCAATATTTATGTTCATCCCTCTGTGATAATGACAGTTCTGCTACACGTCACTTACTTGTCTTACCTATTGCACTATTCCTGTGTCCTGTTGTGTATAGAAATATGTGATGCTTCATTTTTTGGTTTAGTCTTTGCCTGATGAAGAGACGTGAGTAGCCTCGAAAGCTTGCAATTTGTTACCATCTTTTCAGTTATCCATTCAAAGGTATCAACCACTGCGGACTCTCAAGTCTAAATATTTATCTATCTACTGGCTAACACGGTACAAAGATACACATGTTTCCTAACTTCAAGAATAAAAATAAAGACACTGCAAATATAAACGCATATATGCACATGCCAACAAGAAATGGAACAACACACCACCCAAAAAATTGGTTACAAAATATAGTGTTGTAAATTTAAGAATAAAAGTCCATTTTTGTATTTATGAATAATGCTTAAGGAACGCTATGTTAAACCATAACATAGTGAAGACAATGGATTTTGTAATAGTCACTTATCATCATCATCATTGCAATTTAGATGTGACAGTCACAGACATTTCAATTATTTAAGTTAATAAAATAGTTACTTTGTACACCATGTATGACATGTCCAGCATGGACTCATCAATGTGATGACACAATAATGTACGATAAAAAATAACCATTTAAAAAAACATAATGCATTGTCACAATTTAAGTGTGTGCCTGCAAGTGTAGGTGAAACAAAGGCTACTGATAGCAAAGGTATATTCTATGTCTGTATCAGACAGTGGACAGCCTCTGATGGGTAATGTCGATGTTATACTGTACGTCAATAAAGTCTGCGGCTGCAATCATGCATTTTTTGCTTGTACAGTGTTGAAGAGGGTAAAAGCATGTCTGGTTACGCAAGGCTTTATCCGTCAACACTACCTTCCTACTGTCACGCGTAGGGTAGGGTAGCGTGTGTCAATTAGATGACTCTATAAAATGTGACGTTACGCAGCGTTATTGCGCCCTAGAGACGCCAAAAATACGACAGCAGTAATCATTTACTGTCTAATACTCCACCTATGACCAACAAAAAAAGACCGTTCCCTCTTTAACAATCTACAAGACTAACAAGCATAATGGTTGACGCTTACTTTATTGAGGTACAGTATTACATCGACATTGTCCATGAGTAACTATGCACTGTGATACCTATATACCATTATTAATTTATATCTGTTGTGTTGTTTCAACAGCACTTGCAGGTATAACTAGTACTACCTATTGTCAGTATGCATGATGCACTTTCTAGATGTAATAATTTATTATTGCACATTATTACCAGGTTTAGATGCTGGCCATTTCATATATGGTGTGTGAAGTTACAGTTGGCATCAGTATGTGTATTTTATAATGTCTGTCATAAATAAAACTCGTGATGATGATGATGAGGATTTTATGATTTGTACATCCATTGACTGCATTATCTTACAGGTACAGATAAAGTTCCTTAAAAAGCATTAATTGATAAGTATGAAATGTACTTTTATGCATTAATTTCAAAAAGTGAAGACTATGTTTTAGTTTTTGTTACCATTTATAATAGACATGTGCAGATATGCGCTGTGATGACAAATTATTATTTGTCCATATTTGTCATAAAAATTTATCATTCTAGGCCTGGAAAACTTCACAATTTCCTGTTTTAAGCATAACAATCAGGGTGACGGCTCTTCCCTATTTGGAGCATGTTCGACATGGGTTTTTCTGTGCATGTGTAGGGAACAGGAGACTTGTTGCCGGACACACAGCAGGGGAACAGCTGGCGTTACTGAACCCCACTAAAACTATAGCTTGTGTATTGGTCTGTGGACACGACACTTCTGAGCAGCAACTGGCAGTGTTGTAGCACAGGGAGTAGAGTTCAGGTGGTAGAAAGATGAACATAACAGGAGACATGGATAACGTTGCGAACCAGTTATTTAATCTGAAAACGGACAGACAAATTCTGGCGAGATCCATGCCTTGTTCATTGTCAGAAAAGTAAGCCGGTCTACATTATCGGAGGATAGTCGCATGCGACGGTCTGTTAGTACACCACCTGCGGCACTAAAGACGCGCTCCGATAATACACTGGCAGCAGGGCAAGCCAGCACCTCCAATGCATACTGGCTAAGCTCTGGCCATGTATCCAGCTTAGAGACCCAAAACTTGAATGGGGAAGAGCCATCTGGGAGTACACTGAGAGGGAAAGACATGTAGTCTGTCACCATCTTACGGAAACGTTGCTTCCTGCTGACTGGAGCCGTCTCGGATGGTGTAGACATTGGTGGCGCTGCCACAAAACTTCGCCACATTTGGAACATACTGGTCTTGCCCTGTGCAGAGGCGCTGCTTGTGCTCCTCTTGTTGCAGAGCTGTCTCCACTGCCTCGACGCACAGAGCTGCTTTGTAAAGCAGTAGCAGCAGCAGTGCTCTCGGCTGGAATGGAGAACATTATGGATTGCACCAGTGTGTCTTGGTACTCCCGCATGTTACGCTCCCGGTTCAACGGTGTGATGAGGCTTTGTAAGTTGTCCCGGTAGCGAGGGTCTAGGAGGGTGTACACCCAATAATCAGACGTGGTGAGAATGTGGGCGATGCGGCGGTCGTTTCTCAGGCACTGCAGCATGAAATCAACCATGTGCTGCAGACTCCCAACTGGCCAAGAAACGCTGTCCCCTGCAAGAGGCGTCATCTCTGCCTGCTCTGCATCACCCCACCCTCGCTCTACATACTGACTAGAGCGTTGTGTACCTCCCTCTGGAGCGATGTCTTCCTCCTCCATTGACTCCTCCTCATCCTCCTCACAAAGTGAGCCCTGCCCAGCCCTTTGTGAGGAACCACGTTGCGCTGACTGTCGAGGTGATGGAATTTGTGACTCTTCATCCTCCACCTCTTCCAAAACCTCATCCCTTACTGCTTGCAGTGTTTTTTGAAGCAGGCAGATAAGGGGGACAGTCAGGCTGACTAGTGCATCATCTGCACTCGCCATCCGCGTTGACTCATCAAACGCACGCAAAACGTGGCAGATGTCCTTCATAGAGGCCCACTCAGTAGTGGTGAAGTGTGAACGGCGCAAATTGCGAGTTGATTGCGCCTGTTGCAGCTGATACTCCATTACTGCTGGCTGCTGCTCACACAACCGCTCCAACATATGTAACGTGGAATTCCACCTGGTGGGTACGTCACATATGATGCAATGTTCAGGAAGGCGAAATCTGCGTTGCAGAGCTGCAATGCGCGATCTGGCCATGCTGGAACGTCGCAAGTGAGCGCACTCTAGGCGGACCTTGTGCAGCAGTGCATCAAGATCCGGATAGTCCCTCAAAAAACTCTGCACGACCAAGTTGAGCACATGTGCCAGACATGGTATGTGAGTGAGGTTGCCAAGGCCCAGAGCTGCCACCAGATTTCGGCCATTGTCACACACTACCAAGCCTGGCTGGAGATTCGCTGGCAAAAACCACACGTCGCTCTCCTGCTTGATGGCATTCCAGAGCTCCTGCGCTGTGTGGCTTCGATTCCCCATGTAAATTAATTTCAGGACGGCCTGTTGACATTTGGCCACGGCTGTGCTCATATCGGTCGCATCAGGTAAGCGTTCACGGGTCCATGTGGAGGTAGACCGTGACGGCTCCTGCAGCGATGATTCTGAGGAACTGGAGTAGGAGGAGGAGTCAATGTGGACAGACTTGATTCCTGCAATCCTTGGAGTTGGCAGAACACGTACAGCGCCACTCTCAAGATCTGTACCTGGCTCCACAACATTGACCCAATGGGCAGTGAGGGAAAGGTATCGTCCCTGGCCATGGGTACTGGTCCACGCATCGGTGGTCAGGTGGACCTTGCTACTGACGGCGTTTAGTAGCGCATGTTTAATTTTTCCCTCGACATGCTTTTGCAGACCAGGGACGGCTTGCCTGCTGAAATAAAATCGGCTGGGCACATTGTATTGTGGGACTGCCAATGCCATAAAGTTACGGAAATTGTCAGTCTCCACCAGCCTGAATGACAGCATTTCAAGGGACAGGAGTTTTGCAATGCCAGCATTCAGAGCCTGTGCTCGTGGATGGTTTGCCGAGTATGGCCGTCTTTTATCCCATGCCTGTGCTACCGATGGCTGTTTTGTGGCCTGGGAGTGTGAGGATGACAGGGAACTTGCAGCTGTGGGTGGAATAACACTGGGTCTCTGGACAACAGTTACAGAGGTTCTTCCATGGCGATCCTGTGAGGAAGCCGAACCAGCTGTGTGTGAGCTGGAGGAAGAGGCTCCAACACGAGCTGAAGATGTAGGTGCTGCTGTAAGTTGGCCTACATCTCCAGTGTGTCTTTGTAACTCAGCTACGTGCTTTGTCCGTACATGTTTCCACATATTTGTGGTATTGAGGTTTACTGGTATTTTTACCTCTTTTAACTTTTTGATTACACAGCTTGCATTTGACATAGCAAATATCATCTGCAAGTGTGTCAAAAAAGGACCACGCAGTGCAAGTCCTGGGAGCGCCCGTTTTGGCTGTTGGAAGAGAACTGCTACGAACGGGTGCCAAACTGGAGGGTACAGGCAACCGAGTCTGCAGCCTACCTCTCCCTACTGTTTGGACCGTTGGGGCAATCTCTTCCTCAAAGCTGCTACCACCACCTTCCTGTTCCTCACGCCATGTTGGGTCTTGGACCTCATCATCTCCACTACCCTCTTCCAACACCTGCTGCTGTTGGGTGGTCTGGCCAGCACCTTGCTCAACAGAAAATGGCACCTGAGTCTCATCATCATCAGATGTGTTCTGCGGTGTGCTGACCATCGGCACTGGCTCACCCGCCTCTTCAGATTCAGAGAGATACAGCTGTTGCGCATCACTGCACACTGCCTCTCCTTCACATTCCAGAATGCTGCTTGGCTGGGCCCCTGTTTCCAAGCCAACAGATTCTGAGAACAGAAGCAGAGACTCAGCTGGCTCCAGTTCAGAACTCTCTGACTGCCTGGGCAATTTGGCAGGCGGTGAAGAGACAGATGGTTGTTCAACAGTGCTGTGGTCCTGAGAGGAGGTGGAAGCAATTGAAGTCGATGCATTGGCTGCCATCCAACCAACAACGGCTTCAATTTGTTCTTCCCGCAGCAGGGGGGTACGCTGAGCTCCTACAAAACTGCGCATAAAGGAACGCTCACGGGGAAAACTGGTGGATGCTGTGTCACTGGGTGCGGCAGCAGCAGGCACAGAATCCCCACATCCTCTCCCTGCTGACACTCCACGGCCACGACCACGTGCCTTACTCCCTGCCTTCTTCATCTTGGTAGATTGATAAAGAAAGTCAGAAAAGTTATAAGGCCTAAGTGTGGTTATTCCTCAGAGACTGCAGTGAACACTGCAGACAACTGTTCAGTAGCTGTGAAAGGCCCCTTTGTCTACTTCTATAGTGTTTGCAACCAATGTATTGTATACGGATGGAAGCGCGTCACACTAATAGATTAGATTTTTTTCAAATATAATGGAGCAGCACCAATTAGAGAAAATGTGAAGGATGAGGCAGTGACACACGCTCAGCAGACTACAACCAGCAGTAGTTGAAGAACTAACTGGAGCGTGATCTGCACTCAACAAATGAAAAGCTCACAGACTACAGTGAACACTGAAACACAACTGTTCAGTAGCTGTGAAAGGCCCCTTTGTCTACTTCTATAGTGTTTGCAACCAATGTATTGTATACGGATGGAAGCGCGTCACACTAATAGATTAGATTTTTTTCAAATATAATGGAGCAGCACCAATTAGAGAAAAATGTGAAGGATGAGGCAGTGACACACGCTCAGCAGACTACAACCAGCAGTAGTTGAAGAACTAACTGGAGCGTGATCTGCACTCAACAAATGAAAAGCTCACAGACTACAGTGAACACTGAAACACAACTGTTCAGTAGCTGTGAAAGGCCCCTTTGTCTACTTCTATAGTGTTTGCAACCAATGTATTGTATACGGATGGAAGCGCGTCACACTAATAGATTCGATTTTTTTCAAATATAATGGAGCAGCACCAATTAGAGAAAAATGTGAAG
>JARQOD010000008.1:59032868-59063825 GCA_033576555.1 Oophaga sylvatica | reverse complement strand
AAAGCTGTTGCTAGACTCTATTTGTGGCCAACCATGCTTAACGATATTAAAGATTTTGGATCCGTTTGTGAGGTTTTTTACATGCGGTAAAGTCTGTTATACGTCCAGAGAGTTGGCTTCATTGCCTATTCCAGAAAGACCATGGACTCATTTGTCCACGGATTTCATTACTGATTTGCCTTTGTGTTATGGAAAAACTGTTCTTTGGGTTGTAGTTGACTGATTCAGTAAGCAAGCTGACTTTGTTCCATTATTGGGGTTACCTAATGCTGAAACACTTTTCCAGGTTATTTATTAATCAAGTGGTAAGATTGCATGACATTCTTTTGAACATTGTATCTGATAGTGGGGTGCAAGTTGTCTCTGAATTCTAGAGGGCATTTTGTAGGAAATTGGGGATTCGTTTGTAGTTTCCCTGAATGACAGAGAGCATGAATCAAATGTCAGAACAAATTTTAAGATATTTTGTTGCTGCTCAGCAGAAGGACTGGTCCTCCTGAGTTTGCCTTTAACAGTCGGGTCAATCAGTCCAATGGAACCTCGCCTAACTTTTGTAATGGTTTTCATCCTCATTTGGTGAATTTTCTAGGATGAGTTCTGTGAGTCCTGGGGTAGAGGTGGCCATACAGAAACTTGGGGATGTCTGAAGGGAGGGTGAGAGGAATATTTGGGTGACTCAGATTCGTCAAAAACATAAGCCTGATAGGAAACGTTCGGTGGGTTCCACTTTTAAAATAGGTGATCAGTTTTGGTTATCGTCCAAGAATATTAGGCTAAAAGTACCTTTGGTGAAGTTGGGTCCTAAATTGTTGGTGGTATCTTGGCCCATTCCTCCATGCATATCTCCTCTAGAGCAGTGATGTTTTGGGCCTGTCGCTGGGCAACACGGACTTTCAAATCCCTCCAAAGGTTTTCTATAGGGTTGGGATCTGGAGACTGGCTAGGCCACTGCATGACCTTTATATTCTTCTTACAAAGCCACTCCTTCGTTGCCCTGGTGGTGTGCTTAGGATCATAATCATGCTGAAAGACCTATCCACGTTTCATCTTCAATGCCCTTGCTGATGGAAGGCGGTTTCCACTCAAAATCTCACGATACATGGCCCCATTCATTCTTTCATGTACACGGATCAGTCTTTGCAGAGAAACAGCCCCAAAGCATGATGTTGCCACCCCCATGTTTCACAGTAGGTATGGTGTTCTTTGGATGCAACTCAGCATTCTGTCTCCTCCAAACACGACAAGTTTTGTTTCTACCAAACAGTTCTACTTTGGTTTCATCAGACCATATGACATTCTCCCAATACTCTTCTGGATAATCAAAATGCTCTCTAGCAAACTTCAGACGGGCCCAGACATGTACTGGCTTAAGCAGGAGGACACGTCTGGCTCTGCGGGATCTGAGTCCCTGGCGGCGTAGTGTGTCACTGATGGTAGCCTTTGTTACGGTGGTCCCAGCTCTATGCAGGTTATTCACTAGGCCTCCCCGGTTCTGGGTTTCTTGCTCACCATTCTTGTGATCATTTTGACCCCACGGTGTGAGATCTTGCGTGGAGTCCCAGATCGAGGGAGATTATCAGTGGTCTTGTATGTCTTCATTTTCTTATTATTGCTCCCACAGTTGATTTCATTACACCAAGCTGCTTGCCTATTGCAGACTAAGTCTTCCCAGCCTGATGAAGAGCTACAATTTTGTTTCTGGTGTCCTTCGACAGCTCTTTGGTCCTCACCATAGTGGACTTTGGAGTGTGACTGTTTGAGGTTGTGGACAGGTGTCTTTTATACTGATAACAAGTTCAAACAGGTGCCATTACTGCAGGTAATGAGTGTAGGACAGAGGAGCCTCTTAAAGAGGTCGTTACAGGTCTGTGAGAGCCAGAAATCTTGCATGTTTTTAGGTGACCAAATACTTATTTTCCACCATAATTTGCAAAATAAATCTTGCCAAATCAGACAAGGTGCTTTTATGGATTTGTTTTCTCATTTTGACTCTCAGGCCGGCGTCACACTGGCGACAGAATCGGACGACTGCAATGCGATGAAAAATCGCATTGCAGTCGGACCTATGTTGATCTATGGAGCAGCTCCCAGTATCAGATTTTTTGTGGTCCGTTTTAAACGTCCGTGTACAATCGCAGCATGCTGCGATTGTCACCGATTGTCGGTCGACAATCGCCAATGCAAGTCTATGGGAGCGATGAAAAATCGGATTACAAACGGACCACACTGTGTGACTTGCGATGAAATCGCATCGGTGTCCTTTAGAAAAGCCGGCAATTCATTCCCTGCCTATACTGTAAAATCACACTGACAGCTTTAATAAAGAATCGAATCAATACATATACACACATAGAATACATATATATATATATATATATATATAATATATAAATATATATAATATATATATATATGTCATGGACATGTATGTATATATATATATATATATATATATATATATATATATATTTATAGTTTCTACACTTCTACATACTGTATTAGCCGCTCATTCAATTGCCGGCTTCTGTGAAATCACAGAAGCCGACATGAAATGATACATTGTTTCCACACAGTTAACCATGTCATTTCCTGTATTTTGATATTTGTTTAGAACTTACAATTACATGAGTGTATTTGTGCAAAATTTCAGACATGTAGGGGTTAATTAAAGGTGTAATTTCGTTGAAAAAAAATGCGTGGGCTCCCGCTGTATTTTCTCCACCAGACAGACAAAGCAAAGCGAGTGGGGGCAGATAATAACAGCCTAGGGAGGGTACATTTTTTGTGCCCCCCGGCTACTAACATCTGCCCCCAGACACCCCAGAAAGGGCAAATCTCTAATTAGATTCGCCCTTTCTGGCACTTTGCCCGTCTATTCCCATTGCCCTGTAGCGGTGGCGAATGGGTTAATAATCTCACCTTACTGTCACCTTAGTATTGAAAGGTGACATTAAGGCAGGTTAATAATTGAGAGCTGTCAATTAGACAACTATCAATTATTAATCCTATTGTATGAAAGAAAAATCAAACACACACAGTTTAATAAAAAATAAGTTTAATTAAATAATCACACAGTTTTTTACCATATTTTATTTTCCTGCTAAAACCATTTCCTGTAATAAAAATGAAATAAAAAAGCAAAATTATACTTACCAATCCGATGTACAGTCAGGTCCCACAGTGTAATCCATCAGAAAGGGTTAAGAGGTTACAGTTAGCAGGGAGATAATTCTGTCTACTAGCTCTAACCCCATGAATGAATAAGTTCCTCTCCCAGCGAAAGTAGAGGAATAGATTCATGAATGGAGCTTAATTGATTTATTGGCAATTTAACTTTAGTGACCTGACCTAAAGGGAAAGTGGACACAATCAATTAAGCTTCATTCATGAAACACATCCTCTCCTGTCGCCAGGAGAGGAACTTATTCATTCAGGAGCTTTGAGCTGAGCATGCAGGATTACTTGCACTGCTTGGCTCAAAGCTAGTTAACCCTTTGTGAAGGATTACAGCGTGGGACGTGACAGATCAGCGGAATAGGTAAGAATAATGTTTTTTTATTGTTTTATCTTTATTTTAGGAGATCAATGGCTTTGCACGGATTAAGTGTAAAATAAAATATTGTCAAAAAAATGTGTTTTTATTTCATTAAAATTAATTTTTATTAATGTGTCTGTGTTTTTTTAATTTACTTCAATAGGATTAATAATTGATAGTTGTCTAATTGACAGCTCTCAATTATTAACCTGCCTTAAGGTCACCTTTCAATACTAAGGTGACAGTAAGGTGAGATTATTAACCCATTCGCCACCGCTACAGGGCAATGGGAATAGACGGACAAAGTGCCAGAAAGGGCGAATCTAATTAGAGATTTGCCCTTTCTGGGGTGTCTGGGGGCAGATGTTAGTAGCCGGGGGGGCACAAAAAATGTACCCTCCCTAGGCTGTTATTATCTGCCCCCACTCGCTTTGCTTTGTCTGTCTGGTGGAGAAAATACAGCGGGAGCCCACGCATTTTTTTTTCAACGAAATTACACCTTTAATTAACCCCTACATGTCTGAAATTTTGCACAAATACACTCATGTAATTGTAAGTTCTAAACAAATATCAAAATACAGGAAATGACATGGTTAACTGTGTGGAAACAATGTATCATTTCATGTCGGCTTCTGTGATTTCACAGAAGCCGGCAATTGAATTAGCGGCTATAACAGTATGTAGAAGTCTAGGAACTATAAATATATGTATATATACATGTCACAATGACATGTATATATATATATATGTGTTCTATGTGTATATATCTATTCTTTTTTTTGTGATTGAAATACTATTCTTTTGGATCCATTATATGTCAGTTTTGCAAGCCTGCGAGAAAATCTCGCAAGTCGGATGAAAATCGGATGTTACAAGGTACACACACATGCGACTAAATCGCATCTTTGAAGGAAAATCGGATGTGTGATGTTTGCATTTTGATCCGACAATCGACCGTCTAAAACGGACCGATTTTTTGTCGTTGTGTGTGACGCCGGCCTCATAGTTGTGGTCTACCTATGATGTCAATTACAGGCCTCTCTCATCTTTTTAAGTGGGAGAACATGCACAATTGGTGGCTGACTAAATACTTTTTTCCCCACTGTATTTATTCTGGGATTATAAACCAATGCTCTGTGATTTATATTATGGGAATAATCCTTCAACAGCTTTCTGTTGTTTAAAGTCTACACACTCCGCTTTTTTTTTAAATGGTTTTTAGGTTTATGGCTTTTTTTTCTACACACAACAGGTGTAGGTATGGTGTTATTAAAAAAAAAATATTTTTTAAGTTGGCAGATGACGCACCAATCATGTGTATATGATTTTTAACCTGTTTGAACCTTTGTTTCTTCTAGCAGTTCATTTCTTTAGTTTTTTTTCAGTCTGTTTGCATCATCTGCATATAAAGGTGTGGCCTGCCTTTACTTTGAGTTGGACATTATACTGATGTGGTTCCCCATGGCTATGTGTCCACTAGCTGGGTTCAGTAGCCCTTATCCACATGCATGTCACTTGACAAATGGTAAGGTTTGATGACTTTTGAATTTTTTTTTTTATCAAAATTTTCTTAACGAAGTATCCTATATTATTTTCATGCACTATTAGGCCGGAGTCACACTGGCGACAAAATCGGACGACTGCAATGCGATGAAATATCGCATTGCAGTCGGACCTATGTTAATCTATGGAGCAGCTCCCAGTATCAGATTTTTTGTGGTCCGTTTTAAACGTCCGTCTGCAATCGCAGCATGCTGCGATTGTCACCGATTGTCGGTCGACAATCGCCAATGCAAGTCTATGGGAGCGATGAAAAATCGGATTACAAACGGACCGCATGTGTGACTTGAGATGAAATCGCATCGGTGTCCTTTAGAAAAGCCGGCAATTCATCCCGGCTATACTGTAAAATCACACTGACAGCTTTAATAAAGAATCGAATCAATACATATACACACATAGAATCCACATATATATATATATATATATATATATGTAATTGTGACATGTATATATACTTATATTTATAGTTCCTAGACTTCTACATACTGTAATAGCCGCTAATTCAATTGCCGGGTTTTGTGAAATCACAGAAGCCGACATGAAATGATACATTGTTTCCACACATTTAACCATGTCATTTCCTGTATTTTGATATTTGTTTAGAACTTACAATTACATGACTGTATTTGTGCAAAATTTCAGACATGTAGGGGTTAATTAAAGGTGTAATTTCGTTGAAAAAAAATGCGTGGGCTCCCGCTGTATTTTCTCCACCAGACAGACAAAGCAAAGCGAGTGGGGGCAGATAATAACAGCCTAGGGAGGGTACATTTTTTGTGCCCCCCTGGCTACTAACATCTGCCCCCAGACACCCCAGAAAGGGCAAATCTATAATTAGATTCGCCCTTTCTGGCACTTTGCCCGTCTATTCCCATTGCCCTGTAGCGGTGGCGAATGGGTTAATTATCTGACCTTACTGTCACCTTGCTATTGAAAGGTGACCTTAAGGCAGGTTAATAATTGAGAGCTGTCAATCAGACAACTATCAATTATTAATCCTATTGTATGAAAGAAAAATCAAACACACACAGTTTAATAAAAAATAAGTTTAATGAAATAATCACACAGTTTTTGACCATATTTTATTTTCCTGCTAAAACCATTTCCAGTAATAAAAATAAAATAAAAAAGCAAATTATACTTACCAATCCGATGTACAGTCAGGTCCCACGGTGTAATCCTTCAGAAAGGGTTAACAGGTTACAGGTCGCAGAGAGCTAATAATGCTGTCTCAGACCTGTATTCCCCTGAATGAATAAGTTCCTCTCCCAGCGAAAGTAGAGGAATAGATTCATGAATGGAGCTTAATTGATTTATTGGCAATTTAACTGTAGTGACCTGACCTAAAGGGAAAGTGGACACAATCAATTAAGCTTCATTCATGAAACACATCCTCTCCTGTCGCCAGGAGAGGAACTTATTCATTCAGGAGCTTTGAGCTGAGCATGCAGGATTACTTGCACTGCTTGGCTCAAAGCTAGTTAACCCTTTGTGAAGGATTACAGCGTGGGACGTGACAGATCAGCGGAATAGGTAAGAATAATGTTGTTTTATTTTTTTTTCTTTATTTTAGGAGATCAATGGCTTCGCACGGATTAAGTGTAAAATAAAATATGGTCAAAAAAATGTGTTTTTATTTCATTAAAATTATTTATTATTAAAGTGTGTGTTTTTTTATTTACTTCAATAGGATTAATAATTGATAGTTGTCTAATTGACAGCTCTCAATTATTAACCTACCTTAAGGTCACCTTTCAATAGCAAGGTGACAGTAAGGTGAGATAATTAACCCATTCGCCACCGCTACAGGGCAATGGGAATAGATGGGCAAAGTGCCAGAAAGGGCGAATCTAATTATAGATTTGCCCTTTCTGGGGTGTCTGGGGGCAGATGTTAGTAGCCAGGGGGGCACAAAAAATGTACCCTCCCTAGGCTGTTATTATCTGCCCCCACTCGCTTGCTTTGTCTGTCTGGTGGAGAAAATACAGCGGGAGCCCACGCATTTTTTTTCAACAAAATTACACCTTTAATTAACCCCTACATGTCTGAAATTTTGCACAAATACAGTCATGTAATTGTAAGTTCTAAACAAATATCAAAATACAAGAAATGACATGGTTAAATGTGTGGAAACAATGTATCATTTCATGTCGGCTTCTGTGATTTCACAAAACCCGGCAATTGAATTAGCGGCTATAACAGTATGTAGAAGTCTAGGAACTATAAATATATGTATATATACATGTCACAATGACATGTATATATATATATATATATATATATATATATATATATATATATATATGTGTTCTATGTGTATATATCTATTCTTTTTTTTGTGATTGAAAATACTATTCTTTTAGATCCATTATATGTCAGTTTTGCAAGCCTGCGAGAAAATCTCGCAAGTCGGATAAAATCGGATGTTACAAGGTACACACACATGCGACTAAATCGCATCTTTGAAGGAAAATCGGATGCCAGAAGGATGTGTGATGTTTTTATTTTGATCCGATTGTCGACCGTCTAAAACGGACCGATTTTTTGTGGTTGTGTGTGACTCCAGCCTTACTGTTTATTTATTTACTGCAGGGTATTTACTTAATATGTTTCAGTCTTTGGTTTTCTCTGATCAGTGGCCAGTGTGAATGTGCTCTTGGATGCTGCATGAACACCTGTTTGTATCCCTGTTCATTTCTTTAGGTTTTTTTTCTTGTAAAATAAGTGGCACCAGAATGTCTGCCAGTCAAGTGCAGACCACAGGATTGGTAAATGATTTGTCTGGCAAACTAGGGATGGGATTTGGACAGTTACCATGTGATAGGTTCATAGTCAGCAAAGGTGGTAGAGGTCAAGAGCTCCTTATTGAAGTTGAAAATTAACGTGCTATTTCTTTATTATACATTGGTGGAGTAAAATGTGAAGTTTGAGACGGTCTGCAGAGGAGGTACATTGTGCAGGTGTGGGTGGTTGGAACAGTGTGGAAATGGGATAGAGTACAGGAGCAGTATGGAGAGGGATAGCTTGGGGAAACAGACTGCAAGTCATATTCATTAGGGGGAACAGGGTAACAACTCACAGCATATCCTTAGCATTGTTAGGTCAACAAGGAGTTGTACGTTCATGCTATATATATGTATATGATGAAGGCTGACCTGACATTGCAGTTGATCACTATATTCATCTTGGCGCATTCTTCATGTAGTGATTATGGCTCTGGTGATGTATTGATATGCTGATTATTGTTCTGGTGCTATTTTCACGTACTAATGGTGGATCTGGTGATGTAATTAATGTACTGATAATGGTTCTGATGCTATATGCATGCACTGATGGTTGTTCTGGTGCTTTATTCATGTACTGATAATGGTTCTGATTTCTGATTCTGTAAGCAGGGATAATGGTTCTAGTCCTGTATTCATGTACTAATGTTTTCATTGGTATTCATGTACTGATAATGGTTTTGGTCCTGTAGTAATGTAGATATATGATGTTATACATGGCTATCTTAATAAAGTAATGTGCCATCTGATAAGTTAAAGATTACTACATATGTATTTATTATAGGAGTATGAAACCTTTGTCTTTGGGGGGTGGGTGGGAATTCGAGTCCGAACTTGGTGTGCTGTGTAATCTATGCAGAGTATGTAATCTCTTGAAATACTTGTGTAACATCTACTACATTATTAGTACTCAAAGATTAATCACTGTGTTATCTGTGGTGTTTGATTGGACTGCAGGAAACATCACTACATTACTTGCAGGAAAATGTAACTTTCATTTTAGTTACCACTAGCTGAAGAGCTCTGCGTTGCCTGGGCATAGTAACTAACTATGGTTAGTTATAACAAATTATAATGATTATATTGCCATATATAACCCAATTGGTGCCAATTTTAGTATAATGCTTATATAATCATGAAACAACCAAATCCTCGTGTAATGACACTGGATTACTAAAGCAATGAATTTGTCCTCATATCATTTCTTTGAAAAATATTCAACTTTATTCACATATAAAATATTTAAATTTTCACACATAGAAAAAGATGCAAGACTGAAAAAAGAGGGACAAACGACTATCCTTAAATAAAAGACAAGCTGCATGGCATAACGTGAAATGCTCCAATATACCTGTGTTTATACAGTAACATCAAGTGCCACTCATAATATGCGATCACTACTACATTAGCCAAAATAACATCATGTGTAGCTACTCAAATCTCCACATTTATTTTGCAGATAAAAATCTATAACCTATAAATGGAAATAAAGAGTATGCTAACCCTGAATAGCACATGCCGTGGATTTAATGCAATGGAAAATAGAAGTGCAGCGCTATACTAATGCTATCACCTGGCTCTGCATTCGGACACCCATGATTCAATGCAGCTATAGTAATAGCATGTTGAAACAGTAGACACGGTGTAAAGAAATCACCGAATGCAGCCGCAGCCAGTACTATGGTCGCACATTTGAACAATGAACAATGAACACACTGTTGGCAGTTAGTCCGAGCATACACAGTTTACCTGAATGTTTGCAGCAATGAATGAGTGTGACGGAGTCCAGTCCCTCTGCGCATAAAAACATTTGATCCCGAGAGAAATTCCACTAATTGCAATAAAAAAGAAAAATTTTGCTTCAACAAAACGGTGCTGGTGCATGCGCAGTAGCATCTATCTGCAAGCAATGCTCTCAATCTGCAAATGCGCAGCCCACTGTGATCCAAGGACCAGTGTGGGAACGCGCAGAAGAAAAAAAAATTGTCGCTGTTGAACATAGCAACGCTCCTGCACTGGTACATGGAACACAACCAGCGCTATTTTATTGAAGCAATTTTTTAAAAAGAATATTAACCCCTTAATGACTGCCGATACGACTTTTAACGGCGGCAGTTAAGCGGCCTTATTCCTCCTGCACCTCATGCTCCATCTTTTTACACAGCCTCCACCTGCACCTCACGCTCCTCCTTTATATATTTATGGGAAATTTTAATATGCAAATTGCCTCTTCAAACAAAGAGGACTTGTACTCTATAGCGCCAAAAAAATTTCCCAGAGGAGCATTGCACGGCGAATAAGCCTCCTTACCTCGACACGCCAGAGCTGGTATGTCACTCTCCACAAGGAGAAACCTTACCCCTAGACCTTAGTCCAGAGCCTCTCATCTAGCCAAATCAGATCTCTCCTACTTTGCACTGACGAGGACCAATAGTCCGAAACACCGTGTCTGCAAATGGAGATTCTGATTTGGCTTTTATCCTAAGTCATATTACAAGACTCGTTAAAGGGTTGATTGTGACTTGTAGGATCGCTACTTCCAATAGGTGGCGCTATAGAGTACAAGTCCTCTTTGTTTGAAGAGGCAATTTGCATATTTTTATTACTGCAAAGTCAAAAGTTTACAAACACTAAGATTACTAAGCCTTTAAACAATTCTGGGCTGCCCATGTGATGATGCCATGTGTTTGGAAGCTTCTGATTTTCTGGGTTTTTTTTTGCAACATCGGAGTTAATTAGAGACACACCTGTGAATGTATTTTAATGCACACCTGAAAAACACTGCTTCTTTGTGTAGCATCATGGGAAAGTCACATGGCCATATTAACCAAAAAAATAAAAAAAAATTATGGCTCTGGGAAGAAGGGGAGCAAAAAACAAAACGCAAAAACTGAAATACCCCTAGTCATTAAGTGGGCCAATGGGTGCAGAAAATGTGCAGAAAGTCGGCAACATTAAAAACTCATCAATTGCAAGGTGGCTTTAACCCCTTATTAACCCATTCGCCATTGCTACAGGGCAATGGGAATACACAGGCAAAGTGCCAGAAAGGGCTAATCTAATTATAGATTTGCCTTTTCTGGGGTGTCTGGGGGCAGATGTTAGTAGGCGGGGGGGCACAAAATAAATGCACCCTCCCTGGCCTATTAATATTTGCCCCCACTCGCTTGCTTTGTCTGTCTGGTGGAGAAAATAGCACGGGAGCCCACACATTTTTTTCAACAAATTTATACCTTTAATTAACCCCTACATGTGTGAAATTTCACACACATACACTCATGTAATTGTTAGTGAAAACCATATATCAAACTACATAACTGTATGTAAACCATGTGTCATTTCATGTCGGGTGTACAGTTTCACAAAAGCCGGCAATTGAATTAGCGGCTATTACAGTATGTAGAACTGTATGAACTATAAATATATGTATATATATATATGTCACAATGACATGTGTATATATATATATATATATATACATATATAAATATATGTATATATATATGTGTGTTCTATGTGTATATATCTATTCTTTCTTTTGTGATTTAAATACTATTTATTTGGATCCATTATATGTCCGTTTTGCAAGCCTGCGAGAAAATCTCGCAAGTCGGATGTAAATCGGATGTTAAAACCACGATCAGATGCGACTAAATCGCATCTTTCCAGGAAAATCGAATGCCAGACAGATGTCTGTTCATTACATTTTGGTCCGATAATCGACTGACTAAAACGGTCCGATTTTTTGTTGTGTGTGACTCCGGCCAAAAGCTCATTGTGGGAACGTAGCCTTATAAGAGAACATTCTGATAATTTCGTAAGGTTTTATTCCCTCTATGAGCTCTTGGTGTGGCAGATTTTCTGAACTATTTCTGCACCGATCAAGCAAAGTAGGTCACTTGCATTTTTTAAAAAATATGCAGTGTAAAAACGTCACCAAACGTGCATCGTGGAAACATAACTTTACATTTTGTATTGATATCTAACTTTAAGGTTTTGTTCCCACAATGAGTTTTTGATGTTGCAGATTTTCTGTGCCATTTCTGCACCTATTAGGTAAAATAGGTTGCTTGCATTTTTTTTTAGAAATATGTAGCATAAAAAAACTCAACAAAAACAAATTGTGGGAACATAGACTTACCTTTGGTATTGATCTCTAATTTTAAGGCCATGTGCACATGTTCAGTATTTGACATCAGTATTTGTAAGCCAAAACCAGGAGTGGATCAATCAGAGGAAAAGTATAATAAAAACACGTCACCACTTCTGTATTATTCACAAACTCCTGGTTTTGGCTTACAAATACTGACCAAACACTGAGGTAAAATACTGACCAAATATTGAGGTAAAATAATGACTGAATATTGAGGTAAATACTGACCAAGTTCTGAGGTTAAATAATAACCAAATACTGAGGTAAAATAATGACCAAATATTGAGGTAAAATACTGACCAAATACTGAAGTAAAATACTGACGTAAAATACTGACCAAACACTGAGGTAAATACTGACAAAACACTGAGGTAAAATACTGACAAAACACTGAGGTAAACAACTGACCAAATACTGAAGTAAAATACTAATCAAACACTGAGGTAAAATACTAAAACACTGAGGTAAACCACTGACCAAATACTGAAGTAAAATACTAATCAAACACTGAGGTAAAATACTAAAACACTGAGGTAAAATACTGACCAAATACTGAGGTAAAATTCTGATTAAATATGGAGGTAAAATACTGACCAAATACTGAGGTAAAATACTGATTAAATACGGAGGTAAAATACTGACCAAATACTGAGGTAAATTACTGATTAAATACTGAGGTAAAATACTGACCAAATACTGAGGTAAAATTCTGATTAAATACTGAGGTAAAATACTGACCAAATACTGAGGTAAAATTCTGATTAAATGCTGAGATAAAATACTGACCATATACTCTTTAACTCTTCTGCCAGTGTTAGTCAGGGGGATATACCCAGCTTGCTGCCCAGGTAGGGAGGACATCAGTGCTGGGCTGCCTGCACCTACACACAGACTACATCTGGCTGCTACAATCACCTCTTGCAGTGAGGAATCCAGGCCATTTTTACCTTGTGCTCTGAGTGACTAAACGCTACAGCACTATTTCCCAGAAAGGCTTGTGTAATGCTAGCAATAGGGGAGACTCTCAGGCATGCGCAGTGCCACTCTTCTTGTACATAGTGAGGCTGGAGTGGGCAGAGCTGGCACTACACCTGCAGAATCAGTCAGTGGAAATCTCCACTCTACAGCACCACGACCCAGGTAACTGGCGCCCTGCTCATGCCATAGCCCCCCTCCTGGCATCGACCTCCCTTCAACCAATGTCATCTGGTGCTTGATTGCAGATTATGGGCTACAGGGATCCATCCACACACACAGCATCAATCCCAGAAAGGCTGCAAGGAGCATTCTGCGTGTGGAATGAATGTGGCTATGCGGAGTGGGTGGGACTATGTGGAGTGAGCATGGCTTGATACACACACACACACTCAGCTTTATATATATAGATTACTTTTATGGGTGAGGGATGGGGCATTTAACTGGCTGTGGTCTGGAGAAAAAGGGCATGGTTTGAAAAAGTGTGTGGTTTACCATATGCAAACAGGGAACCTGTTTTTAAACATTTGAATCCCACCCATTGGGCCAACTCCTTTATAAACTGCAGAAAACCTAATCCTTGTGTTTATATTGAACCTTCCAGAAATCACTCACAGACATTAAATACTGTGATTGGTAAATTCTCTAATTTTATCAAGTCCTCCTCTTTGCCAAGGAAAAGTAATTTTTACTTTAATTCAGTTCACTTTCAATTTCGGGGCAGCTGGGGTGGCAGTTCTGATGAGAATGATCATATGTTCATGCTCCCTGTTTCATGACAATGGCAATATTTGTTCATCAACATAACACATTTAATTTCTGCTCATTTTAATGGAATGCCTTTAAATAAATTTAGAAGCTTAGAGAGAGATACAGTATGAGCATAAATCATGCTTCCTGCGTCTATGTGCATGAAGATAAATCATATGCATCCCCATGTTCTGGCAGAAGGAACAGTCTTTTTTAAACAAATTGATAACTTATTAAATATGGCCTCTATACAGTCTGATATAATCAAATGCATAATCAGATATCAAGATTTGGAGCTACAGCTTTGCATTCTACATGTTCGTGTGACATAACTCAAATTAAGAACTTATCTTGTAACATTATTGATAAATCTCAATGCCTTGAAGATCTGACTTCGATCACCAGTGGACAATTTAGAACAAGCAGTAATCACAGTGATTAGGCTTCAGTATGAGTGTTAATAGTGAGAGCTAAGCGATGGAATAAATGGGCAGATAAATATTACGCAGTACAATTCTTCGACAGCTGTCTTTCGTAAAGAATGTCAGAGTTTATGTATATTCAATAAGCTTTATATAAAAGGCAAATATACTACTAATTGAGGTTTAGCATACTATAATATCTGTTCTGGCATATGTAACAAAGTGTGAAGCAATAAGGTAAAATTAGATTACAGGGCTTCTGGCCAAACAAGAGTTTAGAATAAAAAAGAACAGCTAGATTATAATAGGGAAGCAGTCATGCTAAGAAATGGCTCATGGGGTGACAGA
The DNA here is from genome assembly GCA_033576555.1 of Oophaga sylvatica. Classification (NCBI taxonomy): domain Eukaryota; kingdom Metazoa; phylum Chordata; class Amphibia; order Anura; family Dendrobatidae; genus Oophaga; species Oophaga sylvatica. Next base: position 59,049,296 of record JARQOD010000008.1, on the reverse strand, counting down.
TGGTGCAACAGTCTGTCAACCTGATAGGTGCTTCTCTATAATAATGCTGTACAGTAAATATGACAGGGATTTGGGTGGGAAATTCAGTAAAAAGAAGCAAAGGCATTTGGAACGAATTAGATTTATTTTTTATGAAAATCTACACTTTACATTTGACCTTATACATATTTTTGTGGAAAAATTAGTTGTCCACACTTTTACTGCAAACCTTTTGCTGCAAGAGTTAACAGACAGAGCTTTATTTGACCTCCGCTTCTCCGGTGCCGGCTCTTAACTGCCTCCTCCGATCTTTGTTGACAGGCTGCAGTGAACAGAGCTACAGCCAATCACCAATAAACATTTACATCCAATGAAGTAAAATGTGACATCTTCTCTGATTTAAATTGTTCTCTTCTCTTTTCCACCTGTCCCAGATCGCCATGATGACTTCTCCTGGACATGACTCATCTCTGTAAAGGTTACTGCCACATGTCTTATGCTCTTCACTCCTACTTGATATTATTGTGCTTTCTATCCACATAGACTCCTCATACATTATAACACTGTTACTCATTCTTTTTTTCTTTAAATAAAGTTAGTCTGCTGCCATCAAGTAAACCAAGCCAAGAGAAAATTTGGTAAGGGGCTGTAAGGTTCTTTATACATGTTCTTGAAACTCAGTTTTCCGTCAGCCATTTTGCTTTCTGTCTTGCTGCAGCTATCTTGCCCTCAGTCAATATGGAGTTTTCAGCTTTCATGTTCCCGCCCTGATTCTCTCCCTCTTGCTTCTTAAGCAGCCACAGCTGAGCAATCAGTGCTTCAGAATCTAGCCTGCAGTGAACCTGTGACCTGACTCCTGGAAGCCTTGGACTATGTACTCCAGCTATTCCTACTGAGGAACTCTGAACACTTGTGGACTCTGGAACCCTGCTCTTTGAAAGATCCACGTTTGCATGGATTTACGGTAACAGAGAAGAAGATCCTGAACCTGTTGTGGAGAGTGATTGCTGAGCTTAAGTTACTCTGGCCTGCTGTGTCTCCTGCTTCTGTATCTGCAAACTGTGTGACTATTTTTGCCACTTGTATGAAGTAATACAAGACCTTCTATATCAAACCTGTGTCTCATGTATTTTCATCGCACCCAAGCACAAGACGCTATATGAACTGTACTACATACATTACAAGATTTTGAAGCCAAAACGTTAGTGCTGCTGGTCTGGAAGGCTGTGTCTGCTGTACTGTGGATATAGACGTCCAGTTGTACTTTCTGTATGACAGTGGTTGTGACTTCCACAACCATTCCAGGTGAGCAATTCCCTTAAGTTTTTTTTTTTCTACAGTGTTACCACAGGTAAACACTATTGTTTTTTTTTCTCTTCCCTCTTTTGTGTCTGCTGTAACTGTGGATATCAGATGTCCGGTTGAACTTTCTGTGATGATAGTGGTTGTGACTTCTCACAACCATTCCAGGTGAGCAGTTCCCTTAATTTTTTTTTCTCTTTGCAGTGTTACCACAGGTAAACACTATTGTTTTTTTTTTTTTTTTCTCCTCTCCTTCCAGTACTCCTGTCTTAAAAGATCTGGAAAATGGAGGCCCGCATAAAGGAACTTTGCGGAGTGACTGATAATATCCTTGCAGATTTACAGACTATAAAAACCCGTTTTACAAACCTACAGGACCTCACTAATCACAATTTGCAAGTGTTTGGACAGACTGCCCAGGATTTGCGAGCCACGATTGAGGTTCTAGAGGAGCGAGTCCAGGCTCCTGCCGTAGCCCCAAGTTCTGGGATTCCCAAGTTGCCCCCTTTTCGTTTTGGCAGTGAACGTGAAAAATTCAGGGGATTTATTAACCAATGCAATCTGTTTTTTTCTGCACATGCTTCACAATTTCCCACTGAACGATCTAAAGTGCTTACTATAATTATGTTACTTACCAACAAGGCTTTGATGTGGGCAAACCCTCTGATTGAGACTGAGGATGAATGTTTGGATCATCTTGATGCTTTCATTTCAGCCATGGGGCAGGTGTTTGATGACCCCAATCGAGGTGCAACAGCTGAAGCAGCCATGTTAACTTTGCGCCAAGGTAAGCACTCGGTAGCCGAATATACCTTGGATTTCAGGAGATGGGCCCTTGATACCACCTGGGACAGTTCCGCCAAAAAATCTATTTTTCGAAAGGGGTTGTCTCCACTAATTAAGGATGAACTTGCTCGTGCCGACCCTCCCACTGCGTTAGGTGAATTTATTAACTACTGCATCCGTATTGATGCTCGCCTGACTGAACGCAGGCAAGAGAGATGGTTCGAAAGCAATCGCACTAACCTTTTCCTACCTTCCTCTCCAGCTAAGGAACCTTTGAGTAGGATCACACGGGAACCTGAACCTGAACCCATGCAGGTAGACTCTTTACAAAGACGGGTTAGTGATGCACGCAAGGAACATCGTTTTAAGGAAAATCTATGTTTCTATTGTGGTAAGTCAGGGCACTTCATTATAAACTGCCCCAGCCGTTCTCGTAAGACTACTGCAGCACTCATTCACTGTGAGTGTTGCGAGAGGAGATCTGTCAGGTCCGAGCCTCAGGCTCCAGAGAGATCTGCAGCAACAGATCTTGATTTCTCGGACTTAAACTCCGTTACTTCTGAGGACGATGACTGTGTAAACGCTGCAATTTTTCAAGTTTCCTCAGCGGTGTCCCAGCTGAGTTGTAGGAAAAACAATTCTCATTGCTTCCTTTCCATCAAACTCTGGGTTAACTCAGTCTGGGTGTCTAGCTCTGCTATGATCGACTCAGGGGCAAGTGGGAATTTTATGGATGTCTCCTTTGCTCTGAAACAGGGGATACGTTCAGTGAAGAAGGCTACTCCAGTACAGATGGAAACTGTGGATGGCTCCCTGCTGACCTCTGGACTAGTGGATCAGGAAACGGAGCCTTTAAGGGTCCTTATGGGTAAAGATCATCAAGAGAAACTGTCCTTTATGCTTATCTCTTCTCCCCACTTTCCCATTATTCTAGGGCTACCATGGCTGCAGGCTCAGAACCCTACCATTAACTGGGAGACCAAGGAATTACACTTTCCAGAGAAACAGATGAGTCCAGAAGTTTCAGCTTGCTCTGTTTCCTAAAGGAACCATGTCAGTCCCTGAACTACCAGCTGTATACCAGGACTATGTGGATTTATGTGACAAGAAGAACGCTGACCAGCTTCCCCCTCACCGTCCATATGATTGTCCAATTGAATTATTGCCTGGAGCAGAGATACCTTTTGGTAAGATCTACCCCCTGGCGGGGCCTGAGCTAAAGGCTTTAAAGGATTACATAGACGAAAATCTAGCCAAGGGCTTCATACGCCCCTCTTCATCTCCTGCAGGTGCACCCATCTTCTTTGTGAAGAAGAAAGATGGATCTCTGAGACCCTGCGTAGACTATAGGGAACTCAATAAGGTTACTATTAGAAACCGTTATCCATTGCCTTTAATCCCTGAGTTATTGGAGAGAGTGCGGCATGCCAAAATGTTCTCTAAATTGGATCTCCGTGGGGCCTATAACTTGGTCCGTATTAGACCTGGGGATGAATGGAAGACTGCATTCAGGTCACGCTATGGACACTTTGAATATCTAGTTATGCCTTTTGGTCTGAGTACCGCCCCAGCCACTTTCCAACACTTGGTGAATGACATCTTCAGGGATCTCCTAGATACATTCGTGGTGATTTATTTGGATGATATTCTAATTTTTTCTAACTCCACAGAGGAACATCATGGACATGTGAGAATGGTCTTGGAACGTCTAAGACAAAACCATCTTTACATCAAACTTGAAAAGTGTGAATTCCATAGGACCAAAATTCAATTTCTGGGGTATGTACTGTCTACACAAGGAATTAGTATGGATGGAAGTAAGACCCAAGCCATCAAGGATTGGCCAAGTCCTAGAAATGTGAAGGAGGTGCAGTGCTTCATCGGGTTTGCCAATTTCTATAGACGTTTCATTAGGAATTTCTCTGAGGTAGTGTCACCTATCACCCAACTTACCCGGAAAGAGTCTAGGTTCTCCTGGACTCCCCAAGCCCAGGAAGCATTTTCTCGTCTAAAAGATAAATTTACCACCGCACCTATCTTGGTAATCCCAACCCCGAACTTGCCTTCATAATAGAGGTGGATGCTTCAGATTGTGCCGTTGGAGCTATACTCTCTCAGAGAACAGGTGAGAAGAATGTCCTGCATCCCTGTGCCTTCTTTTCCCAGCAGTTGTCTTCGGCTGAGAGGAACTACGATGTGGGCAATAGAGAGTTGTTGGCCATTATTGCCGCCTTCAAAGAATGGAGACACCTTCTTCAGGGAGCTGCACAGCAAATAGTCGTCCTGACAGACCATCGTAACCTTGAATTTATCAGGTCGGCTAAGTGCCTAACTCCTCGCCAGGCTCGCTGGAATCTTTTCTTAAACCAATTTAATTTTGTCATTTCTTATAGACCAGGATCGCGCAATGGAAAGGCTGATGCACTCTCTAGGATTCATTCAGCAGAGACACGTCCACTTGCTCCTCCTAAGACTATTCTTCCTGACTCTAGATTCCTGGGAGTGATTCATAATCAAGACCTACTTAAGGACATCAAGGAAGCATACCATGGGATTCCTTGTTGGCACAACCCCCAAGGGACGTAAGTCTTGTCTTTAAGAATGGTGTGTGGATTCTGGGACAACGTCTGTATATTCCTGAAACAGTCAGATTGAGAGTATTGCAACTCATTCACGATTCCAAGATAGCTGGGCATAGAGGAATTCTAAAGACACAGGAATTTCTTTCTCGTTTCTTTTGGTGGCCCACTTGCAGGAAGGATGTTTTAAACTATGTCACTTCATGTGAAGTCTGTGCAAGATGCAAAACACCTCGCTCCTCACCAACTGGTCTGTTACAACCTCTTCCCACCCCGTCCCGCCCGTGGGGATCCATTTCTATGGACTTCATTGTGGAGTTACCAACCTCTCAAGGGAAAAACACCATTCTAGTGGTGGTTGATCGTTTAACAAAGGCAGCTCATTTTATTCCTTGTGTCGGCTTACCCACTGCAAAACAGACATCAGATTTGATGATTAAAGATGTGTTTCGCTTACATGGAGTACCGGATGAGGTTATTTCGGATCGAGGGGTGCAATTCACTTCAAGGTTTTGGCAAAATTTCTGTGCAGCATTGGACATTAAAGTAAACGTTTCTTCTGCTTTTCATCCCCAGACTAATGGACAGACCGAACGAACCAATCAAACTCTGGAGCAGTATCTCCGCTGCTTTATCTGCCACCTACAGGATGATTGGGTGGATCTACTTCCATTGGCTGAGTTCTCTTATAACAACTCTCAGAGCGCCTCCACTAAGCAGTCTCCTTTTTACTCCAATCTAGGTTATCATCCTAACATTCTTCCACGATTTCCCATAGAAACGCCTTTACCAGCAGTGGCCGAAAGAATCACGTCTTTACAGAAGAATATGGATCTTCTAAAGGAGAATCTGGAATTGGCTCAGGAAAGGTACAAGAAAGCAGCAGATAAATTTCGTAAACCTGCACCAGCTTTCAAGGTAGGAGACCTGGTCTGGCTGTCAACCAGAAATCTTAGGTTGAGGATTCCATCGTCTAAGTTGGGACATAAGTACATTGGACCCTATAAAATCAGTAAAATTATAAGTGCCGTTGCTTGTCGTCTTCAATTGCCTAGAACTATGAGAATCCACCCTGTCTTTCATGTATCCCTACTAAAGGCTGCAACACCCAATACGTTTCCTGGACGTTCTTCTCCTTGCCCTGACCCAGTGCTAGTCGATGGTCAGGAAGAATTTGTGGTGGAAAGAATTCTAGATTCCAGGTTATACAGAAATCAGTTACAATATTTGATTAAATGGCAGGGCTACCCAGTGGAGGACAACTCATGGGAACCAGTCAATAACGTTAATGCTCCTCGTTTGCTCCGCCAGTTTCATCAGAGGTACCCAGACAAGCCTGGTCTGAGGCCATCCGGAGGTTGTCCCTAAGGGGGGAGTAATGTAAGGTTCTTTGTACATGTTCTTGAAACTCAGTTTTCCGTCAGCCATTTTGCTTTCTGTCTTGCTGCAGCTATCTTGCCCTCAGTCAATATGGAGTTTTCAGCTTTCATGTTCCCGCCCTGATTCTCTCCCTCTTGCTTCTTAAGCAGCCACAGCTGAGCAATCAGTGCTTCAGAATCTAGCCTGCAGTGAACCTGTGACCTGACTCCTGGAAGCCTTGGACTATGTACTCCAGCTATTCCTACTGAGGAACTCTGAACACTTGTGGACTCTGGAACCCTGCTCTTTGAAAGATCCACGTTTGCATGGACTTACGGTAACAGAGAAGAAGATCCTGAACCTGTTGTGGAGAGTGATTGCTGAGCTTAAGTTACTCTGGCCTGCTGTGTCTCCTGCTTCTGTATCTGCAAACTGTGTGACTATTTTTGCCACTTGTATGAAGTAATACAAGACCTTCTATATCAAACCTGTGTCTCATGTATTTTCATCGCACCCAAGCACAAGACGCTATATGAACTGTACTACATACATTACAGGGGCACAGTTGTTTTCTGAGTCATTGAAAAAAAATTGCCCCATAAGGAGAAGCTGCAGATTAAGGGCAGAGGAGGCATCAATCCCCACACTTCAGACTTAGAGGGGATTTTCCATGAACAAAGTTTGTTTTAATCAATAGATGTTTCTTAAGTTCAATAGAGCATTCTTAAGTTCTCTCTTTCATGATAACCTTTTAGTGAAATGCTCCTTTAGGCTCTGTTAAAGAAATCCAAAAGATCCTTATTCTTGCCCTCAGAAGTGATGGACACCCGTCAGCATCAGTTTGAACATAGCCATACACAAATACAAGAAGTCATCCAGGATCCTGACTATGCAGACCTAGATCTTTAATGCTTGCATTACCATGGATAAGACTTGGGCTTTAATATGATAACAAGATTTAAAATTTATCCTAAATATTGTAGTCACAGCACAGATAGGTACAGTAAGATCCATATTCTCAGAATGTCGAACTATTGCTTCATACAACAAACAAACTTTTATAAAATTACAACACAGCCATGGGCCCATGGTCTTTTTTCAGGTTTTCTTTATCTAATCTGTCAGTAGGTCTTTATTGGGGCTACGACAAGGGCCTACGACAAGGTTTTTGGAGAGTGTGAGAGGAAGCCAGAGAAAAATCAGGGAAAAGTCCATGCAGATGTTATTCTTGGTGGGATTTTAACCCAGACCCCTTGTGCTGCAAAGCAAGAGTGCTCAACAGTGAACCTGATCATGTGATGAGTGTATGTTCCACTTTTATTTTCCTTCTTGTCTTGATGGCTTGGCAAGGTGCATTACCATGTAAAGAAAAGTTTGGGAAGTGCAGACTGTGCGTAACTATTTTTCTGTGATATTGGGGAAGTCAATGTTGAATGTGGGCTGGCTGGGTTTGTGTTCCAGGGCTGCATTTATTCACAGCCCAGCCCTGTTGAAATATGTGATATCTGTTAGTCTCCCCTTAAAATCTTGATGATCTAATGGAGAAAAAGGCTTGCTGTCACGGGGTTACCGCAATGGAGAGGAGCCAGAAGACTGCAGCGTCTGGGTGCTCCTACTCCGTCGCTGAGAAGAAGCACTTCTCCAGTTTATTAAACGTGTTTCTTACAGCAGAACAGGGGTTAATCGGACATGTTGGAAATTCCAGCATTCAGCTCTTCTCGGTTAGCCACTCCTTCCCCCTATAAAAGCAGTGCTTGATTACCAAGTTCTTGTCTAAGTTAGCAATTGCAGCAAGACATAGGAGTGGGAGAAGTTGGTTTTGTGAAGGAGAGCTGGTAGAGATTATTAGTGACTGTGGTCTGGTTTGTACGCTTGGTAATGCCTTATCCTTCCCTGTTTTGCTTTCTTCCCCCTCCTGCACACCCTGGTAGATTCCTCTGCCATATGTGAGTGAATATTTTGTGTGTGTGGCGTTTTCAGTTTACCCTTGTCTTTGTTACCCTGTCTGTCGAGTTGGTGTACTGTGGTGTACAGTAGCGCCCCCTCTTCCCTGGGTGTTGGAAGAGGACAGATGAAGGGCTAATCTAGGAGATAGGGAAAGGGCAGAGGTCCCGGTGCCTTCGCCATCTGAAGTATCCCGGGGAACAGGGCGAGCTAGTGCGCCCCCTAGTGTTAGAACCAGGAAAGGTGCCCCTGGTCCCAGGTCACTCACCAGTCGAATCGAAACACTTGCAGTCTTGCTCTCTGAGGAGCCTTGGTGTCAGGTCTGTGACATGATATATCCTAAAAATGAATTAAGAATTGTGGTTCAAAAAAGCTAGTGGGCTAAAAAGGAGAGCAGAAAAATAGACGGTACCCTCCCAAGATTTTCTTTTTCCTGAGTTTGTTAGTCATGTCCTTAACATAATAGGAACCATTTTAAGGGAATCTATTGGAAGGTAGCATTACTCTGAAGCTGATGGTAAATGTGATGGTGAATCTAACAAGTCTTATTTTGATACTTCATCCCCAATGTCTCTGAATAGCTGGCTGAGCCAGATTCTTAAAGTGAACTTGACAACTTATTTATGCTGCTCAAACCATGAGCGACATGAATCAGTCACTGACGTCATTATTGCACTCATGTATGTTGTACTCTGAAACAGTTGGGTGCCGCAGAGGCCAGGGATTGGCTGCCGTGGTCATGTGAGTAGTCAGTTATGAAATTTGGTCTTTGTTTAATGTGCTTTAACAATGAATACTCTCCTGACTGCTGCAGCCAATCACTGGCCTCAGCGGCACACTGCTAATTCTGGCGATTGGCAGCAGTTATTGAATGAATGTCATTGCTGCAGAACAGGATGGAATTGGAATAGCAACACTAACAGCTGCATACTTATTGGGTAAATAATGTGTCTTTCAATGTTTTATGCAATTTCCCCCTTGGCACATTTTTTTTAAAAATATGAAAACCCTTATAAGACATGTCTTAAGGTACTGTCACACTAAACGAGATCGCTAACGAGATCGCTAATGAGTCACCGATTTCATGACGCAGCAGCGATCTCGTTAGCGACGCAGCTGTGTGTGACATGTAGCGGCGATGTGGCCCCTGCTGAGATGTCGCTGATCGCTCATGAACGTTCTGAGCCGTTTTTTAGTCGTTGGTGTCCCGCTGGTGAGCCTGAATCGCTGAGTGTGACACCCTTTATGAACGACTTCACCAGTGTCGCAGGTGGGACTAGGTTTTCCCAACGACCGCAGAGGTCGTTATACAGATCGCTGATGAGATGTGTTTGGAATCACAGATCGCTGATGAGTTGTGTTTGGAATCTAACTAGCGATCACATAGCGATCACACTAGCGATCTCGCCAGGTCGTGTCGTTGTCGTGATCGCTGGTGCGATCGCTAAGTGTGACAGTGCCTTTACTCTAGTAACCACATTCTTTTCTAATTTTCTCGTTTTACTTTTTGTGACCTCTATCCTTTTACCTTTAGCATTAGAAATGTACGTTTAGATAATTTAATCACATTTCAATGATAACATGCTAAATAGGCAATCTTCAAATCACTTTGCCTGTTGTCAAGTGTAATCATCTGCAGCAGCAAAGGTGATGAGATGGATTACAGAAAATGGGTGCTGCTGTTTGTTATTTTTCTGCTATCTGTTAAAATGCATACATGAATAGCAGAGAGGTGGCTTTCAGATTGAGGTAGGCAATCTCTTAATAGCAGGAAAAATTATGCTGGGGAGTGAAGGATGGGAAGTTCCAGCTCCTATAGTAAAATATTGATAAATAGGTACTTTAATCTCAAAAGAAGTAAATGGCAAGTTACTAAGCAGAGGTATCATGATATTTTCTGAATATAATAGAATGGAGGCAGTAAGATAATGTTTTTCTATAGGCTGTGTGTGAAGGGACAGGTAAAGCTGAAGTTCATCAGTTGTAGTTATCAGATACGTTACACATTCCGTTTCAATGGCAATGATATGAGTATGATTATTAATTAGTGAAGAACTGATTTGTATTATGGTTTAGAAATAATTTCTGTAACATTTGTTTATGGAGAATTAGAATTGTTCACTTATTTGATTTCAATAATTTGTAGAGCTGCAACATGTTTAGTGCTGGGAAAATACTTTTTTTCATTATAAAATTACAATAAAAAAGTAGAGTTGAAGGCTTTGAAAAGTGATAATAAAAGTTACATTTATTCCCTTTGGTGGAACAATCCCAAGCACAAACAGTTCACAGTCTTGTCGAATGGCATTCATACTTACAATGACATTTACATGAGCAGATAATGTATCAAGTACTTAACTATCATAACCGATGCTACAGCCCACAATTCCTTAGTGTACATTAATGGCTAGGAACATAGCTCTGACATGTCATCTTACTTTACCACTGGTGTGTAGAACATTTTAACACCTATGTTATTTCACATTACTGCTTGTAGGAAATAAGACAATCGTACTTGTCACAAAGAATATAATTAAGAACACTCTCATAACATTGCAGGTCCTGCATAGATCAGAGAAGAACCTCAGCAATGAGTTCTGCTTTTTGCATAAATATTTTATATCTGCAAAAGCAAGAAAAATATTCAATAGACTTTTCAGTGCAAAAAGAAATATCTAAACTCCATTCCCATCATCTTATGTCAGTTTTGTTCACTTTATAAAAATTTAAGTACCTCATAAATGAATATGTGGCAAGATAACTGAAAATATTGTCATTCTCCAGTTAAATTATCGACACCTTAATCTGCACTTTGGCCAATAAAGCCCTGTTGTTGTCACCAACCTCCTACATTCCATTTCTATTTCACAGACACCAACCCACATCCAACCTCTACTCTTCCGATCAATCATTTCTCATGACTGGTCGCAATCATTTTACACGATGCAGAAGATTGTTTCAGCCAGAGGAAGATCATATCACCTTGTGCATGCCAGGCTTGCCCATAAGGCCTTGTAGCTACCACATCATATGGTATAGCGCAGCCAATCACTAGGGATTATCATAGCCTGTAAAAAGCAGAAGCAGGAAATGCAGCATCCATTTTGTGGTGAATATGGATAATGAAAGTATATCACGGCATAACCATAGTCATTAAACACTGAAGAAACTATATAGATAGAGTGTGTGTGACAGCACAGCAGTATAGAAAGTTAGTGTGTGAGGGAAAGGGAATGCTACAGAATTAATTAATAAGGTAATAAATAAGAGGACAGATCAAATCTGTGAGGCAGAGTCAGGTGTTATGATTTGGTAGCTGAGGAGAGCAGGCAAAAAAGGAAATACACCAGAGCAGTTGGAAACTATGTGATTGCAGTACCCTGACTAACCACCACAACTAGAGGCAGCCGTGGAGCGTTCCTACGTTGGTCCTAGACGCCTCGTCACAGCCTGAGAAACTAACTACACCTAAAGATAGAAAGAGGAAAGCTATCTGCCCCGGAGCAGATCCCCAAAGAACATAGAAAGCCCCCAAACATGTAATGGCGGTTAGACAAGAAGAAATACTGACACAGACAGAAAATAGTATGAGCAAACGTTGGGGCCCAAACTTACTAAATAGAAAAGGATAGGAAGGGCACTTACTGCAATCCCAAAAAACCCTGAAAAGCACCAACGTTACTAATTTCAAAAACACCTGAGATCACACGACCTCTACCACCTAAATTAGTTCTCTGGTGTAACCAAAAACAAAACAGCAGCCACTGAAAAAACTGGAAAAAGCAAATGTACAAACATCAGTGGCTGAACTGGACCGAGAGGGCAAAAGCCCCCAGAGGGGACCCTGAAGGCCCCCACAGAAGTGCAGGACCAAATGCAAAAATCAAGCACAAAAACAAAAAGAAGAAAATGTCTTATCTGTTAGCAGGAGATTCAGACACGACACAGCAGGCTACCAAGGAAACAGGAATCAAGGATTGAGACCAGAACAATTGATCACCGCAACCCTGATGGGAAGGCGACTCCCTTATATAAGACCAGTCAGTAACACTTGATTCCCAATCCTCACAATCTTCACTGGACAGTCCAGTACCGTTTGTAACCACCAGAGCGAGCTTCTGCTCAGAACTCATTTCCAGCCTATTCACAACAGTACCCCCCCCTTGAGGAGGGGTCACCGAACCCTCATTTGAGCAACCAGGTCGGTCAGGATGAGTTCTATGATACGCACGGATGAGTCTCCTAGCATGGATGTCCGAAGCAAACACCCAAGAATTGTCTTCCTGACCATAACCTCTCCATTTAACCAAATACTGGAGTTTCCGTCTAGAAAAACGAGAATTCAATATTTTCTCAACCACATACTCCAGATTGCCCTCAACCAAAACAGGGTCAGGAGGCACAGTAGTAGGAACCACTGGCTCAACAAACCTCTTCAACAAGGACTTGTGGAACACGTTATGGATCTTAAATGTCCCTGGAAGAAGCAAACGAAAAGAAACAGGATTAAGAATCTCCATGATCTTATAAGGTGCAATGAACCTAGGCTTAAATTTAGGAGATGCCACTCTCATAGGAATATTTCTTGAGGACAACCAGACCAAGTCCCCCACTTTAAACCGAGGACCATCAGTCCTATGCCGGTTAGCAAACCGCTGGGCCCTCTCCTGAGAGAGGGACAACCTCTCCACTACCTGGTCCCAAATCTGTTGCATACGCTCCACAACAGAGTCAACACCTGGACAGACAGAAGCCTCCGTCTGTCCTGAAGAAAATCGAGGGTGAAACCCAGAATTACAGAAAAATGGAGACATCAAAGTGGCAGAGCTAGCCCTATTATTAAGAGCAAACTCAGCCAAAGGCAAAAAAGAGACCCAGTCATCCTGATCAGCAGACACAAAGCATCTTAGATAAGTCTCCAATGTCTGGTTTGTTCTCTCAGTTTGACCATTGGTCTGAGGATGAAATGCAGAGGAGAAAGACAATTGAACACCCAGTTTAGAACAAAAAGTCCTCCAAAATCTGGAAACAAACTGGACTCCTCTGTCAGACACAATGTTCTCAGGAATGCCGTGTAAACGAACCACGTGCTGAAGGAACAAAGGCACCAATTCAGAGGAGGAAGGCAACTTAGGTAATGGCACAAGATGTATCATCTTGGAAAACCTATCGCAAATCACCCAGATGACGGTCATTCTCTGAGAAACAGGGAGGTCGGAAATGAAATCCATAGAGATATGGGTCCATGGTCTCTTGGGCACAGGTAATGGCATCAACAAACCACTAGAACGAGAGCAAGGCTTGGAGCGAGAGCAAGTCCCGCAGGACTGCACAAACTCCCTGACATCACGAGACAAGGTAGACCACCAAAAGGACCGACTAACCAAGTCTCTGGTACCAAAAATTCCGGGATGACCGGCCAACGTGGAACAATGAATCTCAGACATTACACTCTTTTTCCACTGGTCCGGGACAAACAATTTCCCAACAGGGCAGCGCTCGGGCTTATCCTCCTGACACCCCTCCAGATCCAGTCTCAAATTGGGGAGATGGCGGAAAGAACTACACCCTCTTTCAAAATAACAGAAGGATCAGATAACTCAGGAGAGTCCGCCAGGAAACTCCTCGAGAGGGCATCCGCCTTAACATTTTTAGTGCCAGGAAGAAATGAAACCACAAAATTAAAACGTGTGAAAAACAAGGCCCACCTGGCCTGTCTAGGATTAAGTCGCTTGGCAGATTCCAGATAAACTAGATTCTTATGGTCCGTAAGGACCACCACATGGTGTTTGGCTCCCTCCAGCCAATGTCTCCACTCTTCAAAAGCCCACTTCATGGCTAATAACTCCCGATTACCCACGTCATAATTACGTTCAGTGGGAGAAAATTTTCGAGAGAAAAAGGCACAAGGGTTACTTTTAGAGGTCTCTGGATCTCTTTGGGACAAAACGGCACCTGCCCCAATTTCAGAGGCATCAACCTCCACCTGAAATGGTAGAGAAACATCAGGCTGCCGTAGAACAGGAGCAGAAGTGAATCTCTGCTTAAGTTCCTGAAATGCAGAGACTGCCTCAGGAGGCCAATTCACCACATCAGAACCCTTCTTGGTCAAATCAGTTAATGGTTTAACAATAACAGAGAAATTACCAATAAATTTACGATAAAAATTGGCAAAACCCAAGAATCTTTGAAGAGCCTTTAATGAAGTAGGTTGGACCCAATCACAGATGGCCTGAACTTTGACCGGGTCCATTTCAATAACAGATGGGGACAAAATGAATCCCAGAAATGAGATCCTCTGAACGCCAAAAAGACACTTTGATCCCTTCACATACAGAGCATTCTCTCTCAAAATCTGGAACACAGTCCTAACATGTTTTACATGAGAGTCCCAGTCATTGGAAAAAATCAAGATATCATCCAAATAAACAATCAGAAATTTATCCACAAAATCCCTGAAAATGTCATTCATGAAGGACTGGAAGACAGAAGGAGCATTAGTGAGCCCAAAGGGCATCACAAGGTACTCAAAATGCCCTTCAGGGGTATTAAATGCCGTCTTCCATTCATCCCCGTGCTTAATGCGAATAAGGTTATATGCCCCCCTGAGGTCAAGCTTGGTAAACCAAGTAGCGTTTTTCACCCTGGAAAACAGATCAGAGATCAAGGGTAAAGGATATTGATATTTCACAGTAATATTGTTCAAGAGACGATAATCAATACACGGCCTTAATGAACCATCCTTTTTGGCCACAAAGAAAAAACCAGCACCTAAGGGTGAAGAGAATGGTCTGATATGACCCTTCTCCAATGACTCCTTGATATAAGATCGCATAGCGTCATGTTCAGGTACAGACAAGTTAAAAAGGCGACCTTTAGGGAATTTACTACCAGGCACTAATTCAATAGCGCAGTCATAGCTCCTATGGGGAGGTAAGGATGCAGATTTACTTTCGCTAAACACATCAGAAAAATCAATCAAAAAGTCAGGAACATCCTGAGCCTGGGGGGAGGCAGAAAAAACAGGAGTGTTGGTATTAACACATTGGCAGCCCCAACTGGTAACAGACACAGATTTCCAATCCAAAACAGGATTATGAGACTGTAACCAAGGGAAACCCAGTACGATAATGTCATGCAGATTATACAGAACCAAAAATTTGCAACTCTCCTGATGATCAGGTTCTACCCTCATTATCACCTGAGTAGAGAACTGAGGTTTATTCTCAGCCAAAGGGGTAGAATCGATCCCCAGTAGGGGAATAGACTTCCGTAGGGGTATCAAGGGAAACCCACAACATTTAGCAAAATCAAAATCCATCAGGTTAATAGCTGCTCCAGAATCAACAAAAGCCTGAGCAGAAAATGAGGACAGAGAGCATATCAGGGTAACAGTTAATAAAAACTTAGTCTGAACACTACCCAAGACAACTGAGCGTGCAGAACGTCTTCCCCGCTTAGGGCAGACTGAAATAGCATGAGAGGCATCACCACAGTAGAAACATAACCCATTGCGCTTTCGAAATTCATGATGCTGTGCCCCAGAAACCACTCTATCACACTGCATGGATTCAGAAGCAGGTTCACAAGGCAACATTATTCCACGCATACCTTTCCGCTCACGCAAACGTCTGTCAATTTGAATCGCTAATGACATGGAATCATTGAGACCAGAGGGAACAGGGAATCCCACCATAACATCCTTTACATTATCTGACAGTCCCTTCCGAAAAAGAGCTGCCAAAGCGTCGTCATTCCATTTGGTCAGGACTGCCCACCTACGGAATCTCTGACAGTATAACTCAGCGTCCTCAAGCCCCTGACTTAATGCCAACAAAGTTTTTTCAGCTTGATCAGTGACATTAGGCTCATCATACAATAACCCCAAAGCCTGAAAAAACGCATCAACATCACTCAAAACAGGATCCCCAGGTGTCAGGGAAAAAGCCCAATCCTGAGGGTCGCCGCGCAGGAGAGAGATGACAATTTGAACCTGCTGCGCTGCGTTCCCTGAGGATTAGATTTTAAGGCAAAAAACAATTTACAGTTATTTTTGAAATTCTGAAATTTAGCTTGATCCCCTAAAAACAAATCTGGCATGGGAATCCTAGGTTCCACAACAGGCAACCTAGCAAGATAGGTAGCAATACTCCGAACTTCAGTGGCAAGCTGATCCACACGGCCAGACAACTGTGCAAACTCCATTGAGAGAGAAAAAAAAATCCTCCTCAGCACCCAGAGATACAGAGGGAAAAAAAAAAATGCAACAAACAGAAAAAAAAAAAAAAAAATCTCTGACAACTCTGACAACTTTTTTTTTCTTTCCACAATATTTTTCCCTTCTGTGAGTACCATATAATTTTCAGTTTAGGCCGGTGATACTGTTATGATTTGGTAGCTGAGGAGAGCAGGCAAAAAAGGAAATACACCAGAGCAGTTGGAAACTATGAGATTGCAGTACCCTGACTAACCACCACAA
>JARQOD010000008.1:58971275-59032768 GCA_033576555.1 Oophaga sylvatica | reverse complement strand
TTTGGAATTTCTTGGACCGACGAACAAAAAATCGTCGAGGTAATGAAGCAATGAATTACTGCCTGTTTCATGGCGGACGACCCAATCCAGAAACGTACTGATAACTCAAATAATGACACGAGATTGAACAGCCCATCGGCAGGCACATATCGAAATAATATTGTTGGTCTACTTTGCATCCTAATAGGTGGTAACATTCGGATGGACGGGTAAAAGGCGAAATGCCGATTCTATATCCGATTTAGCTAGCAGAGCGCCGGGCTCTGCAGCGCAGACTAAATCTACAGCTTTGTCAAAAGACGCGTATGTGACAGAGGCTTCCTCGGGGGGATCGCGTCATTAACAGATTGGCCCTTTGGGTGAGAAAGGTGATGGATTAAACGATATTTGCCGGGTTCTTTTTTCGGAATAATGCCTAGAGGCGAAATTTTAATGTTTTTGAAGGCAGTGACTAAAATGGACCCGCCATTCTACCAAGCTCGACTTCCTTTATTATTTTTTGGTTTAAGATTTCGGGGAATCTCGCGCCAATTTTAGGTTATTTGCGACTGCCGATGTTTTGTTAGGTTTGTAGGGGATAAAGAAACCGTCTGTAAAGCCGGAGAGTAGTAGCTGCGCCCCTTCCTTATTGGGGTAAAGATTTAACCAGGGGCCCATCGCGGCTACGCTCACCGGGGTTTTGCCTTGTGGGCGCTCTGTTCTTTTGACGAGTACACCTTGCGGCTGGGTGTTCTCCCCTGCAGGCTGAGCAGTCGTGTCTAAACTTACAAAGTGTTTGGAAGCGGCAGTTCCCCTCGTTAAATAGCCAGCAGGCCCCGGGTTTTCTAACGACCATCGAGTGTTGACCTGCGGAGTGGTTAGTGGTCGCAGATGAAAAGGGGACTTTTTTTGGTCTAGCATCAATCGTAACCACACCTCTGTCGCTTTTACCCCCCATCCTAGATCGGGCTGTAGGGCCAGCTGCTTGCGGAAGTCTTCATCGTATTGTCCCCAAGCGAATCCGCCATGCGACTTATATGTGTTATATATCATTTCCTGATATATGAATAATTCGGAGCATCGTTTCGGATGCTTCTGGCCCATAACACAGCCCAATACTGCAAACGCCTGTAGCCAATTGTTCATGGTTCTTGCTATTTTCGGTTTGTTTCTATCATATATCCCACCTCCCGTTCTCCTTTCTATATCCACGTTCTGTTGATCGATGGACAATAGTGACCATATGTCAACGTAATCATTACTCCAAATTTTTACTTTAATCTCCTGGTCTAATGTGCACCTAGCTGGCTGATCCCGCAGTAAAAACCTTCTTTGTGCAAACTTGCTGACTGAAGTGTAGTGTTTATTTCCGTTGTTCCGCTTGGTTGCGGTAAGCGTTGCCTCAGCTCGTTGATCGCTGAGGATAGCTCTTTTTCTTTTAAAATCAAATCATTTAACGTAATATAGTCATTGTTATTAGAACACTCACCGCTTTGTGCTGTAGGAGGAGTGATGACTGATGCGGGTGGAACCCTGGCTCCCGCTGGCGCAGGAGGGGTGACAACCAATGCTGGAGTTACTCCGGCTCCTGCTTGGGTGAAAGATGGGTTAACATGTTGAATGGAAGGCCCGGGGAAGGAGAAGCGTCTTCCCGGCTGAAAGCCATATTTGAGGCATGTAATGTAATATCCTGCGCAAGAATCGGAGTGAAGCCCGATGATGGGGGAACTCCGGTTCCGTGTTGCGCAAGAGCAGGAGTGTATACCAGTATTGGCGTAACTCCTGCTCCGTGTTGGTTGGTGGTCTGCTGGTTGTTCAGGCTGGAAGCCCTGGGGGATGGGTGCCCCAGGCTGATAGCCACCGAAGGAGCACGTGATGGTTGATGTGCGCTGTGTGACCGATGGCGCCGATTTTGCCGCAGCGACGTCTCAGATTTTCCCGACGTCGAGGGCGATTGTGATGCGCGACATCTTCGCTGATTAGTTTGGGAACTACGCGGGCGACTCTTATAGGGGTGGTGAAAATGATCACGGGAATCTTCGGAGGAGGATTGGGAAGACGTATAGCGTGTAGACAAACATCTGTTGCGGCTATGGGTGGCCCTCGGGGCTTGCGAATACGCAGCCAGAGGCCGGGGGGGTTAATGAGTTATAGATATACGGGGTGGCGGGGGTTAATACGGGATCTTTAGTCATGGGAGGGTTAATAGTGTTATAATTATATGGGGTGGAAGGGGTTAATAAGGGATCTTTATTAGGTATTAGGGCGGGGGGGCGGCTATATATGTAATGTCAGTGTTTGGTGCTATTACTGTATCACTGTACCCCTGCTGAACGCTCTGATCGGTCATATCAGTCCGAGCAGAGCGTTCTACAGTGGGATTATGTGCTGTAGAACCGATCTCCAGGCTCCCCCAGCAGGCATTACAGCTGCGCCTGCCTGGGAATGTGTGGGGACCGGTCCCTGGATGGTGCTGCGATCACCTATGTTTCCCTGATAGTCCTGGCATTGTTGTGGCCGAGACCGGAAGTGACGCTGAGAAGGGGGCGGAGTCTGAACAGGAAGTTCCTGTGCCTGGGCCCTGCGTGTCTCGGCGCGCTGCCTGCTCCCACGAGCAGGCCTAGAAGAACCCTCCCCCACCTGCAGCCTCTCAGGATGCCGAGTGCCTCTACCCGACCGCCGGGCCGTCCGCATCAGTGGCACTACGCCCCCAGGGTCGGCAGCATTAGGGGCCTGTAAAGGAACACAAAGCTGGGGCGCCGGCGATGCTCCCTGGGTTCGGGGTAACGCATCACCCCCAGCAGCTGCAGCCGGCTCTTGTGGAAGAACGGCCGACACCAAGAGTGTAACTGGAGCCCGGGTTAACGGTAAGACACCAGTGGGGCCCGGAGGGGGGCAGGGGTTAAACTGCTGAGCAGGCGGCGGGGACCTCTGAGTGATTAGGGGGACCCTGGACCGCTGGGCCAAAAGGGGGGACATGAGGCAGGCTGGATTCACACACAGGACCTGCTGGGATTAGGGGGTGATGAGACGGCGCAGGGAGATGAGCACGGAGGGTGCTAATCATAGCTAGAATCCAGGGCTCACCTTCCTGCGCCGCTCTCCTATGCAGGGCCTCACTCCAATCGTCTGCCATGGCTACCACAACAAAAGCTTCCAGTGACTGCCGGAGGGAAAGGAAGTTGATGACCAAAACACCTAAATTTAACCCCTGTAGGAGTGGTCCCAGGTACCTTCCCCTCCGAGGTCACTGGACAGCTGGACATCCCCAATTAGTACATCACCACTGGGAGTGGTGTGGTAGGGAGGGGTGAATTGGGCACGGACAGTATCACCTAGCATCCACCTTACAGGCTCTCCAGTCAGAGGCCCTTTCCTTATTCAGTACAGGGCCTACCATTAATAATGGAGAGGCGTCTTATTGACGCCTCTCCATTATTAACCGGGCTTAATGTCACCTTACAATAGCAAGGTGATATTAACCCCTTATTACCCCATATCCCACCGTTACAAGGGAGTGGGAAGAGAGGGGCTAAGTGCCATATTTGGCGCATCGTACAGGTGCACCAATCCTGGGGCGGCTGGGTGCTGGTATTTTTAGCCAGGGGGGTGCGCCAATATCCATGGCCCCTTCCTAGGCTATGAATATCAGCCCGCAGCTGTCTGCGTAGCCTTTCTGGCTTCAAATTACTGGGGGACCCCACGTCATTTTTTTGGGGGTCTCCCTATTTTAATAGCCAGTAAATGCTAGCTGCGGGCTGATATTCATAACCTGGGAAGCTCCATGGGTATTAACCCCTTCCCAGGTAAGAAATATTGGCCCGAGCCGTCGGCTTTCCCCCTCTGGCTCAGAAAATTGTGTGGGAGCCCACGCCATTTTTTTCCCATTTTTTTTAAATTAACGCTATTGCGTGAAGATTTTGTGTGTGTGTGTGCGTGTGTCTTTATTTATGTACCATTCTATCTATTATCTATGTAATATCTATCTATTATCTATCTATTATCTATCTATTTATCTATTATCTATCTATTATCGATCTATCTATCTATCTCTGTCTGTCTGTCTATCTATCTATCTATCTATCTATCTATCATGTATTTATCTATTATCTATTTGTCTATTTATCTATTATCTATCTATCTATCTATCTATCTATCTATCTATCTATCTATCTATCTATCTTATCTATCCATTATCTATCTATCTATCTATCTATCTATCTATCTATCTATTCCATATCTATCTAATATCTATCTATCTATCTATCTATCTATCTATCTATCTATCTATCTATCTATCTATCTATCTATCTATCTATCTATCTATCAGCTATCTATCATTATCTATATATCTATCTATCATCTATTTATCTATCTATCTATCTATCTATCTATCTATCTATCTATCTATCTATCTATCTATCTATCTATCTATCTATCTATCTATTTCAAAAAACTGTATTAATTGTAGTCAAATGCTTAACCCCTTCAAGACCCAGCCTATTTTGACCTTAAAGACCTTGCCATTTTTTGCAATTCTGACCAGTGTCCCTTTATGAGGTAATAACTCAGGAACGCTTCAACGGATCCTAGCGATTCTGAGATTGTTTTTTCGTGACATATTGGGCTTCATGTTAGTGGTAAATTTAAGTCGATAATTTTTGCGTTTATTTGTGAAAAAAATGGAAATTTGGCGAAAATTTGAAAATTTTGTAATTTTCAAATTTTTAATTTTTATTCTGTTAAACTAGAGAGTTATGTGACACAAAATAGTTAATAAATAACATTTCCCACATGTCTACTTTACATCAGCACAATTTTGGGAACAACATTTTTTTTTGTTAGGAAGTTATAAGGGTTAAAAGTTGACCAGCGATTTCTCATTTTTACAGCAAAATTTACAAAACCATTTTTTTTAGGGACCACCTCACATTTGAAGTCACTTTGAGGGGTCTATATGGCAGAAAATACCCAAAAGTGACACCTTTATAAAAACTGCACCCCTCAAGCTACTCAAAACTACATTCAAGAAGATTATTAACCCTTCAGGTGCTTCACAGGAACTAAAGCAACGTGTAAGGAAAAAATGGACATTTTAATTTTTCCAACAAAAATTTTCTTTTAGCATCAATTTTTTCATTTTTACATGGGCATCAGGATAAAATGGATCCTAAAATTTGTTGGGCAATTTCTCCTGAGTACACAGATACCTCATATGTGGTCATAAACCACTGTATGGGCGCACGGCAGGGCTCAGAAGGGAAGGAGCGCCATTTGACTTTTTGAATGGAAAATATGCTGGAATATTTAGCGGTTGCCATGTCACATTTGGAGAGTCCCTGTGTGCCTAAACATTGGAGCTCCCCCACAAGTGACCCCATTTTGGAAACTAGACCCCCTAAGGAACTTATCTAGATGCATAGTGATCATTTTGAACCCCCAGGTGCTTCACAAATTGATCTGTAAAAAAAAGAAAGTACTTTTTTTTCACAAAAATTTTCTTTTAGCCTCAGTTTTTTCATTTTCACATGGGCAACAGTATAAATTGGATCCTAAAATTTGTTGGGCAATTTCTCCTGAGTACACAGATACCTCATATGTGGTCATAAACCACTGTTTGGGCGCATGGCAGGGCTCAGAAGGGAAGCAGCGCCATTTGACTTTTTGAATGGAAAATATGCTGGAATATTTAGCGGTTGCCATGTCGCATTTGGAGAGTCCCTGTGTGCCTAAACATTGGAGCTCCCCACAAGTGACCCCATTTTGGAAACTAGACCCCCTAAGGAACTTATCTAGATGCATAGTGATCATTTTGAACCCCAGGTGCTTCACAAATTGATCTGTAAAAAAAAGAAAGTACTTTTTTTTTCACAAAAATTTTCTTTTAGCCTCAGTTTTTTCATTTTCACATGGGCAACAGTATAAATTGGATCCTAAAATTTGTTGGGCAATTTCTCCTGAGTACACAGATACCTCATATGTGGTCATAAACCACTGTTTGGGCGCATGGCAGGGCTCAGAAGGGAAGCAGCGCCATTTGACTTTTTGAATGGAAAATATGCTGGAATATTTAGCGGTTGCCATGTCGCATTTGGAGAGTCCCTGTGTGCCTAAACATTGGAGCTCCCCCACAAGTGACCCCATTTTGGAAACTAGACCCCCTAAGGAACTTATCTAGATGCATAGTGAGCACTTTGAACCCCCAGGTGCTTCACAAATTGATCCGTAAAAAAAAGAAAGTACTTTTTTTTCACAAAAATTTTCTTTTAGCCTCAGTTTTTTTCATTTTCACATGGGCAACAGTATAAATTGGATCCTAAAATTTGTTGGGCAATTTCTCCTGAGTACACAGATACCTCATATGTGGTCATAAACCACTGTTTGGGCGCACGGCAGGGCTCAGAAGGGAAGGAGCGCCATTTGACTTTTTGAATGGAAAATATGCTGGAATATTTAGCGGTTGCCATGTCGCATTTGGAGAGTCCCTGTGTGCCTAAACATTGGAGCTCCCCCACAAGTGACCCCATTTTGGAAACTAGACCCCCTAAGGAACTTATCTAGATGCATAGTGAGCACTTTGAATCCCCAGGTGCTTCACAAATTGATCCGTAAAAAAAGAAAGTACTTTTTTTTCACAAAAATTTTCTTTTAGCCTCAGTTTTTTTCATTTTCACATGGGCAACAGTATAAATTGGATTCTAAAAATTTGTTGGGCAATTTCTCCTGAGTACACAGATACCTCATTTGTGATCATAAACCACTGTTTGGGCGCACGGCAGGGCTCAGAAGGGAAGGAGCGCCATTTGACTTTTTGAATAGAAAATATGCTGGAATATTTAGCGGTTGCCATGTCGCATTTGGAGAGTTCCTGTGTGCCTAAACATTGGAGCTCCCCCACAAGTGACCCCATTTTGGAAACTAGACGCCCTAAGGAACTTATCTAGATGCATAGTGAGCACTTTGAACCCCCCAGGTGCTTTACAGAAGTTTATAACGCAGAGCCGTGAAAATAAAATATCATTTTTTTTTCTCAAAAAATGATTTTTTAGCCCACTATTTTTTATTTTCACAATGGTTACAGGAGAAATTGGACCCCGAAAGTTGTTGTCCAGTTTGTCCTGAGTACGCTAGTACCCCATATGTGGGGGGGAACCACTGTTTGGGCACACGTCAGGGCTCGGAAGGGATGTAGTGACGCTTTGAAATGCCAACTTGATGGAATGGTCTGCGGGCATCTTGTTACGTTTGCAGAGCCCCTGATGCGCCTAAACAGTAGAAACTCCCCACAAGTGACCCCATTTAGTAAACTAGACCCCGCAAAGAACTTATCTAGATGTGTGGTGAGCACCTTGAACCCCCAAGTGCTTCACAGAAGTTTATAACGCCCGGGCATGAAAATAAAAAAATCATATTTTTTCCACAATCAGGATCTTTTAGTCCCCAATTTTTTTATTTTCGCAAGGGTAACATGAGAAATTAGACCCCAAAAGTTGTTGTCCAATTTGTCCTGAGTACGCTGATATCCCATATGTGGGAGAAAACTACTGTATGGGCACACGTCGGGGCTCGGATGGGAAGTAGTGACCTTTTGAAATGCCCACTTGATGGAATGGTCTTCGGGCGTCATGTTACGTTTGCAGAGTCACTGATGTGCCTAAACAGTAGAAACTCCCCACAAGTGACCCCATTTTGGAAACTAGATCCCCCAAGGAACTCCTCTAGATGTGTGGTGAGCACTTTGAATCTCCAAGTCCTTCACAGAAGTTTATAACGCAGAGCCGTGAAAATATAAAATTATTTTTTTTCCACAAAAATAATTTTTAGTCCCCAATTTTTTTCCCCAATGTTAACAGGAGAAATTAGAACCCCCAAAGTTGTTGTGCAATTTTTCCCGAGTACGCTGATACCTCATATGTGGGGATAAACCACTGTTTGGGCATGCGTCGGGGCTTGGAATAAAGGGAGCACTGTTTGACTTTTGAACGCAAAATTTGCAGGAATCAATGGTGGCGCCATGTCGCGTATGGAGACCCCCTGATGTGCCTAAATAGTGGAAACCCCTCAATTCTAACTCCAACCCTAACCCCAACACCCCTAATGCCTACACACACCTAACCCTAATACAAACCCTAATCATAACCCTAACCCCAACACACCCCTAATCCCAACTCTAACCATAAACCTAACTACAAGCCTAACCCTAATTCCAACCCTAACCCAAATTCCAACCCTAACCGTAATTCTAACCTTAGCCCTAATGCTAACCCTAACCCTAGTTCTAACCCTAAGGCTGGGTTCATATTGCGTTTTACCAGCCCGTTCAACACGTAGCGTTGACCGGCTGGTAACGGTATAGCATAACGCGATCGCGTTATGCTATACCCGCTAGCGCAGATGAATCAGCAGATAATCACCTGCGGATCAGCAGCAAAATCAGTCGCGGATCAGCAGCGAAATCCGCCGCAGATCAGCAGCAAAATCAGTCGCGGATCAGCAGCGAAATCCGCCGCGGATCAGCAGCGAAATCCGCCGCGGATCAGCAGCGAAATCCGCCGCGGATCAGCAGCGAAATCAGTCGCGGATCAGCAGCGAAATCCGCCGCGGATCAGCAGCAAAATCAGTCGCGGATCAGCAGCGAAATCCGCCGCGGATCAGCAGCAAAATCAGTCGCGGATCAGCAGCGAAATCCGCCGCGGATCAGCAGCGAAATCCGCCGCGGATCAGCAGCGAAATCAGTCGCGGATCAGCAGCGAAATCCGCCGCGGATCAGCAGCAAAATCAGTCGCGGATCAGCAGCGAAATCCGCCGCGGATCAGCAGCGAAATCAGTCGCGGATCAGCAGCGAAATCCGCCGCGGATCAGCAGCGAAATCAGCCGCGGATCCGCAGCGAAATCCGCCGCGGATCAGCAGCGAAATCCGCCGCGGATCAGCAGCGAAATCCGCCGCCGATCAGCAGCGAAATCCGCAGCGGATCAGCGGCGAAATCCGCCGCTGATCCGCAGCGAAATCCGCCGCGGATCAGCAGCGAAATCCGCCGCGGATCCGCAGCGAAATCCGCCGCGGATCAGCAGCGAAATCAGCCGCGGATCCGCAGCGAAATCCGCCGCGGATCAGCAGCGAAATCCGCCGCGGATCAGCAGCGAAATCCGCCGCCGATCAGCAGCGAAATCCGCAGCGGATCAGCAGCGAAATCCGCTGCTGATCCGCAGCGAAATCCGCCGCCGATCAGCAGCGAAATCCGCAGCGGATCAGCAGCGAAATCCGCTGCTGATCCGCAGCGAAATCCGCCGCGGATCAGCAGCGAAATCCGCCGCGGATCCGCAGAGAAATCAGTCGCGGATCCGCAGCTAAATCAGTCGCGGATCCGCAGCGAAATCAGTCGCGGATGCGCAGCGAAATCCGCCGCGGATCAGCAGCGAAATCTGCCGCCGATCAGCAGCGAAATCCGCTGCGGATCAGCAATGAAATCAGTCGCGGATCCGCAGCGAAATCAGTCGCGGATCCACAGCGAAATCAGTCGCGGATCCGCAGCGAAATCAGTCGCGGATCCGCAGCGAAATCAGTCACGGATCCGCAGCGAAATCAGTCGCGGATCCGCAGCGAAATCAGTCGCGGATACGCAGCGAAATCAGTCGCGGATACGCAGCGAAATCCGCCGCCGATCAACAGCGAAATCCGCCGCCGATCAGCAGCGAAATCCGCTGCCTATCAGCAGCGAAATCCGCTGCGGATCAGCAGCGAAATCCGCCGCCGATCAGCAGCGAAATCCGCCGCGGATCAGCAGCGAAATCCGCCGCCGATCAGCAGCGAAATCCGCCGCCGATCAGCAGCGAAATCCGCCGCCGATCAGCAGCGAAATCCGCAGCGGATCCGTAGCGAAATCCGCCGCGGATCAGCAGCGATGTCCGCCGCGGATCAGCAGCGAAGTCCGCCGCGGATCAGCAGCGAAATCCGCCGCGGATCAGCAGCGAAATCCGCCGCGGATCAGCAGCGAAATCCGCCGCGGATCAGCAGCGATATCCGCCACGGATCCGCAGCAAAATCAGCTGCGGATCAGCAGCAAAATCCGCTAGGAAAAAAAAAAAAAATTCTTTATTTTTTTTATTTGTCCCTACCTATGATAAAGGGGGGGTTCATTTACTTTTTTTTATTTTGATCACTGTGACAGTTTATCACAGTGATCAAAATAAATTTTTGAACACTGGGGGGGCGCACTGCGCATGCGCCGGCCGGCGGGCGCACTGCGCATGCGCCCGCCATTTTCCAATATGGCGGCGCCCATGAAGAGGCCCGGGCGGACGCCGGGCCCGATCGTGGGACATCGGTGGATCGGGAGAGGTGAGTAGGGGGGTCGGAAGGCTGGGGGGGGGGATAGGAAGTGGGGGCAGTGGACCAAAAGAGGAGGGGAGCTGTAAGTGACGGCGGTGACCGATCGCTGCCATCTTTCGGTGGCGGCGGCCGATCACCGCCGTGACTCGGTGTGGGGGGGTCAGGGCTCGGTCTCCAGCCATGGCAGATGCTATTGCAGCATCGGCCATGGCTGGATTGTAATATTTCACCAATTAAATTGGTGAAATATTACACATTGCTCTGATTGGCTGTTTCACTTTTAACAGCCAATCAGAGCGATCGTGGCCACGGGGGGTTAAGCCAACCCCCCTGTGGTGAAGCACAAAGGGTCCTGTAACTGCGGGTCGGGTGACCTTTCAGTGACCCCGGTCTCCCGGCCCGCAGGGACGAGATCCTTTCATGACGCCACATAGGCGTCATGGGTCGGATTGGCACAGGTTTTCATGACGCCTACGTGGCGTCATGGGTCGGGAAGGGGTTAAAGGGGCAGAATTTAGACATCACTCTACGAATAAGCTATATAAAATTAACAGCTTTCTGACGTGTGACTCAGATCATGTTATATATCTATTGGAGTGTCCCTGTAAGTTGTGGTACATAGGGGAAACCACTTGTGACTTCAAAACGAGAATCAGCCAACATAAATACACCATACGTAAGAAAAGATTAGATTTGCCAGTATCAAAGCACTTCACTGAAATGAAACATACTGAAAAGCAACTTAAATTCAGACTAATTGATAATGTTCCGGTTCAGAGGAGAGGGGGAGATAGAGTTAGCCTCCTTAAAAGTAGAGAACTTAGATGGATATATGAATTGGGAACATTGAAACCACTAGGTATGAATGTGGATTTTAAAATCAACGCTATTTTATAAAGAAGTTATTGAAGTAAAGACCTGTATCACTCTACATCCAAGTGTATAACTTATGAGGCTGACTTTTGCCGATATATTGTCTCATTGTTATTCTCTTTATTTCCAGTTGGTGAATAAACAGTCTGGGAATAGCGATGCACGGTGGAGGAGAACACACAAAAAAATTCCTTTTTTTTCTTTAAGCATATGTCTGATCTCGAAATTTGGGTGGCAATGGTTGTCTGACAGTTTTTCAATAAATGGATTCATTGGAGACATTGATTCAGTTTTTATTTATAGGAGTGAACAGCCATGGATTGAGTAATTGTACCTTAATGACATGAGGGTTGAGGGATCTGGGCCACCGGTTCAGAATACCTCCCCTTTTGATCATAGTTGATGGGAAGTTACCCCTACAAGGGAATTGTCCCATAGACCGGGGTGACACAATCACTTGGAAATCCCTATTTGGCACATACTCCTTTCCTAATAGGTTTTTACCTTGCTCCCTATTATTCTAAGAAGATTACATTACTAACTAATCAGAGATGAATATAATCAGCGCTAAGTGAACCGCAACATTCTTTTAGAATTTCGGTGTCTCATGAACTTTATATTAGATACTTCTTAGTATTACGGCTTGCCACAGCCAAGATGGAGTAACGCTGTGGACATATGCATAGTGCGCATGCGCACATTGAAAGATGCCACACAACAGCCAGGATTGGCTGAGAGAACGAGATCCTATGACAATGCACTTGGGACATGCGCAGTAGCGTCTGTACTAGTTCTGTGAAGCGTTCATGGCGTCCCCCACGAGATGCATCGCTCATTGCCCATTGTAAGTACTTAGAGATTATAAACAACTGCGTGACAGTTGCAGCTGAGATGAATATGGACTTAAATACCTATTACTGGAACTTGTGAGATATTGATGCATGTTAACTATGTACAAATATACTGTTGTCAACTAAGCAGAGCTGACTATGAGGGACACCTGTTACTGTTATGTGCATATGGATTTGATTCATGATTTACATCTGGGACGTATAATTTGTAAAGTGATTGTAAATTGTTTGTTATCTAATGAAACCATAAATACCCACATATGTGTCTGAGACACTGCTGGAGGAAGGCTAATTGAAGCCGAAACGTTGCCCTGAGATGTGGGTCTATTAAAGTCCACAACTGCTATTGATTCTGAGGAGTGCTGCCTATTTTTTTGTCTTATCTATCTATCTATCTATCTATCTATCTATCTATCTATCTATCTATCTATCTATCTATCTATCTATCTATTATACATCTGTCTATCTATTATCTATCTATCCCATATCTATCTATTATCTATCTATCTATCTATTATCTATCTATCTATCTACCTATCTATCTATCTATCTATCTATCTATCTATCTATCTATCTATCTATCTATCTATCTATCCATCCCATATCTATCTATTATCTATCTATCACATATCTATCTATCTATCTATCTATCTATCTATCTATCTATCTATCTATCTATCTATCTATCTATCCATCCCATATCTATCTATTATCTATCTATCACATATCTATCTATCTACTCTATCTATCTATCTATCTATCTATCTATCTATCTATCTATCTATCATCTATCTATTATCTATCTATCATTATCTATCTGTCTGTCTATCTGTGTGTGTATTGGAGTGTAGGTTGGACAAATGTAAAAGAGCAGGTTGGACAAGAAATGACATCACAAACCTTTTTTTTTGTTAAATAACATCTTTATTTAGCTTACAAAAACGCATACAAATCCACATGAAAGAAAAGTGTTATGTTTTGGTAGCTGAGGAGGCAGGAGCAAAAAACCGCATACGCAGCCAAACACCAGAGAGGTTGGAAACTAATAGGTTGCAGACCCCTAAACTAACCGCACAACTAGAAGCAGCCGTGGGACGTTCCTACGGTGCCCTAGACGCCTCGTCACAGCCGGTGAGATAGCTATCCCTGAAGATGGAAAGAGGAAAGCTAACTGCCCCGGAGTAGAGCCCCAAAAGAATAGGAAGCCACCAAACATATAATGGCGGTGTCATGTGTGCATCGCCACGAAGATCGTCGCGGTTGCACATTCTGACTTCTCACAGCTGAGTTGCTGTTTCTTTGTGTTTGGCAGTTAGGGAGTTAATTCTGTCTGTGCTCAGTTCTGGGACTGGGTGCAGTTTTCTCCCGGCTGCAATTAATTATTTGTTGATTGGTTTCCTTTAAATCTCTGGTTGTCTGTGTTGGGAGTTGCCAGTGAAATTCTTCATGCAGACCACAGATAGGATTGTATCTGTATAGACTTAAGTTAAAGAGCTCCTTAGTTGTTTTAAGCTCACCTTGCTTAGAGTTTAATATCCCAGATCATTTATGTTCCTTCTGTGTTTGAGTGTGTATGCAAGTCTGTGTTTTCTCCAGTCTGTCTTATATGTCTAATCTGTGTATTTAGCAGAGATCAGCCCATATCCCTTTGGTGGTAATCAGAATCCTTCTTAGGACTGATTACAGGGTTCAGGGACTGATAGGAGACAGGGTTAGGCTGGAGACTTGGACCTCTGAACCATTATCAGTACCTCCAAGGTGAGGGATTAGTTAGGACCCCAGTTTTAGGGTCAGGTTAGACCCCCGGTCCTCCTCTTTCCTGTGACAGTGTATCAAGTCCTCAAGATTAACCCTGAGTTCAACGGATATCGTGTCAGGTAAATCTATTCTATATTTACATGCTGTTGTTGCTAATCTATATGTTGTATAGAGTGTTGTTCTTTTAAGAATAGTTTACTGACATCGTACACATATCATAAGACCGCGTGACATTTTCACTGGCCCATAAAATTATTCCCAGTTGCCATGGGTCCAGTAGCCCAGCTGGCTCTGCAGTTGCAGGGATTATCCATGGAGCTGACGGACATTAAGTCCAAAGTTTTGTCTCCCTCGGAGCAAACCAGATTTGAACCTAAAGTAGCTCTCCCGGACAGGTTCACTGGTGGGCGAGACAAATTTTTTACCTTCAGGGAAGCATGTAAATTGTATTTTCGGCTTCGGCCTCGATCATCAGGGAGTGAAGAGCAGAGAGTGGGAATTGTTATCTCGCTCCTACAAGGGGACCCTCAATCCTGGGCCTTCTCCCTTCCTCCGGGATCCCCGGCTCTACAGTCAGTAGATCGATTTTTTACTGCCCTGGGTTTGGTATATGATGACCCAGATCGGGTCTCTCTTGCTGAGACAAAATTACGTAAGATACAGCAGGGAGATCGTCCGGCGGAGGAATTTGCTTCTGAGTTCCGTAGATGGGCCACAGATACTCAGTGGAATGACCCAGCTCTTAGGAGCCAGTTTTGTCATGGGCTTTCTGACAAATTAAAGGACGTTTTGGCTCAGTATGATTCTCCTCCATCACTGGAGGCTGCTATGGCCCTAGCTATCCGTACTGATAGACGGCTCCGGGAGAGGTGCGAGGTAACTCCCCCCTGTTGTTACTCCACCTACTACTAAAGTCCCTTATGTTGAGGTTCCCCTTGTCTGTTCGGAGGAGCCTATGCAGTTGGGAGGGACATCATTTCGTAGGAGGGGATTGGCGGTACGCCGCAGGACTAGAAGGTGTTTCTTCTGCGGGAAAGAGGGACATTTTGTTGAGGGATGTCCATCCCGTGCCTTGTTGAGCAAAAAGTCGCCGGAAAACTGTTAATCCCAGGTTGTGTGGTGGACGACAACCTGGGAGTATGTATTTCGTCCGCTAGTTCTTCTCAGTTCCTTGTACCAGTGGAGGTGGTGGTTGGTACGAGAGTGGAGAGATTTTCTGTTCTTCTTGATAGTGGGTCCGGGGCTAATCTGGTTGACGCTCAGTTTGCTCAGGCTCAAGGTATGCATCTGAGTGTATTGGTCAAACCGATCCCTATATTCTCCATTGACGCCAGGCCTCTCGGCCAAGGTAGCTTTGTTCATGAGGTTCATAACATTGACCTTCGGGTAGGGGCAATACATAGGGAACTATTATCTTGTTATGTGTTGGAGGGTCTACCTACTCCTATTGTGTTGGGACTTCCTTGGTTGGTTAAACATAACCCTGTGATTAATTGGCAGTCCAGAGATATAAGCCAATGGGGGGAGTTTTGCAAAAGTAACTGCATGAACACAGTCATCAGTGCGGTCGTGCCTAGTACTTTGCCTCCTTTTTTGGAGGACTTTGGGGATGTGTTCTCTGAGGAGGGGTGTCAGGAGTTGCCTCCTCATCGCGTGTATGACTGCTCTATTAATTTACTTCCTGATGCTAAGTTACCTAAAGCTAGGTTATATAACCTTTCTGGTCCTGAGAGGCAGGCTATGAAAGATTATATTTCGGAAAGTCTGGCCAAAGGGCATATTAGACCTTCATCTTCCCCAGTGGCCGCGGGGTTCTTCTTTGTGAAGAAAAAAGATGGAGGCCTACGCCCTTGCTTGGATTTCCGCGAACTTAATCGGATTACTGTTCGAGATCCGTATCCACTCCCTCTGATTCCTGATCTCTTCAATCAAATTGTTGGCGCCAAATGGTTCTCTAAATTGGATCTCAGGGGGGCGTATAATCTGATTAGGATAAAAGAGGGGGATGAGTGGAAAACGGCGTTTAACACGCCGGAGGGACATTATGAGAACCTTGTCATGCCTTTTGGTCTGACTACTGCACCAGCAGTATTCCAACATTTTGTTAATGACATTTTTCGTCATCTGGTGGGGCTGTTTGTGGTCGTATATTTGGATGACATTTTAATTTACTCACCAGATCTTGTGTCTCACCAGGAGCATGTGAGACAGGTGTTGCAGATCTTGCGAGACAATAAACTATACGCCAAACTGGAAAAGTGTGTATTCGCCGTACAGGAACTTCAGTTTTTGGGTTTCTTGGTGTCAGCCTCCGGTTTCCGTATGGACCCTGAAAAGGTGAGAGCAGTGCTTGAATGGGATCAGCCAGAGGATCTTAAGGCTCTGCAGCGTTTTCTGGGGTTTGCTAACTACTACCGGAAATTTATTTGTAATTTCTCATCTGTTGTCAAACCTCTCACTGACATGACAAGAAAAGGGACGGATTTTTCTAAATGGTCGGACAAAGCTTGCCAAGCTTTTTCCTCTTTGAAAAAATGTTTTGCTTCGGCACCCGTTCTCATCCAACCAGATGCATCACAGCCGTTCGTTGTGGAGGTGGACGCGTCTGACGTAGGGGTGGGTGCAATATTGTCCCAGGGTCCGTCCCCTGGTAAATGGCATCCGTGCGCTTTCTTTTCTAAAAAATTGTCGTCCGCCGAAAGGAATTATGATATCGGCAATAGGGAACTTTTGGCCATTAAGTTGGCTTTTGAAGAATGGCGTCACTTTTTGGAGGGGGCAGTCCACCCGGTCACCGTCATTACTGATCACAAGAACCTGCTGTATTTGGAATCTGCTAAGCGTCTGAATTCCAGACAAGCTCGATGGTCGTTGTTTTTTACCAGGTTTAATTTTGTTGTCACTTATCGCCCTGGATCTAAGAATGTTAAGGCGGATGCCTTGTCTCGCAGTTTCCCAGGGGCCGGGAAAATGGATGACCCGATTCCTATCCTTCAGGAGGGGGTGGTAGTGTCGGCTGTATGTTCTGAGCTTGAGGAGGAGGTGTTAGAGGCTCAGGGGGACGCCCCTGCAGGACCTCCAGGGAGACTGTTTGTCCCAAATCAGTTGAGACAAAAGGTTATTGAGGCACATCATAATTCTGCTTTAGCAGGACATCCAGGGAGTAAGGCTACTTTAGATCTCCTTTCTCGCCGGTTTTGGTGGCCTAACGTTAATAAAGATGTTTTAACTTTTGTCGCGTCCTGTGGGGTTTGTGCTCGCTCTAAGACCCCTCATACCCGTCCGTCTGGGACCCTCTTACCCTTGAAACTTCCGGAGCGTCCATGGACTCATTTGTCTATGGACTTCATCA
This sequence comes from Oophaga sylvatica, assembly GCA_033576555.1. NCBI lineage: Eukaryota > Metazoa > Chordata > Amphibia > Anura > Dendrobatidae > Oophaga > Oophaga sylvatica. The sequence goes on along the minus strand of JARQOD010000008.1, from coordinate 59,015,625 downwards.
CGGACCTTCCTCAGTCGTCAGGGAAGACTGTCATACTGGTGGTTGTTGACAGGTTCAGTAAGATGGCACATTTCATTGCTCTTCCTGCCCTCCCTAATGCTAAAACTCTGGCGCAGGTGTTCATTGGGGAGATTGTGAGACTTCATGGGTTGCCTTCTGATGTGGTGTCAGATAGGGGGTCTCAGTTTGTGTCCAAGTTTTGGAGGGCATTTTGTTTACGTCGGGGGATGCAATTGTCATTTTCCTCGGCTTTTCATCCGCAGACCAATGGTCAGACAGAGCGTCTGAATCAAAGCCTAGAGACTTATCTTCGGTGTTTTGTCTCAGAGAACCAGGAGGACTGGTCTTCTTTCTTGCCTCTGGCAGAGTTCGCTCTTAACAACAGGCGGAGCGAGTCCACTGGTAAGTCCCCGTTTTTTGGGGCATATGGTTTTCATCCCCAGTTTTGTACATTCAATGGGGGGGCCCTTCTGGGGTTCCTGAGGAGGAGCGTTTCTCGTCGTCACTTGCTTCAGTGTGGAGAGGTGTATTGAATAATCTGAGTGCTATGGGGAACCGTTATAAACGTATGGCTGATAGGAGGAGAGTTTCTGGTCCAGATCTTAATGTGAACGATCTGGTATGGTTGTCTACCAGGAATATAAAACTTAAAGTTCCCTCCTGGAAGCTGGGCCCAGATTCATCGGGCCGTACAGGATCAGTTCCATAATTAATCCTGTGGCATTTCGTCTGGACCTCCCTCCTACGTTTAAAATTCATAATGTGTTCCACAAGTCATTACTTAAGAGGTACGTGGCACCAGTCATACCATCACCTCTACCTCCTCCTCCAGTGGTGGTCAATGGTAACTTGGAGTTTCAGGTGTCAAAGATCATTGACTCACGTCTGAATCGCCGCTCCCTTCAGTACTTGGTGCATTGGAAGGGGTATGGTCCAGAGGAGAGGACGTGGGTTCCTGCGTCTGACATTAACGCAGATCGTTTGGTGCGGACCTTCCACAGAACTCACCCGGGCAAACCTGGCCCTGAGGGTCCGGAGGCCCCTCGTAGAAGGGGGGGTACTGTCATGTGTGCATCGCCACGAAGATCGTCGCGGTTGCACATTCTGACTTCTCACAGCTGAGTTGCTGTTTCTTTGTGTTTGGCAGTTAGGGAGTTAATTCTGTCTGTGCTCAGTTCTGGGACTGGGTGCAGTTTTCTCCCGGCTGCAATTAATTATTTGTTGATTGGTTTCCTTTAAATCTCTGGTTGTCTGTGTTGGGAGTTGCCAGTGAAATTCTTCATGCAGACCACAGATAGGATTGTATCTGTATAGACTTAAGTTAAAGAGCTCCTTAGTTGTTTTAAGCTCACCTTGCTTAGAGTTTAATATCCCAGATCATTTATGTTCCTTCTGTGTTTGAGTGTGTATGCAAGTCTGTGTTTTCTCCAGTCTGTCTTATATGTCTAATCTGTGTATTTAGCAGAGATCAGCCCATATCCCTTTGGTGGTAATCAGAATCCTTCTTAGGACTGATTACAGGGTTCAGGGACTGATAGGAGACAGGGTTAGGCTGGAGACTTGGACCTCTGAACCATTATCAGTACCTCCAAGGTGAGGGATTAGTTAGGACCCCAGTTTTAGGGTCAGGTTAGACCCCCGATCCTCCTCTTTCCTGTGACAGTGTATCAAGTCCTCAAGATTAACCCTGAGTTCAACGGATATCGTGTCAGGTAAATCTATTCTATATTTACATGCTGTTGTTGCTAATCTATATGTTGTATAGAGTGTTGTTCTTTTAAGAATAGTTTACTGACATCGTACACATATCATAAGACCGCGTGACAGGCGGTTAGACAAGATGAAAACACGAACACAGACAGAAAATAGATTGAGCAAACGCTGGGGCCCAAAACTGTCTAGATAGGACAGCACAGGAGATAATACTGTCTGCAACCCAGAAAAACCCTAGGAAAAACTCCAACACTTCTGAATCCAAAAATACTGAGACCACACGGTCTCGACCACCTATATCAGATCTCTGGTGTGGTCACGTAGCTACCAAGCAGTAAAATATCACAAGAACAAATACAAAAAGAGAACGGAGACCAGCCCAAGCCCCCCAAAGGGGACCCGGCTGAACTCAAAAAGCTATGCAGCAAAAAGCAAGGAAATTCAAACCACAGTAAAAAGAACTGAAAGTGACTTATCTGAATGCAAGCAGGAGACAGCATAAAAGCAAGCTGAATTCCAACCAAGAGCAGGAAGAACAATTGATCACCGGCAAGGACCATGGGAGGTCAGCTCACTTATATCAGGCCAGTCCGTCCCATCTGATAACCAATTGTCAGTTGCAGGTGGTGGATTTTTGCTGTTCAACATAGGTTCAATACCCTCAGCAACCACCAGAGGGAGCTTCAGCTCTGAAGTCATCTCCAACACGTTCACAACAGAAAAGCATGAAAAAACGCATCAAAAAAGCATCTGCGTTTTCTGCCAAGAGGTCCTGTTTTTGTGCAGAAAATTCAGCAGTCAAATCTGTAACGTGTGCACATACCCTCAAATCCCCCGCCAAAGCCGCACAGCCCCTGGCTGCGCGGCTTTGGTGGGGGATTCAAATCCCGTGCGGCACCGCTCATTGGCTCAGCCGGTGAGGCGGAGGATTTGAATCCCGAGCCGCTCATTGGCTGAGCCGCCAATGAGCGATGCCGCGTGGCTTTGGCGGGGGATTTGAATCCCGCGCCTCTCAAAGCCAAGCGGTACCGCTCATTGGCTGAGCTGCCGCCAGCAGAGCCAATGAGCGGCGCAGGATTCAAGTCCCTCGCTAAAGCCATTTTTTTTCGGCTCTATATGCATTTTGCACTTTACCTATAGACCAACCTTCTATTTGTCAATACTGCATACATATGCACTTGCTCTTTGCTGGATCATATGCCCTATATTTGTTTCTTACATACTCAATCAGGTTTTCTGTGATTTTTCTAGTGACCGTTTTCTTGCATTTTTTGTCTTCATTTTTTAATTATACTGATGTATTAATTTTAAATAATTTTCAATAATAAAAAATATTTTTAATTTTATGGTATTATAGCTTCCTGACTTTCTTTATGTGATGGTTTGCATTTGGAAGTTGCCACTTATCTAGGCTATTAATGACTTTTAAAATACATATTCTGTATAGTTGCAAGGTGGGCCGTCAGAATAATTTCTTTGTCTTGTGTAATTATAGCAGCATGATACTGCCGAAAACGGCGGAAATGTATGTTTGGTGTATAAAACAGCCCTTCTGCGATTGGCGAGATGTGCAACAATTCTTTTTATTTTTGAAACATCTTGAACTGGGAAATATACATTGTAAATGCCTATCCACCAGGATAATTTGCTTACAGAAAACATTTTCAATGTACAGTCATGGCCAAAAGTTTTGAGAATGACACAAATATTATATTTTCACATGATCTGCTGCCCTCTGGTTTTTATGTGTGTTTGACAGATGTTTTTATCACAGACAGAAATATAATAATTGCAAACATATGAGTAACAAAAGCTTATATTGACAGTTAGAATGAGTTAATGCAGCAAGTCAATATTTGCAGTGTTGACCCTTCTTCTTCAGGACTTCTGCAATTCTCCCTGGCATGCTCTCAATCAACTTCTGGACCAAATCCTGACTGATAGCAGTCCATTCTTACACAATCAATGCTTTAATTTTGTCAGAATTTTTAGGTTTTTTTTGTCCACCCGTCTCTTGATGATTGACCACAAGTTCTTAATGGGATTAATATCTGGGGAGTTTCCAGGCCATGGACCCAAAATCTCTATGTTTTGTTCCCTGAGCCATTTAGTTATCAGCTTTGCTTTATGGCAAGGTGCTCCATCATGCTGGAAAAGGCATTGTTGATCGCCATACTGCTCTTGGAGGGTTGGGATAAGTTGCTCTTGGAGGACATTCTGGTACCATTCTTTATTCATGGCTGTGTTTTTAGGCAAGACTGTGAGAGAGCCAATTCCCTTGGCTGAGAAGCAACCCACACATGAATGGTTTCAGGATGCTTAACAGTTGGCATGAGACAAGACTGGTGGTAGCGCTCACCTTGTCTTCTCCGAATGAGGCGTTTTCCTGATGTCCCAAACAATCGAAAAGGGGATTCATCAGAGAAAATAACTTTACCCCAGTCCTCAGCAGTCCACTGCCTGTAACTTTTGCAGAATATCAGTCTGTCCATGATGTTTTTTCTGGAGAAAAGTGGCTTCTTTGCTGCCCTCCTTGAGACCAGGCCTTGCTCCAAGAGTCTCCGCCTCACAGTGAGTGCAGATGCACTCACACCTGCCTGCTGCCATTCCTGAGCAAGCTCTGCACTGCTGGTAGCCTGATCCCGCAGCTGAAACACTTTTAAGAGACGGTCCTGGCGCTTGCTGGTCTTTCTTGGGCGCACTGAAGCCTTTTTGGCAACAATGGTACCTCTCTCCTTGAAGTTCTTGATGATGCGATAGATTGTTGACTGAGGTGCAATTTTTCTAGCTGCAATACTCTTCCCTGTTAGGCCATTTTTGTGCATTGCAATGATGACTGCACGTGTTTCTTTAGAGATAACCATGGTTAACAGAAGAGAAACAATGATGCCAAGCACCAGCCTCCTTTTAAAGTGTCCAGTGGTGTCATTCTTACTTAATCATGACAGATTGATCTCCAGCCATGTCCTCATCAACACCCACACCTGTGTTAATGGAGCAATCACTGAAAAGAGGTTAGCTGGTCATTTTAAGGCAGGGCTGCAATGATGTTGAAATGTGTTTTGGGGGATAAAGTTCATTTTCTAGCCAAATAATGACGTTGCAAGTAATTGCTGTTAAGCTGATCACTCTTTATAACATTCTGGAATATATGCAAATTGCCATTAGATAAAGTGAAGCAGTAGACTTTGAAAAAATTAACATTTGTGTCATTCTCAAAACTTTTGGCCATGACTGTAGTTCTCTATTATTCCTTTTCTTATAAATCACTGCACAGTCAGTAATTTGATATAAAAGAGGAAGGGATCGTTAGCAAACAGTGATTTTGCAGGGAGTTAGAGCAGATGTATAATAGCAAGACTTCATTCAATTAGGGCGTGGAGTGCCCATAATGAAACCAAACTGATGATGTGCTGATGATGATATGTGTGGGAATCCATCTCCATGTATCCTTTATATGCAAGTATGTCTCTTCTAATAACCTCTCTTTTTTCTGTCAAATATTTGTATTCAGATTTTAAGGCTAAGTGCACACGTTCAGGAATATTTGCGTTTTTTACGCGATTTTCCGCGGTAAAAATGCGAAAAAAAACGCAAGCATTAAGCATCCTATACATGTTAATTGATTCCGCATGTTTTGGCCACATGTTGTGTTTTTTTCCGCGAAAAAAACGCTTCGCGGAAAAAATAGCAACATGTTCATTAATTTTGCGGAATGTAAGCTGTTCATGTGCGGTGGTACCCAGGGTCTGGAGGAGAGGAGACTCTCCTCCAGGCCCTGGGTACCATATCCCTGGTAAAACAATAATTAAAATAATAAATAACGATATTCTCACCTTCCGGCGGCCCCCGCAGCCTTCCCGCCTTCAGCGACGCTCCCGGCAACTCCCGGTCCCAAGAGTCCTTTGTGAGAATCACCCAGATGGCGTAGCGGTCTCGCATGATGCTACGTCATCGGGGTGATTTGCCGCAAAGCATCCTTGGGACCGGGAGTTGCCGGGAGCGTCGCTGAAGGCGGGAAGGCTGCGGGGGCCGCCGGAAGGTGAGAATATCATTATTTATTATTTTTTTTATTATTTTTACATTAGATCTTTTTACTATTGATGCGGCATCAATAGTAAAAAGTTGGTCACACGTGTCAAACACTATGTTTAACTCGTGTGACCAACCTGTCAATCAGTTTTCCAAGCGATGCTACAGATCGCTAGGAAAACGCTAGCATTCTGCAAGCTAATTACGCTTGCAAAACGCTATTATTCTGGCGGGAATACGCATACAAAAAAAGTGCGTATTTCCCACGGGAGAAGTGCGGGATTGCCGCGGAAATTTCCGCGGCAATTCCGCAACGTGTGAACTTAGCCTTAAAGTTAGAAACATTTTAAATAAAAAACACATTTACAAAATCAGCTGAAAGTGCTATCAGAACAGCATTAGCGGGGATGCAGCCCACTTCCATATAACATAGTTTCATCAAAGCATTTAGTAATGTAGTTGTGAGGGATTTCACAGGGGAAGGGGGTGTCGACTTTGCTCACCTCGGTGGAGGGAAGAACCCAGCATGGATCGGCTCTCTGGTGCCACCACTTGCCCCAGGTCAGTCAGGGAACTACACAGAGGTCAAATAGTCGCCGGAAAGGCTTCACTTATAGGTACGAGTTATTGAGGCGCTCCCAGTGAGGGGATATATATCACCAGTCCAGGCTGGGGATATATATATATAAACCACCTGGGTGTCATTGTCAGAGTTCCTCAATAACTAGTATGCTATGCTGCCACCAGTTCCTCATTCAAAATAAGCCCCATCCGACAACAGGCTTACATCAGGTCAGAAACCAACCTGGGTAGCGTACAATATACAACGGAGCGTGCGGATGTGGGGATTCGTGTATCGAGATAAAAGAGCAGCCCAAGATTAATTTTAAATTTAATCACCGGAAAGGTTCACTATGAATATACAGGTATATATTTACAGAACAATATACAAGTATGCAGTCAAGAGTGTAGTACAAGGGTAGGGTACAGATAGGTTGCAATTACCGTGTTTTTAATACAAGAGTTAGGACTGTCCCACAAGGGTTGCCTTGATGCAGCGGGATGGCTTGTACATTCTTTTGATCAAAATTATGTTTACTAAATACCCTTATTATTATTACTACCTTCATGCATTTTTTGCAAAATATTTTTTTATTTTATTTTGGATATTTGTTTTTTGTGTCTTGTTTTTGGTTGCCTCTGTGCAATGGTCATGTGTTAATATGCATTTACATTTTGCATACACATTAACTTACTTTTTCAGCTCAGATCTAGTTTCTTATTTAGTTCAAAGTGCATCTTGTGCATATAAGGGTGTGACCGCCCTGTTTCTGAGCTGAGAAATCCATCCTGTCTGGCCTATGCTTTCACTGCTTGTTTAGTCATTGCTCACATTACGTCACTTGACAAATGGAAAGGTTTTTAATACAAGAGTTAGGACTGTCCCATAAGGGTTGCCTTGACACGGCGGGATGGCTTGTACATTCTTTTGATCAAAATTATGTTTACTAAATACCCTTATTATTATTAATACTTTCATGCATTTTTTGCAAAATATTATTTTTTTTTATTTTGGATATTTGTTTTTTGTGTCTTGTTTTTGGTTGTCTCTGTGCAATGGTCATGTCTTAATATGCATTTACATTTTGCATACACATTAACTTACTTTTTCAGCTCAGATCTAGTTTCTTATTTAGTTCAAAGTGCATCTTGTGCATATAAGGGTGTGACTGCCCTGTTTCTGAGCTGAGAAATCCATCCTGTCTGGCCTATACTTTCACTGTTGGTTCAGTCCCTCAGTCCTTGTTCACATTACGTCACTTGACAAGTGGAAAGGTTTTTAATACAAGAGTTAGGACTGTCCCATAAGGGTTGCCTTGACACGGCGGGATGGCTTGTACATTCTTTTGATCAAAATTATGTTTACTAAATACCCTAATTATTATTAATACCTTCATGCATTTTTTGCAAAATATTTTTTTATTTTATTTTAGATATTTGCTTTTTGTGTCTTGTTTTTGCTTGTCTCTGTGCAATGGTCATGTATTAATATGCATTTACATTTTGTATACATATTAACTTACTTTTTCAGCTCAGAACTAGTTTCTTAATTACCATGTTATTTAGCATGTGACCACAGGGAGGCGCTGATGGATCACAGGTCCAAATCTTTCAGGCTTTTCCTGGCTGTGTCAGGTAACAGATCTCCTGCCAGTAGAAAACCTAAGTCCAAAAAGAGGGGCTGCCTTATATCTCCTAGGCTGCTCCCTCCCACACTCTGCTCCCACCCCTGGGCTTTTGCAGCCTCTTTCCTCCCATATTTGAGAATATGATTTTCTGTCCAGAACCGTGGATGGTCCATAACTTTGCGCCCAAAGCTCTTTATCGGTCGGCGGTGCTGCCCCTGGGGTCCACTGGATTTTATCTGCACATAGAGACTAAATATACCTACCGTATGTAATTCCTGGTAGCTATGCATTATAACTCAATGATGCAGAGTGCTGCAGGTGGCTGTCGGGCACAGGCGTATGAGGGAAGGAATGCCGATTCCGATTATGTGCTCGGCTTGTCTCAGAGATATTGCATTCTGTTATTATAGGTCATTTTCCAGATTCAATACCTAAAGCCTTGCTGTGACTGATAGTGCCACGCTGTCTCCATGTGCTTGAGTCGGACAAAAGATTCCAGTTTGCCTGTAGCTGCAGGAGAGTTCACACCCTGGTGTTAAGAGCTTAAAAGAGCTTCTTCCTGGCATTTAATTAAAGGAAAACATTGCATTGCTTTTTATGGCCTTGCCAAGGGAGGGGGCTGAGTGGTCTTAAGCGAGTATTTTTGGGCCAAACTTATCTTGATGGGAAATTCCATCAGAAATCAAAATGATATCATTTTCTCCATATCTCACAGTAGTATAAATATTTGACTAGCAAAGCAAAATGTTATATAAAGAAGTAAGGAAAACAAAGAGGGAAGGATAGAAAAACAGCACAAAAAAACTCAGACACAAAAAAACGAGGTTGGTAAGCAAATTACACAATAGGAAGGTATGTAGGTAGATACACAGTTATGAAGATTTTTACAACCTGGTCATGTCTGCTATTTTGTATTGATAAATGCATCATTTTGGTCATTTTCATCAGCAATCATACTGTCTAACCCAGTTAACCCAGGAGACAGGACAAAAACTTACCGCTACACAATAAAAGAAATAAGAATAAGGCTGGCGTCACACTGGCGAGTGTGATGCGAGTAAGTCGCATGACTTTCTCGCATCAACACCCGGCACGGCCGCCTGCTCTCGGATCCAAGTGTGCGGCTGCATAGAAATACATGCAGCCGCACACTCGGGTCCGAGAGTGGGCGGTCGTGCCGGGTGTTGATGCGAGAAAGTCGTGCGACTAACTCGCATCACACTCGCCAGTGTGACGCCGACCTTAATCTACCTGTGGCCAAACATTTTTGTAGCCCTGATCACAGCATCATAGACAAAAAATTGCTGGTATTAAAATGTAACTTCAAATCTAAGAAAACAGAAGAGTACGGGAGTACAAAGCTTATGATGATCTTTGACACGTTCGGAGCAGGAATGTATGAGTTGTATGGATTTATGTCTTTTTCCATCATATAAGGAATGTGCTCTTCAAACTTTGTGGGGGCATCACAACCCTGGACCAGACCTCAATCAGAGGACAATAAAACTTTCACACTCCTTATCTATGAGCTGTTCCAATATTTGCTGCCACGGGTGGCACGGTGGCTCAGTGGTTCAAATCCCTCCAAAGACAACATCTGTGAGGAGTTTGTATGTTTTCCCCGTGTTTGCGTGGGTTTCCTCCGGGTTCTCCGGTTTCCTCCCACACTCCAAAGACATACTGATGGGGAATTTAGATTGTGAGCCCCGTCGGGGACAGCGATGATAATGTCTGTAAAGTGCTGTGGAATTAATGGCGCTATATATAAGTGAGTAAAATAAATAAATAAACAACCCTTTCTGCTCTTCACTTCACTTGTATTATTTACTGCATTATTCCTGTGTCCTGTAGTGTATGAATATGTGATTCTTCAGATTTTCTGTTGTACTCTGCCTGATGGAAAGACCTGAGTAATCTCGAAAAACTTGATATTTGTTACCATCTTTTCAGTTAGCCATTAAAAGACATCAACCTCTGAGGACTCTAAAATGTTAATATTTTTCTCAATAACCCACTCACTCAGAGAATGGGTGACAGTAGACTTTCAGTGATTACCATCCTGGCTGCGTTTGGCTAGAGTCACACCAGCATATTTTCTCTTATCCTAGAGAATTGGGCTGATTATGCTAATCATAATTTTATCAAACTCTGACCAGAGTCAGACATTTTCCACAAACTCATTGATTTTTCATGGCAGAGTGCAATACTAATATTGGATGCATATCGAGCATACTACTAATTTTTCCCGAGACTGGATCTGTCCAAGGAAAAAAATGGGATACAGTGCCTACAAGTAGTATTCAACCCCCTGCAGATTTAGCTGGTTTGATAAGATGCAAATAAGTTAGAGCCTTCAAACTGCAAACGAGAGTAGGATTTATTAACAGAAGCATAAATCTTACAAAACAAAAAGTTATGTTGCTCAGTTGAATTTTAATAAATTTTAAACATAAAAGTGTGGGTCAATTATTATACAACCCCTATGTTTAATATTTCGTGGAATAACCCTTGTTTGCAATTACAGCTAATAATCGTCTTTTATAAGACCTGATCAGGCCGGCACAGGTCTGTGGAGTTATCTTGGCCCACTCCTCCATGCAGATCTTCTCCAAGTTATCTAGGTTCTTTGGGTGTCTCATGTGGACTTTAATCTTGAGCTCCTTCCACAAGTTTTCAATTGGGTTAAGGTCAGGAGACTGACTAGGCCACTCCAACACCTTGACTTTTTCCCTCTTGAACCAGGCCTTGGTTTTCTTGGCTGTGTGCTTTGGGTCGTTGTCTTGTTGGAAGATGAAATTACGACCCATCTTAAGATCCTTGATGGAGGAGCGGAGGTTCTTCGCCAAAATCTCCAGGTAGGCCGTGCTATCCATCCTCCCATGGATGCGGACCAGATGGCCAGGCCCCTTGGCTGAGAAGCAGCCCCACAGCATGATGCTGCCACCACCATGCTTGACTGTAGGGATGGTATTCTTGGGGTCGTATGCAGTGCCATCCAGTCTCCAAACGTCACGTGTGTGGTTGGCACCAAAGATCTCGATCTTGGTCTCATCAGACCATAGAACCTTGAACCAGTCTGTCTCAGAGTCCTCCAAGTGATCATGAGCAAACTGTAGACGAGCCTTGACATGACGCTTTGAAAGTAAAGGTACCTTACGGGCTCGTCTGGAACGGAGACCATTGCGGTGGAGTACGTTACTTATGGTATTGACTGAAACCAATGTCCCCACTGCCATGAGATCTTCCCGGAGCTCCTTCCTTGTTGTCCTTGGGTTAGCCTTGACTCTTCGGACAAGCCTGGCCTCGGCACGGGAGGAAACTTTCAAAGGCTGTCCAGGCCGTGGAAGGCTAACAGTAGTTCCATAAGCCTTCCACTTACGGATGATGCTCCCAACAGTAGAGACAGGTAGGGCCAACTCCTTGGAAAGGGTTTTGTACCCCTTGCCAGCCTTGTGACCCTCCACGATCTTGTCTCTGATGGCCTTGGAATGCTCCTTTGTCTTTCCCATGTTGACCATGTATGAGTGCTGTTCACAAGTTTGGGGAGGGTCTTAAATAGTCAGAAAAGGCTGGCAAAAGAGATCATTAATCCACACATGTGAAGCTCATTATTCTTGGTGCCTGAACTACTTCTTAATACTTTAGGGGGACCAAACAGAATTCTTGTGGTTTGAGGGGTTGAATAATAAATGACACTCTGAATTAACTTTTAACGTTTTTTAAAAAAAAAAAAAAATTAAAAGAAAAATTTTTGCTGCAGTGCATTTCCCACTTCCAGGCTGATCTACAGTACAAATGTCACAATGCCAAGTTAATTCCGCATGTGTCAACCAGCTAAATCTGCAGGGGGTTGAATTCTACTTGTAGGCACTGTATATGCACGGCCCCATAAAATAACAATGGTCCAAGTGTGTTTCGATGTCTTGTCGGATCGCACTCGAACCGAAAATACAGTCATCCTCACTTATATTGAAGAATGAACCAGATACAATTGACAAGAGGCAAATCTGAGAAGAGGCACTGAGACAACCTTTAACAAGACTGTTGTAAAGTGAGTAAATCTCATCCCAGAATCTGTGTATGGTAGGAAATTCCCATCAATATGTAAAATAGTTTTTGCATTGCCAGTAAGATTTAGACACAGAGGGGAAGATTTTGGATAATAAGTTTTGTGCAAATGTCAGAAAATTAGAATTCTTGTACTGTGCATAGGAGACTGGAGATATTTTTTGTATGCGAACATTCTTTTTGCCATCTGGCCCCAGATAAGTGTACCCCCATCTCCCATTCCTAGGAATTAACTAATGGAGCAGGTTCCTTGTCTGCAAGACTCAATAGTATGCTGGATATAGAAGACAGAAAAGAGATTTGATTCAGTGCCTAAAAGTAGACTGAAGCTATAGCAGAGCCAGCCAAGACATGGATCACCCTGGGCAGCAGGAGCAATCTAGTCCTACAAAAGAAGGCAAGGCATCTGGTGGCCAAATAGCTGTGTCAAGCGAGGATGGGAAGATTTTTCCAGGCAAAAAAAAGTTTCCATCCTGACTACTGATGGTAATTCTGGATTGTCAAAAATGGGGTCATGGGAGGATGTTAGAGAGCAGCAGCAGCTGTCAGTTTCATCCGAAGGAAGTGAGAGAGAAGTGACCACAGATTGGCTGCAGGGATCGCATAACATAATGTCACGTGAGCCTCGGGAGGGCCAGTACTGACACCACTAAAATGGAGCTGGCACTGGAGGTGAATATAGGTGCTATTATTTTAGAAGGGGCGAATATGGTGATTGAGAAGGGGTTGTCTGACTAGTGGATAACTTTATCCCAGGAATAGTCGCCCACCAGACAAATTTGCTAATAGCTTTAGTGATGTTGTGGGAACTATTTGGGATAAATCTACAAATCTAGGCAAGACTTCCATTTTGATTGTGTCGATGTTGAAAAACTACAACAAGTATCTCATATTGTACTCAGTCATGTCTTGGAGCACAAGTGTGTAATTATCTGAAACAGTTCATCGTAAGTGGAAATTTACCTAAGTATGTGATGGATGTTGGTTGCCTTGAAAATAGAAAGATAGAGTACCAACTCAGTGTTATATGAAATGTTAAGAGATTCAGTTTTATTATGATTGACGTTAAAATTACTAACCTTCCAGAACTGCTCAAACTTCTTTATTATGGAAGTAATAGAGGTAAGTGGATTGGTCAGGTACAGTATAATAACAAGTCATTCGCATATACTGCAATTTTATAATGGTGGTGTCTTAATTAGATGCCCCAGATATCTGGAGCGTTCCTCAGTGCAAGTCTTTCCATTATCAATGTGTAAAGCAAAGTTAATAGTGTATGCTGTTATTAATACTAAAGGGATCGGAGAGAAGGCCGTTGAATGTTACCATGGATTTTGGTCCATTATATAAAGCCATAATCTTATTTAATACTGTATATTTAAGCACAAATCTATCTGTTCTTAGGTGCTTTTAAGGCAAAATACAATAAACCCTATCGATTGCCTTTGTGTCATCTACTGAACTCAAGCAAACAGGTATTTTTCTTTACTGGGCACCATTACATCAGCAGCAAAGTCATACTGGTATTGTCCCGCGCCTCTTTCCCACTGGGAACGCCTTCATTTGGTCATTATTATTGATTTATGGAAAGAGAAGAGAGAGTCGGGGGGTGATAATTTTAAAGAACATATTTACATTTGTTACAAAGTTGTTTGGCGCAATACCGGGCCTTACAGTCGTTTCCGTAGTAGAAGTTATTAAACCAACATCATGTGGAGGTCTTTTTACATTTTGTATTATTCTTTCTGTGATTTTAGATGTTTTAGATATTCTGTTTGTGTAAGCATGTGGTACTCACAATTCATTTTTGTATGTAGCTCCAAACCCAATGCATAGATATGCAGTGCTTTGTCAAAGTGTTAGGCAGGTGTGGAAAAAATGCTGCAATGTTTTTATAATAGTTTATTTTTATCAAGGAACAAAATACTAAAAGAATTGACAAAAGAAAAATCTAAAATCAATATCAATATTTGGTGTGACTGCTCTTCACCTTCAAAAACAGCATCAGTTCTTCTTTGTACACTTATACAAAGTTTTTGAAGGAACACGGGAGGGAGGTTTTTCCAAACACCATGGAGAAGTAACCACAGATCTTCTGTGGATGTAGATGTTTGCAAATCCTTCTGTCTCTTGATGCTGCTCTGTGGGGTTGATATAATCACCTAAAGGACTTTTTGTTCTTCTTTACACTGTAGATAGATCTTTATAACTTTGGCAATATGTTTGGGGTTGTTGTACTGCTGCACAATAAAATTGGATTGGAGCCAATCAGACACCTCCCTGACAGAATTGCATGATGGATAAGTATCTACCTGTATTTCTCAGCATTGAGGGCCAAACCCCAACTCCATTTAATCAAATGCAATCATAAACTTGCAGGACCCTCCACCTATGCTCCACCGCTGCCTGCAGACACTCATTATTGTGCTGCTCTCCAGTTCTTCAAAATCAAAAGCAAAAACACAGCAAGAGGACACAAAAAATGTAACGGTTACCTTCAGCATATGAAGAGTATGCTGCATGGAAGATAACTCTGCCTCCAGAGGTTATTTTACATGAAAGAGAGTTACCAGAGTGATGTGTAATGGTCGCGCTCTGTTCTCCTGATCTCACTGCAGAGCTGTGTGTGATTATACCCGACACATCTGCAGGATCCTCTTAGTTTCCATCTCACAGGCAGACAGGGCTGCAATATTATTACAATACAGCAGAGCTCAGAGAGAAGCTTCTGAGTTTCTCCCTTGGATTCAATTTTCTAATCTGATATTGTTTAAATCTATATTTAAGAAATTAGTAAATTAATAATAAGGCCATAATATCATAATTTATCAAGGTAAGTCTAGTCTAATATAGAGAGGTATTAGCTGGATGGAAGAGCCCAGCGCCCTCGCACTTCCCATTAACATATCATGCGTTGACTTAAGATAACCATACGTTTAGGTTTTAGCTTCTCACGGTCTTATTACTTCTCTTGTTTAGTATGCCTTCATATTTGTTCTAAGGCATGTTCCCCATTTTAGTTGAAAGATCCCCTTGTGCTATTTTCTCCCTGGCATCCTCTGCGCCCAGCTGGGCAGGAAGCTGAGATGCTTATCTTTTGTATCTGTCTGTTTTTAAATGGCTAACGCTTGGGTTGCAGGCACAACATGTACTTCAAAGGCAGGATAATGATGTGCTACTAATTTTATTATCTAATATTGCAAGGCAATCTATGGTTTTTCATTCTATACAACATATGCCATGCAGTTTGAAAATAAAAAACCAAACAATTGTAATTTTAGTATATTAAGCTTATTAGGTTTTTTATTAATATTTGTGTCCAGCTGGAGGGACATTATTGAAAAATACATAAAATGCTATAGATCTATGAAGAGGTTTCTTCACTGTCATAGTACTCCACCAAGGGAAACATCTGCAAGAAGTTTGTATAATGTCGCCATGTTTGTGTGGGTGTCCTTTACGTTCTACGATTTGCTCCCACTCCAAAGACTGATAAGGAATTTAGATTATGAGCCCCAATGGGGACAGCGCTGATAATGTCTGTACAGTGCTATGGAATATAATGGTGCTATATAAGTGAGTAAAATAAAATATTTGTCTCATTTTTAAAGGGTTTTCCCCACTATAACATAGTATTTCCTATCTACAGGATACCCTTCTGCACTAATCATTTACTCAGGATATACTAAGTAAGTCTGTCTTATATGAAGACGACTTATTAAATCACTGAGGGATCAGATGACAATTGTTACCTAAATAATTCTATGAAGAGGGAAGGGAGAGGAAGAGGTAGGAGCTAGATGGAGAGAGAGGCAGACAGACAGACAGAGAGAGATAGTGGTCTATCTATCTATCTATCTATCTATCTATCTATCTATCTATCTATCTATCTAGGCAGATGTAAGTTTTCTGGCATCAGGGGTAAGAATTCAGTTTGGCGACCCCCTTCAGTACACAGCTTAAGTGGTTCGAGTAGTCGTTATGTGATTTCTGTACTTACAGTCATGTGCCGTTGAGCTGCTTTTAAGAGAATGGTCAGCCATAATATATTGAACAGCCATGTTGGCTCTAGCAGCCATCTTGTGCAAAGTTATAAACTAACTCATTCTGCTTTTAAAGAGCTAATAAGACGTACTTCTGAAAGCCCTAGACGGATTGGAGACACAAGATGAGATCATGGCCATTAGTAGGGATAGCTGGCATACACACAGGTTGATTGGATCAGCTGCAGGGTAATGAGATAATAGAAAAAGGGTAACATATGGTAATAAATAAGTGTATTAAGTGATCAATGAGAGTAGCTAAAATGAACATGGAGATTTACAAGTTGTAACGGAGTTTAGGGTAAATAGCCTCAAAGTCATTACATTTAATCATTGTATGCCTTTGTCCTTGAATATATGTATTTCTCTGCAGTATGATGTTATGTATATGCCTTTTTGCTGCAATGTGCTTTCTTTGTCTAAACCATGTATAAAAAGCCCATGTTACTGTTGTTTGGGGCCAGAACATCGCCATTATGCCGCCATGCTACACCATGGCCAGACCACCTCCAGATATCCCAGTGTTACTTTTGCTGTCTGGACTCCTGTTCATGCCTGCATGCTTTGTCTTACTGACTTTCCATGAAACTGTTCTGCTGTGAAATCTCCGAAAAAACTTCAGTCTCAGCTTGATAAGAGGATTGTCTACATATTTTTCTCGGCTCTTCCAGCTCTCAGTAAGGACTTTTTTACACTGCTCTTCATAATTCTCAAAATTTTCTGTGAAATATGACAGCCCCTGCTTTGTTGAGAGAAGCAGGAAGAAAAGCTAGTTGTCATGTGACCGTAAGCAAGAAAATCACATGAGTGGTGATTTTATGAGTGCTAGAACTGGCAAGCACAGCCAAATAATGACAGTAAGTATATTACATGGTATTAGGATTGTGTATGCTACAGTGCTTAATGTTATAATTAAAGGGCTTGTCCAGGTTTGTGACGAATCTCTGTAGTTGTTCTATGTGACTGCAGACTTTTGAATCCTCATAGTGTGTAGCCCTGGTGTGAAGGCACACACAGTACCCTGGAGGATGTGCGGAGAGGTAACAGTTTAATGCTTAATAACCATTCACTCCACCACACACTTGGACACACCCATAGGGTAGGTAGTCAGTCAGTTTCCTGTCGTCGGACAGGTCAGTCAGTGTGCAGTCTGTGCAGGAGGAGAGGAGATCAGATAACATGTCCTGTCAGAGCTCGGTGTGAGCTAAAGTCAGACAGACTGCTGGATGGAGAGAAGGGTTAGCAGCAGAAACTTCAGTCGCCTGTCCCAAGGACAGTGAAGTTCAGTCGACGTGCTCCTGAACTAGAAGAATACTGAGCATCTGTTAGCGAGCTCCAAGGAAGAAGCAAGAAGGGATTGACTTGCATTACCTTAGGAAGTGTGGAGTGCTTATGCTACAAGCGCGAACAGGGCGAAGGGCGCAGTGGAAGAAGTTATAGCCGTGCCTTTAGGATTGGACTATCCTGCACATTGTTCACCGGTCACTGGGGACCGAAGTGTCACTACAGCTTCAGGCGTAGTGGTAGAAAAACCAGAGTCTTACTGGACCTTAGGTCACAGAAAGCAGCCCTTGGAGTGTCGGTACGTAACAGGGGTCAGGGAGAGTGGGAACCTTGAGTCACTGCAGGACAACAGTAGGAACTCAGCTCTCTCAAAGGAAGGCTCCGACCACAAAACTGACCGGGCAGTACAGCTGAGGAGTTAGCTGGAGTTCTTGGAGTGAACTAGGCTTTATGCTGGTTGGACTCATCATATGGAAAGTAAAGGAGGCCCCTAACCTGTTCAGCTGTTATCTCGAAGCACATCCTCCACCCGACCAGCCTCCCTGGGACCTGCCTTATCATCTGACAAGTAAAAGGTATGAAAAGACGCTGGATGGTGTGAGACTGATTTATTTATCTGCACCCGACATCATTAATACCATAGACTTTGAGGGACCAGTCCCACCTGTGGGGGACCCGTCATCTGGCTGCCACAACATCCCCTCAGAGAATTACTGCAGCGCTGGTCTTAGTGATCAGACAACTACAGGTGGCGTCACGAACCGTTATATACCAAATCCCTGTAAATATTCCCCCCAATATACGCCTGACCGCCAGGGCCACAAGACCGAGCCACCGCTACCTGTGACAGCCCCATAGACTTCCATGGGCTCGGCTCTGAGTACCCCATTGCTCTGGTAACCCACAATTGTGGTGCGGGTCACAACAAAAACTTGGCGTCACGAACAGGATGCGAAACTCGCAAAATTGCGAGCCCTGTGTGCCTGTGGAGGTGTTTTTGTGAAAAAGGACTGTTTGCTATTTTTGGCGCTAAAATCCGCCATTTTGCCGCCAAATTCGCGCCCTCAGGCGCTGGAGAAGAAGGTGGGCGTGGATTCGTGGGCATGTGCCCCCCTGTGGCGCGAAGAGAATGCCTGCCCTCTCAAAGTGCTATTACAATATGCGATCCTGCCCTACAGCAAAGGAGGTCCGCCTCCTCTTCACTTTCCCTGCGAAGAGGAGGAGACGCAAACCCCGCCTCCACGGAAGAGACCAGACGGCTCTAGAAGAAGAGAGAGTGTTCTGGAACATGATGGAGGCAGGACGTGTGCAGCCGAGCAGGGAAGCGGTGGAAGGCAGGCCCCGTTCCCCAGCCAAGCTGCCACTAGAACCAGAACCATCTGTGGTCCTGCACCTGCAGCAAGCCTTGCTGGAGATTGGAGAGGAAAATGCAAGGTTGAAGAAAATGGTCTTGCAACAACCTGGCATGGAGGAGATCGAGAAACGCCGGCTTAACCAGATGCAGCGGCGGTTGTGGGACGCGGTGTTCTCTCCCCTCGACGACCCTCCACGATTTGAATTACCAAAACTTCTGCTGCCCAAGGCTAAGGAGCAACCGGAGGCTACCCCCAAAAGGACCGACCCTGATCCTACCAGATGGAGCGGTGGAAGCGAAGGAGGTTGAGGAGGTACCGCCAGTTCTGGAACGCCCGCCCGGCCAGGAGGCCGCAGCAGATGATCGATCCCCGGTAGGGACACTGGAGGGGTCCTGTCCATCATTACCAGACGTCGACTGGGATGAGATGGCGCGCCTGGATGACGTCGCCTACGCCGCCCAGTGGGAACGTGAGTGGCAGCGTCGCGAAGAGGAACAGCGACGCCGGCAGGAGGAAGAGCGGGAAGTGCAGCGGAACCGGCAGTGGCAGTACGAGCAGCTGATTGCGGATAAGGAAAGTGTCCGCCGGGAAAAAGGTACTCTAAGGGAACCGCGGCGGCAGGGGTGTGTGACAGAGTTCCAGCTCCGGAAGGGCTGGGGCTTCATTAGAGAACCGGGCCTCTACCCAGGGGTCTTTGTCAGTCGCAGGGACGTAGAATCCCACCTGCCCATCGGCCATCCCGGGAGGGACCTAATCAATGGGGACATAGTAACCTATACACGGCACTGGGGTATGAAAGGATGGTATGCCTTAAATGTCGCAGTCGTCAGAGACCCCGTCCCCGACGCAGGTAACGTCACCATTGCCAGCGCGTCACAGTCCCGAGCTCCCGCTGCACCAGGCCGTGCCCCGGCATCGCCCCATGAACGTACGTCACAGTTGGAAGCGCCCCCTGCATATTCTACTCTGCCAGTGCCTCGTACCAAGACACAAGCTACGACTCATTCCAAATCGCAATTTGCACCGCCGGATATAGCGGCACCAACAGCGACACCTTCGGAGATACCGCTTGCGTCCTACATGATGGAGTCACCCGATGGGACCGTAGTGAGGATGAAAACAGTCGCTACTCAGACTTGGATAGCAGGTCACGACCTATTTGTCATGTGCTCTAAAGAGCATCGCATTGTTCCAGCCCCCGGGATGGAAAGTGTAACTGAAGTTAGCAAGAAAATGTGAAGAACGGTAGGACCCAGACAGGGTTTGCCGCAGCTAAGAAGATGTAAAAAGTTTTGATAAAAGAAATAATTGCTGTTTTGCACTTTATTGCTATGTATAGGGTTTACATAGTTTTATATATAATGAGTAGGGTTGAGCATTCCGATACTACAAATATCGGGTATCGGCCGATATTGGCTGTATCGGAATTCCGATTCCGAGTTCCGATATTTTCGTCTTATCGGATACCGGAATCGGGATTGTCACTGTCACTGTCAGTGTCCGTCGGTCGGGTCTGTCAGGAGTCAGCGGCACTTACCTGGCAGAAGATCTCCGGCGGTCACGTCCTGGACTGCTTCATGGCCGCAATCTTCTTTCCCCGGCGGTCACATGCAGTTTCTCGCGATAACTGCAGTGACTGCTGGGTAATCCCGGCCGTAAAGCAGTCAGTCCGATGACGTCACCGCCGGGGAAGCAGGTAATCAGCTGTGCTGCGTCGCGATGACAGGCTCTGCCTGTCATTGCGATGTAGCAGAGCTGGATCGTCGTGGGACTGTCGTTACTATGGACTGCGTCGGACAGGTGGTATACTGTTGGTTTTTTTTTTTCTTTTTTACAGGAGATCGATGGCGTCGCAGGAATGAGAGTACAATAAAATTAATGAAAACTGTGTTGTCTCTTTTATTTCATTAAAATACTTTTTTCTTGCTTTGTCTTTTTTTATACATTTAATAACTTTGGGATTAATAATGGATCGGTGTCTTATTGACACCTCTCCATTATTAACCGGGCTTATTGTCACCGTGCAATCAACGGTGACATTAACCCCTTATTACCCCGCTTGCCACCGCTACAGGGCAAGTGGGAAGAGCCGGGTAAAGTGCCACAATTGGCACATCTTTTGATGCGCCAAATGTGGGGCTGCTGTAGCCTGGTATTATCAGGCTGTTGAGGGCCAAAATCCATGGGCCTTGACAGTCTTTTAATACCAGGCCGCAGCAGTCTGCATTTTACTTGGCTGGTTAACAAAAATAGGGGGATCCCCACGCCGTTTTTTTTTCAGGGGATCCCCTATTTTTGTTAACCAGCCAAGCTAAGCAGACTGCTGTGGCCTGGTATTATCAGGCTGGCAAGGTCCATGGATATTGGATCCTTACAGCCTGAAAAACCAGGCCTCAGCGGTCTGCTTCATCTGGCTGGTTAACAAAAATAGGGGGGACCCCACGCCAATTTTTTTCGAGGGGATCCCCTATTTTTGTTAATCAGCCAAGATATGCAGACTGCTGTGGCCTGGTATTATCAGGCTGGCAAGGTCCATGGATCTTGGCTCCTTAACAGCCTGAAAATCCAGGCCTCAGCGGTCTCTTCATCTGGCTGGTTAACAAAAATAGGGGGGACCCCACGCCATTTTTTTTTCAAAGGGAACCCCTATTTTTGTTAATCAGTTCCCTCTGACGTCACTGATTGTGTCCCTGGCTGACCTGAAGTGAAAGTGGAAAGCAATCAATTAAGCTTTCCACTTAAGGGCCCGTCTCACATAGCGATATCGCTACCGAGATCGCTGCTGAGTCACTAGTTTTGTGACGCAGCAGCGAGCTCACCAGCGATATCGCTGTGTGTGACATTCAGCGACGATCAGCCCCCTGCCGGGTATCGCTGATCGTCGCTGAAATGTCAGGACCTTTTTTTGATCGCTGGTTTCCCGCTGACAGGCACACATCGCTGCGTGTGACAGGCGGGAGACCAGCGATCCGCTGGTAACCAAGGTACACAGCGGGTTTCCAGGCGCGGGGCTGTGCCTAGAAACCCGCTGTGTACCTTGGATACCAGCGCCCTGATGCAGGGAGCTGGTATCCAAGGTACACAGCGGGTTTCCAAGCGCTGCGCGGTGCCTGGAAACCCGCTGTGTACCTTGGTTACCAGCGGATCGCTGGTCTCCCGCCTGTCACACGCAGCGATGCGTGCCTGTCAGAGGGAAACCAGCGATCAAAAAAAGGTCCTGACATTTCTGCGATGATCAGCGATACCCGGCAGGGGGGCTGATCGTCGCTGAATGTCACACACAGCGATATCGCTGGTGAGCTCGCTGCTGCGTCACAAAACTAGTGACTCAGCAGCGATCTCGGTAGCGATATCGCTATGTGAGACGGGCCCTTAAGCGATGTTACCCGCAGTGTCGCTGTCCCAGATCGCTGCCTGAGCTGCCTGTTTGGCAGCTCAGCAGCGATCATGTAGCGATACACCAGCGATCCTGACAAGTGCATATCGTTGTCGGGATCGCTGGTGTATCGTTATGTGACACCCAGCCTTTACTCTCCTGTCAGGCAGGAGAGGAACTCATTCATTTGGGGTTTACTGTGAGGCTGCAGCATTAGCTGCGGTCCCTGCAGTAAACATTAACCCTTTCTGAAGGATTACACCGTGGGACCTGACTGTGCATGGGATAGGTAAGAATAATTTTGCTTTTTTATTTTATTTTTATTACAGGAAATGGTTTTTGCAGTAAAATAAAAGATGGTCAAAAACATGTGTCTTTATTTCATTAAAATGATTTTTAATTAAAGGTGTGTGTTTTATTTTTATTTCATGCAATAGGATTAATAATTGATAGTTGTCTAATTGACAGCTCTCAATTATTAACCTGTCTTAAGGTCACCTTTCAATAGCAAGGTGGCTTTAAGCCCATATTAACCCATTCGCCACCGCTACAGGGCAATGGGAATAGACGGGCAAAGTGCCAGAAAGGGCGAATCTAATTATAGATTTGTCTTTCCTGGGGTGTCTGGGGGCAGATGTTAGTAGCCGGGGGGGGGCAAAAATAATGGTCCCTCTCTGGGTTATTATTATCTGCCCCCACTCACTGGCTTTGTCTGTCTGGTTGCGAAAATAGGGCGGGAGCCCACGCATTTTTTTTCAGCAATTTTACACCTCATATATATATATACATGTCATTGAATTTGTGACACATATATATATATATATTTATATTTGTAGTTCATACACTTCTACATAGTATAATAGCCGCTAATTCAATTGCCGGCTTTTGTGAAAATGCAGAACCCGACATGAAATGACACTTGGTGTACATAGGGTTAACCATGTATTTTCATGTCCTTTGCTATCTAATTTGCACAAACAATTAAATCAGACTATGTGTGCAAAATTTCACACCTGTAGGGTTAATTAAAGGTGTAAATTCGTAGCAAAAAAGTCCGTTTTTTTTACAACGAATTTACACCTTTAATTAACCCCTACAGGTGTGAAATTTTGCACACATAGTCTGATTTAATTGTTTGTGCAAATTAGATAGCAAAGGACATGAAAAGACATGGTTAACCCTATGTACACCAAGTGTCATTTCATGTCGGGTGACCCGACATGAAATGACACTTGGTGTACATAGGGTTAACCATGTCTTTTCATGTCCTTTGCTATCTAATTTGCACAAACAATTAAATCAGACTATGTGTGCAAAATTTCACACCTGTAGGGGTTAATTAAAGGTGTAAATTCGTAGCAAAAAAGTCCGTTTTTTTTACAACGAATTTACACCTTTAATTAACCCCTATCGGTGTGAAATTTTGCACACATAGTCTGATTTAATTGTTTGTGCAAATCAGATAGCAAACGACATGAAAAGACATGGTTAACCCTATGTACACCAAGTGTCATTTCATGTCGGGTGCTTCTGTCTTTTCACTGAAGCCGGCTTTACCCGGCAATTGAATCAGAGTCTATTTTACTATGTAGAAGTGTATAAACTATAAATATATGTATATATATGTCACAATGACATGTATATATATATATATGTATTCTATGTGTGTATATTTAGTGTTTACAAGGAAAGAATGGGGTTTTTTTAGTTGCGATATTTTGTTCCCATAGACTTACATGGGACTTCCGGTATCGGTATCGGGTATCGCCGATATTTTAGTGATATCGGCGATACCATTCCGATTCCGATACTTTAGGATATCGGAAAGTATCGCTCAACTCTAATAATGAGTAGAATGCCCGGCTGGGTACCAGAATGAAAATTTGAAAAAGTTGAGTGCATAGTTTTGCATCAAATACCCTGGTTGGGTAAGGTGAATTTAAAGTTAAAACAAGTATATATATAGATATATAATGTAAATATTGAAGTGAAAAGAATATATATGTGTCCTTTTATTATGTCATGGACTTTGAGGCTGAGGACTGTGCCAGCCCAGAACTTATCTTTGTACATAGTTGCGCTTCGGTGCATTATATTGGTTTTACATGAAACCACCACAACTACCTCTGAACAGAAAACCCGTGTGGTGTGGCACTGAGTGAGGTCTGCATTCAGATGTCCTGCAGCCCACCCAGGACCCACGTTGAAGGTTTGGTGCGGGTCCTTCACAAGAATATTGTTGATATGATATATTTATGGAAAGTATGTTTTGTATTTTTCTATGTCTAATGTTTGAATGCAACGTTTAAGAAATTCTTACCTCCCGGATGGGAAGAGTTTAATGTTTATTGTTAATACAAAACAAAATGTCTTCTTGTATTTCACAGCCCGGGAGTGCTGTATTTTACCATGGGGGAATGTGTAGCCCTGGTGTGAAGGCACACACAGTACCCTGGAGGATGTGCGGAGAGGTAACAGTTTAATGCTTAATAACCATTCACTCCACCACACACTTGGACACACCCATAGGGTATGTATCCAGTCAGTCAGTTTCCTGTCGTCGGACAGGTCAGTCAGTGTGCAGTCTGTGCAGGAGGAGAGGAGATCAGATAACATGTCCTGTCAGAGCTCGGTGTGAGCTAAAGTCAGACAGACTGCTGGATGGAGAGAAGGGTTAGCAGCAGAAACTTCAGTCGCCTGTCCCAAGGACAGTGAAGTTCAGTCGACGTGCTCCTGAACTAGAAGAATACTGAGCATCTGTTAGCGAGCTCCATGGAAGAAGCAAGAAGGGATTGACTTGCATTACCTTAGGAAGTGTGGAGTGCTTATGCTACAAGCGCGAACAGGGCGAAGGGCGCAGTGGAAGAAGTTATAGCCGTGCCTTTAGGATTGGACTATCCTGCACATTGTTCACCGGTCACTGGGGACCGAAGTGTCACTACAGCTTCAGGCGTAGTGGTAGAAAAACCAGAGTCTTACTGGACCTTAGGTCACAGAAAGCAGCCCTTGGAGTGTCGGTACGTAACAGGGGTCAGGGAGAGTGGGAACCTTGAGTCACTGCAGGACAACAGTAGGAACTCAGCTCTCTCAAAGGAAGGCTCCGACCACAAAACTGACCGGGCAGTACAGCTGAGGAGTTAGCTGGAGTTCTTGGAGTGAACTAGGCTTTATGCTGGTTGGACTCATCATATGGAAAGTAAAGGAGGCCCCTAACCTGTTCAGCTGTTATCTCGAAGCACATCCTCCACCCGACCAGCCTCCCTGGGACCTGCCTTATCATCTGACAAGTAAAAGGTATGAAAAGACGCTGGATGGTGTGAGACTGATTTATTTATCTGCACCCGACATCATTAATACCATAGACTTTGAGGGACCAGTCCCACCTGTGGGGGACCCGTCATCTGGCTGCCACAACATCCCCTCAGAGAATTACTGCAGCGCTGGTCTTAGTGATCAGACAACTACAGGTGGCGTCACGAACCGTTATATACCAAATCCCCTGTAAATATTCCCCCCAATATACGCCTGACCGCCAGGGCCACAGACCGAGCCACCGCTACCTGTGACAACCCCATAGACTTCCATGGGCTCGGCTCTGAGTACCCCATTGCTCTGGTAACCCACAATTGTGGTGCGGTCACAACAAAAACTTGGCGTCACGAACAGGATGCGAAACTCGCAAATTGCGAGCCTGTGTGCCTGTGGAGGTGTTTTGTGAAAAAGGACTGTTTGCTATTTTTGGCGCTAAAATCCGCCATTTTGCCGCCAAATTCGCGCCCTCAGCGCTGGAGAAGAAGGTGGGCGTGATTCGTGGGCGTGTGCCCCCAGTGGCGCGAGAGAATGCCTGCCTCTCAAAGTGCTATTACAATATGCGATCCTGCCCTACAGCAAAGGAGGTCCGCCTCCTCTTCACTTTCCCTGCGAAGAGGAGGAGACGCAAACCCGCCTCCACGGAAGAGACCAGACGGCTCTAGAAGAAGAGAGAGTGTTCTGGAACATGATGGAGCAGGACGTGTGCAGCCGAGCAGGGAAGCGGTGGAAGGCAGGCCCGTTCCCAGCCAACCCATAGACTTCCATGGGCTCGGCTCTGAGTACCCATTGCTCTGGTAACCCACAATTGTGGTGCGGGTCACAACAATAGCGCACACATTGCACACTGAAAGGATTCTTTTTTGCCAGCATCAAGAGCGTTGGTCATGTGACCAAACGTATGTGATTTGCATACTTCCAGCCACATGCCAACTAGATGTGCTGAACCTCGCTCAGTACAAGTGAACTGAATGAAGCAGCACACGTCTAGTTGGCACGTGACTGCATGTATGCAAATCGTATACTTGTGCTTACATGACCTCCTGCTCTTACCACCAACACCAGAATATCCTGCCAGTGTGCTGTAAGGATTCAAAAGTCTGCAGTCACATAGAGTGATACAGGCACTATCACAAGTAAACAATTACATCCAGGTACCTTATAAGTGACGTCTTCTCTGATTGGTGTCAGTTTTTTTCTTTTCTTCTCCATGTTGTCCAGGCACCATGACAACTTTTCACATCCACATCTCATTTCTGCAGACTTCTCTCTTCTCTGGCTTTCTACAGCACTTCCTGACACAATGCATTTAAAAATAGCTGCGTGATTATAATGCTCCTGAATAAAAATATCTTCCCTACCAAAAGCCTCTAAATAAATAATTGCCCCTTACTATGAATCATGCACAAAATATGACCCCCACAATCTCCCTCTTATGATACATGCCCTCCACACTGCCCTCTCCTATCTAATCTGCGCCCCTTCTTGACACTGTCATCTCACACTGTGTCCGCCCCACAATTGTCCAGACATCCCCACACTCCCCTTCCTTGGCATACTGCCCTTTCCTTGCTGTGACCTCCCATTCTCCATTCCAGACTGCACCCACTTACGGTAATACTGCACCACCCTTCACTATCAAGTCTCTATACTATGCCCCCAGTTTCCTCCCGTTTACTGTCTCGTTAGACTATTCCTCTCAATACTGTCTCCTCACACATCCTCCTTCCCCATACTGTCTCATCACTAGTGTTGAGCATTCCGATACCGCAAGTATCGGGTATCGGCCGATATTCGCTGTATCGGAATTCCGATACTTAGTTCCGATATTTTTCATATATCGTATACCGGAATCGGAAGTTCCCATAATTCTTTGAGAGGCAATGTGATTATAGTCAGCCAATGAGGAATCCTAAGAAGTGTGGGCACATCCTGTACTGCTGTGGTCATCTTAAGTAATGGCATGGCTGTGATTGGCTGCTGAAATGATGTCAGAATGCACTATAAAAGGCGCCGCCGCCATTTTAGCGTCACTGTGCTGTGAACTCAGTTAGGGACAGAACGCTGCTCTGCTGACTCTGAGGGACAGTTAGAGATTGCGATTTTGTGTACTGTGCTTTAGGCAGGCTAGCACCAACCGCTGTGTAAAGCTTCCTTTTGCCTTGCAGTGTTGTTTTAACAGCGCTGTGCAAGGTGTGTGTGTGAGTGCAGGTGACGCTGCAGTTTGCTCTGCATCCAACGCTGTCTGTAGGCATCTGCACGTGTCACTCACAGACTCTTTTTTTTTTTTATTTTGTGGAATTGGTGCAGCTCCATTCAATTGAAATTAACAGTGATCTATTAGTGTGACGCGCTTCCATCCGTATACAATACATTGGTTGCAAACACTATAGAAGTACAGAAAGGAGCCTTTCACAGCTAGTGAACAGTTGTGTTTCAGTGTTCACTGTAGTCTGTGAGCTTTTCATTTTTTGAGTGCAGATTACGCTCCAGTTAGTTCTTCAACCACTGCTGGTTGTAGTCTGCTGAGCGTGTGTCACTGCCTCATCCCTCAAATTTTTCTCTAATTGGTGCTGCTCCATTATATTTTAAAAAAATCTAATCTATTAGTGTGACGCGCTTCCATCCGTATACAATACATTGGTTGCAAACACTATAGAAGTACACAAAGGGGCCTTTTACAGCTAGTGAACAGTTGTGTTTCAGTGTTCACTGTAGTCTGTGAGCTTTTCATTTTTTGAGTGCAGATTACGCTCCAGTTAGTTCTTCAACCACTGCTGGTTGTAGTCTGCTGAGCGTGTGTCACTGCCTCATCCTTCAAATTTTTCTCTAATTGGTGCTGCTCCATTATATTTTAAAAAAATCGAATCTATTAGTGTGATGTGCTTCCATCCGTATACAATACATTGGTTGCAAACACTATAGAAGTACACAAAGGGGCCTTTTACAGCTAGTGAACAGTTGTGTTTCAGTGTTCACTGTAGTCTGTGAGCTTTTCATTTTTTGAGTGCAGATTACGCTCCAGTTAGTTCTTCAACCACTGCTGGTTGTAGTCTGCTGAGGGTGTGTCACTGCCTCATCCTTCAAATTTTTCTCTAATTGGTGCTGCTCCATTATATTTTAAAAAAATCTAATCTATTAGTGTGACGCGCTTCCATCCGTATACAATACATTGGTTGCAAACACTATAGAAGTACACAAAGGGGCCTTTCACAGCTACTGAACAGTTGTCTGCAGTGTTCACTGCAGTCTCTGAGGAATAACCACACTTAGGCCTTATAACTTTTCTGACTTTCTTTATCAATCTACCAAGATGAAGAAGGCAGGGGGTAAGGCACGTGGTCGTGGCCGTGGAGTTTCAGCAGGGAGAGGACGTGGGGATTCTGTGCCTGCTGCTGCCGCACCCAGTGACACAGCATCCACCAGTTTTCCCCGTGAGCGTTCCTTTATGCGCAGTTTTTTAGGAGCTCGGCGTAACCCCCTGCTGCGGGTAGAACAAATTGAAGCCGTTGTTGGTTGGATGGCAGCCAATGCATCGACTTCAATTGCTTCCACCTCCTCTCAGGACCACAGCACTGTTGAACAACCATCTGTCTCTTCACCGCCTGCCAAATTGCCCAGGCAGTCAGAGAGCTCTGTAAAGGAGCCAGCTGAGTCTCTGCTTCTGTTCTCAGAATCTGTTGGCTTGCAAACAGGGGCCCAGGCAAGCAGCATTCTGGAATGTGAAGAAGAGGCAGTATGCAGTGATGTGCAACAGCTGTGTCTCTCTGAATCTGAAGAGGCGGGTGAGCCAGTGCCGATGGTCAGCACACCGCAGAACGCATCTGATGATGATGAGACTCAGGTGCCAGTTTCTGTTGAGCATGGTGCTGGCCAGACCACCCAACAGCAGCAGGTGTTGGAAGAGGGTAGTGGAGATGATGAGGTCCAAGACCCAACATGGCGTGAGGAACAGGAAGGTGGTGGTAGCAGCTCTGAGGAAGAGATTGCCCCAACGGTCCAAACAGTAGGGAGAGGTAGGCTACAGACTCGGTTGCCTGTAGCCTCCAGTTTGGCACCCGTTCGTAGCAGTTCTCTTCCAACAGCCAAAACGGGCGCTCCCAGGACTTGCACTGCGTGGTCCTTTTTTGACACACTTGCAGATGATATTTGCTATGTCAAATGCAAGCTGTGTAATCAAAAAGTAAAAAGAGGTAAAAGTGTCAGTAACCTTAATACCACAAATATGTGGAAACATGTGCGGTCAAAGCACGTGGTTGAGTTACAAAGACACACTGGAGATGTAGGCCAACCTACAGCAGCACCTACATCTTCAGCTCGTGTTGGAGCCTCTTCCTCCAGCTCACACACAGCTGGTTCGGCTTCCTCACAGGATCGCCATGGAAGAACCTCTGTCACTGTTGTCCAGAGACCGAGTGTTATTCCACCCACAGCTGCAAGTTCCCTGTCATCCTCACACTCCCAGGCCACAAAACAGCCATCGGTAGCACAGGCATGGGATAAAAGACGGCCATACTCGGCAAACCATCTACGAGCACAGGCTCTGAATGCTGGCATTGCAAAACTCCTGTCCCTTGAAATGCTGTCATTCAGGCTGGTGGAGACTGACAGTTTCCGTAACTTAATGGCATTGGCAGTCCCACAATACAATGTGCCCAGCCGATTTTATTTCAGCAGGCAAACCGTCCCTGGTCTGCAAAAGCATGTTGAGGGAAAAATTAAACATGCGCTACTAAACGCCGTCAGTAGCAAGGTCCACCTGACCACCGATGCGTGGACCAGTACCCATGGCCAGGGACGATACCTTTCCCTCACTGCCCATTGGGTCAATGTTGTGGAGCCGGGTACAGATCTTGCGAGTGGCGCTGTACGTGTTCTGGCAACTCCAAGGATTTAAGTTACTTAAACCCAAACCATGGGTAACATGATCAAACATAGTTCCAATAGGGAACAGGGCAACTCTTTACATAGTTTATTCAGATCAGAAGAACAGAGCATCTAGCCCAGCTAATAATAAGGAATAAATAAAATGTGTAAATGGGCATCACAGTGAAAGGTACACCCAGGAAAGCGGTGTCATGGCAACATGAGGGGTTTGTGTAGTATCGCAACAAGTGCAGTTAACCTCCCTACAAAATGCCATCTGGAGTGATATGAACAAAGTGTACCGCCATATACTGGAGCACCATACACGGATAGGGGAAAATCAAAAAAACCTAAATGGGACCATAGTAAATGCAGCATATAATGCAATCATGCTTACCCATGTGGGAATAAAGTGCCGGGTACGTGTACCTTTCACTGTGATGCCCATTTACACATTTTATTGTTAAACTGTCTTATTGGCAGTTTTTTTGATCATTTTGGGCTTTTTGTAGGGTGGGTACGCATAAGTTAGTGCACCATGAAAAGTGTCTTAGGTCTTTCATTTGTTCTATTCACCACTATACTTCACCAGTATTACATTTTTGTGTGAACGTTTTTATTGTTATATATTTTTTTCAATAAAATTTATTTCTTTAAGAGAAATTCTGTTAGAATTCCTTATTATTAGCTGGGCTAGATGCTCTGTTCTTCTGATCTGAATCAACTCCAAGGATTGCAGGAATCCAGTCTGTACACATTGACTCCTCCTCCAGTTCCTCAGAATCATCGCTGCAGGAGCCGTCACGGTCTACCTCCACATGGACCCGTGAACGCTTACCTGTTGCGACCGATATGAGCACAGCCGTGGCCAAACGTCAACAGGCCGTCCTGAAATTAATTTCCATGGGGAATCGAAGCCACACAGTGCAGGAGCTCTGGAATGCCATCAAGCAGGAGAGCGACGTGTGGTTTTTGCCAGCGAATCTCCAGCCAGGCTTGGTAGTGTGTGACAATGGCCGAAATCTGGTGGCAGCTCTGGGCCTTGGCAACCTCACTCACATACCATGTCTGGCACATGTGCTCAACTTGGTCGTGCAGAGTTTTTTGAGGGACTATCCGGATCTTGATGCACTGCTGCACAAGGTCCGCCTAGAGTGTGCTCACTTGCGACGTTC
The DNA here is from genome assembly GCA_033576555.1 of Oophaga sylvatica. Taxonomy (NCBI): domain Eukaryota; kingdom Metazoa; phylum Chordata; class Amphibia; order Anura; family Dendrobatidae; genus Oophaga; species Oophaga sylvatica. The sequence continues at coordinate 58,984,215 of JARQOD010000008.1, read as the reverse complement.
CAGCATGGCCAGATCGCGCATTGCAGCTCTGCAACGCAGATTTCGCCTTCCTGAACATCGCATCATATGTGACGTACCCACCAGGTGGAATTCCACGTTACATATGTTGGAGCGGTTGTGTGAGCAGCAGCCAGCAGTAATGGAGTATCAGCTGCATCAGGCGCAATCAACTCGCAATTTGCGCCGTTCACACTTCACCACTACTGAGTGGGCCTCTATGAAGGACATCTGCCACGTTTTGCGTGCGTTTGATGAGTCAACGCGGATGGCGAGTGCAGATGATGCACTAGTCAGCCTGACTGTCCCCCTTATCTGCCTGCTTCAAAAAACACTGCAAGCACTAAGGGATGAGGTTTTGGAAGAGGTGGAGGATGAGGAGTCACAAATTCCATCACCTTCTGGACAGTCAGCGCAACGTGGTTCCTCACAAAGGGCTGGGCAGGGCTCACTTAGTGAGGAGGATGAGGAGGAGTCAATGGAGGAGGAAGACATCGCTCCAGAGGGAGGTACACAACGCTCTAGTCAGTATGTAGAGCGAGGGTGGGGTGATGCAGAGCAGGCAGAGCTGACGCCTCTTGCAGGGGACAGCGTTTGTTGGCCAGTTGGGAGTCTGCAGCACATGGTTGATTTCATGCTGCAGTGCCTGAGAAACGACCGCCGCATCGCCCACATTCTCACCACGTCTGATTATTGGGTGTACACCCTCCTAGACCCTCGCTACCGGGACAACTTACAAAGCCTCATCACACCGTTGAACCGGGAGCGTAAAATGCGGGAGTACAAAGAGACACTGGTGCAATCCATAATGTTCTCCATTCCAGCCGAGAGCACTGCTGCTGCTACTGCTTTACAAAGCAGCTCTGTGCGTCGAGGCAGTGGAGACAGCTCTGCAACAAGAGGGAGCACAAGCAGCGCCTCTGCACAGGGCAAGACCAGTATGTTCCAAATGTGGCGAAGTTTTGTGGCAGCGTCACAAATGTCTACACCATCCGAGACGGCTCCAGTCAGCAGGAGGCAACGTTTCCATAAGATGGTGACAGACTACTTGTCTTTCCCTCTCAGTGTACTCCAGATGGCTCTTCCCCATTCAAGTTTTGGGTCTCTAAGCTGGATACATGGCCAGAGCTTAGCCAGTATGCATTGGAGGTGCTGGCTTGCCCCGCTGCCAGTGTATTATCGGAGCGCGTCTTTAGTGCTGCAGGTGGTGTACTAACAGACCGTCGCATGCGACTATCCTCCGATAATGTAGACCGGCTTACTTTTTTGAAAATGAACAAGGCATGGATCTCGCCAGAATTTGTCTGTCCATTTTCAGATTAAATAACTGGTTCGCAACGTTATCCATGTCTCCTGTTATGTTCATCTTTCTACCACCTGAACTCTACTCCCTGGGCTACAACACTGCCAGTTGCTGCTCAGAAGTGTCGTGTCCACAGACCAATACACAAGCTATAGTGTTAGTGGGGTTCAGTAACGCCAGCTGTTCCCCTGCTGTGTGTCCGGCAAGAAGTCTCCTGTTTCCTACACATGCACAGAAAAACCCATGTGGAACATGCTCCAAATAGGGAAGAGCCGTCACCCTGATTGTTATGCTTAAAACAGGAAATTGTGAAGTTTTCCAGACCTAGAATGATAAATTTTTATAACAAATATGGACAAATAATAATTTGTCATCACAGCGCATATCTGCACATGTCTATTAGAAATGGTAACAAAAACTAAAACATAGTGTTCACTTTTTGAAATTAATGCATTAAAAGTACATTTCTTAATTATCAATTAATGCTTTTTAAGGAACTTTATCTGTACCTGTAAGATAATGCAGTCAATGGATGTACGAATCATAAAATCATCATCATCATCATCACGAGTTTTATTTATGACAGACATTATAAAATACACATACTGATGCCAACTGTAACTTCACACACCATATATGAAATGGCCAGCATCTAAACATGGTAATAATGTGCAATAATAAATTATTACATCTAGAAAGTGCATCATGCATACTGACAATAGGTAGTTATACCTGCAAGTGCTGTTGAAACAACCACAACAGATATAAATTAATAATGGTATATAGGTATCACAGTGCATAGTTAGTCATGGACAATGTCGATGTAATACTGTACCTCAATAAAGTCAGCGTCAACCATTATGCTTGTTAGTCTTGTAGATTGTTAAAGAGGGAACGTGCTTTTTTGTTGGTCATAGGTGGAGTATTAGACAGTAAATGATTACTGCTGTCGTATTTTTGGCGTCCCTAGGGCACAATAACGCTGCGTAACATCACATTTTATAGAGAGTCATCTAATAGACACACGCTACCCTACCCTACGAGTGACAGTAGGAAGGTAGTGTTGTTGACGGATAAAGCTTTGCGCAACCAGACATGCAAAATGCATGATTGCAGCCGCAGACTTTATTGACGTACAGTATAACATCGCCATTACCCATCAGAGCTGTCCACTGTCTGATACAGACATAGAATATACCTTTGCTATCCGTAGCCTTTGTTTCACCTACACTTGCAGGCACACACTTAAATTGTGACAATGCATTATGTTTTTTTAAATGGTTATTTTTTATCGTACATTATTGCGTCATCACATTGATGAGTCCATGCTGGACATGTCATACATGGTGTACAAAGTAACGATTTTATTAACTTAAATAATTGAAATGTCTGTGACTGTCACATATAAATTGCAATGATGATGATGATGAGTGACTATTACAAAATCCATTGTCTTCACTATGTTATGGTTTAACATAGCGTTCCTTAAGCATTATTCATAAATACAAAAATGGACTTTTATTCTTAAATTTACAACACTATATTTTGTAACCAATTTTTTGGGTGGTGTGTTGTTCCATTTCTTGTTGGACATGTGCATATATGTGTTTATATTTCCAGGGTCTTTATTTTTATTCTTGAAGTTAGGAAACATGTGTATCTTCGTACCGTGTTAGCCAGTAGATAGAAAAATATTTAGACTTGAGAGTCCGCAGTGGTTGATACCTTTTAATGGATAACTGAAAAGATGGTAACAAATTGCAAGCTTTCGAGGCTACTCACGTCTCTTCATCAGGCAAAGACTAAAACAAAAAATGAAGCATCACATATTTCTATACACAACAGGACACAGGAATAGTTCAATAGGTAAGAGAAGTGACGTGTAGCAGAACTGTCATTATGACAGAGGGATGAACATAAATATTGGAACAGTTCCTAGATAAGGATAGAAAGTTTTATTGCCCTCTGATTGGGGTCTGGTTTTGTGTTTTCATGCCCCTGGAAGGGCAGAGACGCAGATTCCTTAATTGATATAGAATGACATAAATCCGTGTGATCTATTCATTCCATCACTAAGAGTGTCAAAGGTCATGATGAGCTTATATTCTGAAACCTTTGTATCTTTCTCAGATTTGAAGTTATATTTTAATAACAGTAATTCCATATCCATCATGCTATGACCGGGCATACAAAAGTGTTTTGCCACAGGTAAATCCATTATTTTTTCTCTTATTGTGTGGCGCTGATAATTCATCCTTGTTCTCATTTTTTGGCCGGTCTCCCTTCACTTGTCCCTCCCTCACTTGTCTTACCTATTCCTGTGTCCTGTTGTGTGTAGAAATATGTGATTCTTCATTTTTTGTTTTAGTCTTAGCCTGATGAAGAGACCTGAGTAGTCTCGAAAGCTTTGAATTTGTTACCATCTTTTCAGCTAGCCATTAAACGGTATCAACCACTGAGGAATCTCAAGTATAAATATTTTTCTATTCTTGGAATTGAAATTCATCATTTTATTGTCCTAGTAAAACTTCATTTATTCTTGTTTGAAGTACATACATTTGCAATGGCCACGTAACAAGGCAATAATTGAATATTTTATGCCTACACCCTCCTTGACCCTGGGCTTCAACACCGCCAGTTGCTGCTCAGAAGTGTTAGATGCACAGATGAAAACAATCGCTGATGTGTTTGTGGGGTTCAGTAACGCCTGCTGTTCCCCTGCTGTGTGTCTGGCAAAAATTACTGCTGCTAACTACAACTTCAACTTCAAACATCTCATACTAGGCCTCTGCCTACACCCTCCTTGACCCTGGGCTTCAACACCGCCAGTTGCTGCTCAGAAGTGTTAAAATGCACAGATGAAAACAATCGCTGATGTGTTTGTGGGGTTCAGTAACGCCTGCTGTTCCCCTGCTGTGTGTCTGGCAAAAATTACTGCTGCTAACTACAACTTCAACTTCAAACATCTCATACTAGGCCTCTGCCTACACCCTCCTTGACCCTGGGCTTCAACACCGCCAGTTGCTGCTCAGAAGTGTTAGATGCACAGATGAAAACAATTGCTGATGTGTTTGTGGGGTTCAGTAACGCCTGCTGTTCCCCTGCTGTGTGTCCGGGAAAAATTACTGCTAGCTACCTACACCTGTTGAAAAAAACATGACATGTCAAAGTGTGTAGTGCTACACATAGATATGAGGCTACACCCTGATTTCTAAGCTGTAAACAATTGAAACGTCAGCTTTAAAACCATAAAATGATTAGTCTTTGTCACAAATCTGTAACAAAATAATTGTGACATATAATTTCAGATATGCATATGTCGAAAACAAATGCTAACACAAAAGCCTACTTATGCTATAGGATACTGATGTTCAACCTTGTCACTCCATAGCTTACACAAATCCAACTCACATCATGACTCAAATGCTGCAATGTTGGAAGTGCATAATGTGGGTTGAACTTTGACAACAGCTGCAGTGCGAAGGTTAGACTTCAGTGTTCTTGGCTTTTAAATAAAAGCATACAAGTAAATATAAGAATCCAATGTTGATTAAGGGACGTGATTAGTGTTGAGCGATACGATACTGCAAATATCGGGTATCGGCCGATATTAGCTGTATCGGGCTTTCGATTCCGAGTACCGATATTTTCGTCATATCGGATACCGGAATCGGATTTGTCACTGTCACTGTGAGTGTCCGTCGGTCGGGTCTGTCAGGAGTCAGCGGCACTTACCTTGCAGAAGATCTCTGGCGGTCACGTCCTGGACTGCTTGATGGCCGCCATTATCTTCTCCCTGGCGGTCACATGCAGTTTTTCGCGATAACTGCAGTGACTGCAGGGTAATCCCGGCCGTAAACCAGTCCGATGACGTCACCGCCGGGGAAGCAGGTAATCAGCTGTGCTGCGCCGGGATGACAGGCTCTGCCTGTCATTCTGATGTAGCAGAGCTGGATCGTCGTGGGACACTCGTTACTATGGACTGCGTCGGACAGGTGGTATACTGCTGTTTTTTTTTTTCATTTTTTTACAGGAGATCGATGGCGTCGCAGGATGAGACTGTAATAAAAGTAATGAAAACTGTGTTGTGTTTTTTATTAAATTAAAAAATTTTTTTATGAACATTCACCCGTCCGGGTACATCAACAATTTAACTATTTACATACAGGGACCCTGTCCGGGTTATTTATAATTCTTTGGCAGGGTTGTCCAGGTACCACCTGGTACTCTTCTGATGCTTGCCAAACATCCGAGACACCAAGGACCACCAGGACCTGATGACGTCGTGTGGCCTGTACAGTCAAGTCGTGACCCGCTATCTGTGTCTGTGTGGCCACCTCTTTCATCTCCCTCCGGGTCTGGAGCCCTATGTCACGGACTGAACGAACCCCAGGGGGCCTAACAGGCGCCGGGTACGGGCCAGCTATAGTTATCATGTCCATAGCTGGGGCTGCTGAGGAGACCACTGAGGGAGGCTGGGGAGATTTACGGCGTGGGGTGGGCACTTGTGCAGAGGCCTGGATGTGGGAGGCTGAAGGCTCCGAGGGTCTCACAGGTTCCTGACACTCTGGGGAGTAGGGGTCGCACCTGGTAACATTTAGGGCGTACCATCCATTGTAACCCCAGTGTCTGGTGTAAGTCACCAAGTCTCCTGGCAACAGGTCCCTCCCCGGGTGTCCTTCTGGGAGGTGAGTCTCCACGTCCCGCCGGGTCACAAAGACTTCTAAATAAAGTCCAGGCTCCTGGATGAAGCCCCAACCACCTTTCAATTTAAAGCTCCGTACTGCACCCTTACGCCGCGGCTCCCACAGGGTTCCTTTATCTTTTCTCATCCGGTCCTTATCTGCCCGGTCCTTTTCCAGGTGACGTTGCCGAAGCTTTTGGGATTCTCGCTGCTCCCTTTGTCGCTCTGCTTCCCGCTCCCAACGTCTCCACTCTTCCTCCTGACGCCGGTTGTAATTCTCCTCCACCAGCTGTTCCATGTCTCCACCATCAAATGCCAGCTTACGATGCCCGGTTTGCGGCAGCTCTCCTGGCGCCCCCCAGTCCTGGCGGCGCTCACCTGTGGCGGAAGCAGCCGGCTCTGGAACAGATGACTGTCGGGGCTCCGGTACAGACAGGTAGACCTCTGGTGCCTGCGCGGCCTCCTCCATGAGGACGGGTGTCGCTTCTTCTGTCTCAGCGACGGGGGCAGACAGCGGGATCTGGGGTGCTGCCGGTGCAGAGTTTTTTGCAGGAACGGGTGCCTCCACTGCGACAACGTCAACCGGATCACATTGCAAGGGCTGGGATGCCCGCACGGACTCCTCTACTAGAACGGGTGCCTCACCTTCCGGTACAGACACTTCAGGTAAGAGGGATTGGCGCCGCTCCAAGTTTAGTTTTAGGGAACGCCAGCTGGCTTCCATCCTGGCGACCTCCTCCCGGTGCTGGGCCAGGCCTCTTAGGGTATTCTCCGCTTCTTGCAGCGTAGGAGGGTTTCCAGGCCGGGTGCCCAACGGTGTTCCGTGGCGATCGGGTCGCTTCCGTGGGGGGAGAGCTCTGACTGCTCCATCCCTTCACACTTCTGCTCGTGTCCATTAGCCATCTCTGCCAAGTCACATGTGTCATTAGCATCTGGAGAGGGCCCCTCTTTTGTAGGGAGGCGGGACCTTCGTGTTAGTTTCCGCACACTGAGGAGGATGAGGAGGCGGAACTGAAGAGCTGTGGGGCACGATCTTACATTGCAGTACCATTTAGAGTGGTCGGCCATCGTTTTCGCGCCACTGAGTGAGTGTACACCCACGAAGAGCACGCCCTTCTTCTTCACCAGTGCCTCGTCGTGACGCAGATATAGCGGAAAAATGGCAAATACATTCTCTGATGATTTTAGCAATTCTCAAGCACAAAACCAGTTCAATTCAGGCACACAGGACTCGCTTATAGCGAGCTACAGAATCCTGTTCGTCACGCCCAAGTTGAGTCGCACAGAGCCAGAGGTTTTGGGAGTACTCGGCACCGAGCCCGTCGACTTCTATGGGGTATGTCACGGCTTTACCCGGCAATTGAATCAGAGTCTATTTTACTATGTAGAAGTGTATAAACTATAAATATATGTATATATATATGTCACAATGACATGTATATATATTGTAGCCTTTCCGGGGGGTTTAGCTCTAGGATCGCTGTCTGGGTAGACAGAATGGCACGGAAACAGTTCATTCAGACAGCAGTTTGGTGAAAACTGGCCGCAACCAGTTTTATTAAAGTCCACAGCACACAGATAAAAACAAATCATAAACAGAAAACCTGGGCTTGTCTAGCCTCTAAATTACACTTAGATAGATGGCCCTCTCTATCCGGGACCCAGACTCTACCAGTCTGTGCCCAAAACAACACATATCACATATGTTACCAGTATGGAGTTTCACAGACACTCCTCTTTATGTCCGAAGGCAACTCCAATGTCCAGACTTGAGAGAGGTCACCTCCTATTCAGTCGCTATTCGCACGGATTCTCACTGTGACTACTCCTGTGTCCGGGGTACTTCCTGCACCCAGACTGAGATAGCTCACACTCTTAGAGACTGCTTCCTTGTGCCAGGACACCTCCCTGTGTCCGGGCTAAAGACAGTTCCCACACTCTTGGAGACACCTTCTGTGTCTGGACCCCTTGTCCAGACTGAATGAGCTCTCTGACTGTGCTCCCAAGCACCTACTTCTGGCTTCCTAATCAACACCTGAGTGGATTCAGGTCTGAGCTGCAAGCGTGTACTGAATGGCAGGTGTAGTGACCTTTCTTTACCACCAGGTTTACAAAGCCACACATTTCGCTCATACCAGTCAGCAAGGTACTTAGGTGAAATATACACCTCATTCACCACATATTCCTTCACTGTCTCACATATCCCCTCCCTCTTCTCCAGACCGGAGGGCTGGTCATCCAGACCGGAGGGCTGGTCAACAATCCAACAGAGACAGTGACCTCTGGACCAGTCATGGCCCTCATCAACTTCATCCTCACCACTGTCATAGCCAACATCAGCTTTCTCTTCATCTGAAGCATCCGCACTACCCTGTACCCTCCCAGGCCTATACTCTCTGCGGGCCTCGGGCACACTGCACGGCTTCATCTTGACTCTAGTGCCAGCCTCAGTCTCGGTATAGTGGCTCACCAGATAAGTACGACCAGGCACGTCAGAACAGCTCTGCTGATTCTTCCTCAGAAACTTTCGTACCTCCTGTTTTTGGGGCACTGACCCTGTGTCACCAACTGTCACAGGAGGTATAGGGGTTTTCTCTAATTCCCCCTGAACTTTCTTTAGCACATCTACTTTCTTAAATATCAGTTGATTCATAAATTCTACCTCACAGAACCCAAGCGCCTCTGTCATGGTCTCTGACCATTCCGAGCCACACTGCTCAAACGATTGGCACTGCAGAGGGAGCTGACCGTCCTTCTTGGTCGGTACACATAACCTATCCTCTTCTGGTACAGGCTCACTCCGCATAAGACCCAGAGCTCTCACTTCTTTCTCCAGGAGATCCCCATGGCCACGCATCCTCTCCTGTAGTTGTTGGACGTCCCCCACGTCTTCGGCCCTTTCTTCAGGCTCTTCTGGTAGGACATGCTCAGAAGCCCTACCATCAGTCTTCTTTTCCACCACGTTCTGCATCCCATCTGAGCTCCCGTGTATCTGCAGCGGCAACGGAGCGACACATCGCCCCTCCCACTCACTGGGACGTGGTTCAAGTGTAGACTCCATGAAAATGCGCCTGAGCTCACCAAGGCCAACCGAGGTCTCAAAATCTCATCTTGGGATTTATCCAGATCCTTTGGGTCGCTCGAGAACTCCGATGGCGCACCGGGCGCCAAACTTCCGGCCCGAGCTTCGCGAGTCGCAGCCACGGATCCGGACAGTACACCGTCCACGCCGCTGTCTCCAACAGAAACATATTCCGGGGCAGAGTCATTCCCCACATCTTCACTTGAGACATCAGCCTCTGGTGAGGCACCTGGCCTGGTGTCCACCACTTCCATGGCTTTCTCCACCTCCTCTGCTACCATGCCTTCCTCATTTGCACTGGTTGCTTTATGGTCATCAGATAATTCACTATCACTATCTGACCCCTTTTTCTCAGCCACATCTGGCTCACTGTCAGGGCTATACACTTCATTTTCATTCACATCCTGCTCACTGTCAGGGTTATACATTCATTTTCATTCATATCCTGCTCACTGTCAGGGTTATACAATTCATTTTCATTCACATCCTGCTCACTGTCAGGGTTATACAATTCATTTTCATTCACATCTTGATCTGGAACCTTAGTTAACATGTCATCCACAACATTAACTTCACCATCTGGTCCCTCAAGTATGTGACTATGTGACAACCCCAGCACTATACTTCTATATAGTTCAGGCACTAGGAGCTGACTCACAACCTCTCCCTGGACTTCAGTGTTTATGGCAACATGAGAAAACCTCTCCTCAGAGTCAGGCTCCTGGGAAACCTCATTTAGAACAATCATATTTTCCTGTGCTGTTTTAAGAGAGGGTTCTCGCCACTGCTCACTCTCAAAACCGTCACAGGACACAGGCAAGTCAGGGACACTCGGTTCCCGAGAACCACCATCCTCGTCTCCCAACATCACCTGCAAAGGAATTTCATCACTACCACAGTCATCATTATTATCAACATCATTATCATGACTATGATCAGTATTATCATCACTATCATTATCAGCATCAGCACCATTTTCATGGTCATCATCATTATCAGGATCATCATCATCATTAGCATTATCATCATCATTATCACATAATTTTAACATCCCACTAGCATCGTGTTCCGCCCCTCGGTACTGCGCACCCTCAGTAGGAGCTTCATCACACTGTCCATCAGAAACATTTTTCCCCCAGAGATCCTTAGACCGGGGAAAGTCATTACCCAATATAACGGGGTGCACCAGGGTCTTCACTACCCCTACTTCATATGAAACCTCCCCGAGTTTGGGGACCAAGTCCACGGCAGTCTCTGGGTAGACTTTGGTGTCTTCATGGATGTACACCACACTCAGGTGCTTATCAGGGATGAAGTCCCTATCACTCAGGCTGTCACATACGGAAGTCACTGGACTCTCTGAGTCCAAGAGGGCCTGTGCTGGGCAGTCACTTACAACCACCGGGGACCCCTGTGGTCCAGTCTCTTCGGCTGAGGTGGACACACACACAGGCTCTGCGCAGGGAGAGAGGGATCTGCCATCATCACAACACATAGGCTCCCCTCTATTGGACAGTTGGCTGCAATTTCACGCCAGCTCCAACACTGTCCATCACACTCTCCCACCCACATGTCCCCTCGGGCCTGAACCCGCTTATCAGCATACCCCATGTCCCCAACAGCTGGAACGCTCTTACCGCGAGAGTTCAGCGTCCGGGAACTCCGAAGTGACGACCTCTCAGACGGCTGTACCTCAGGAGGACGTGCTTGGGTGTAGCGGTCCACTATCACCTTTTCAACTCCATAATCAGGCCTGCTGACTGCAGACTCCCAACTGTATCTCAGTCACAAACACCCCTGGCACGGGCTGTCACCGTAACACCCAGCCGGGTAAGAATCGCCGATTTCAACTTGGCATAGTCTTCGCTGTCCTGCTTGCTCAGGTCAGCCCAGACTTTTTGGGGTTCCCCAATCAGATAGGGTACGCCGCCATGGCCCATTCAGATGTGGCAGATTCTCCTTCTCTGCCAGTCTCTCAAACCTAGTAAGATATACCTCCACATCATCACGAGGTGTCATTTTTCTCAAGGACGTCTAACCGCCTTCTTTATAGCGGACAACGCCGGTGCCTTCCACAACATTACTTCGGGACGCGGCACCGAAATCCGTTTTTGGTGCTGTCATCTGCCTCAACAAATAACCGGTTTATTCTCCTGCTGCTGCAGGAATTGCTGCTGGGCCTGCGCATGTGCTGCTGGTGCTGCAGGCGCTGCTGCTCCATGCTTCGCTGGGGCCTGCACCAGGTACTCAACGAGTTCTCCATACTGCCGGACTCAATCTGTCTCAACCACGGCAGTTTTATGTTGCACATTAACTTGTGCCATTTGTTCAAACAAGCGCCTCCATGCTGTCATCCATGCTGTCAGACTTCTCTGTCTTAACAACGGCAGTTCTTCACTCAAGACATTACACACTACACAGCTTTTTTTTCCACAGAAAAATTCAGCCTTGCTGTGCAACCACTTTTTTTTTTTTTTCTTTGCAAAGTCTATTAGGGCTACTGTCTCTTTAAGACTGCTCCACAAACTTTTCTTTTGCTGCTGCACATTCCACAGTCATTTTCACAACAAGTTCAGCTTTGCTGTGCATACATTTTCTCTCTGCAGACCCTATCAGGGCCACTGTCTCTCCAAGACTGCTCCAAACAGACGTTTTGCTGACACACACTTTTTTTTTTTTTTTCTGTTGCTATTTCAATAGACTTCACCTTTAATGCTGTCTCTCGCCACTGTGCTGCATGCACACTCCAGCACTAACTGTACCAGGCCCTGCGCTGCCCCAGCATTCTCCGCCAATTGTAAGCTTTTCGGGGGGTTTAGCTCTAGGATCGCTGTCTGGGTAGAAGAATGGCACGGAAACAGTTCATTCAGACAGCAGTTTGGTGAAAACTGGCCGCAACCAGTTTTATTAAAGTCCACAGCACACAGATAAAAACAAATCATAAACAGAAAACCTGGGCTTGGTCTAGCCTCTAAATTACACTTAGATAGATGGCCTCTCTATCCGGGACCCAGACTACTACAGTCTGTGCCCAAAACAACACATATCACATATGTTACCAGTATGGAGTTTCACAGACACTCCTCTTTATGTCGAAGGCAACTCCAATGTCCAGATTGAGAGAGGTCACCCTCCTATTCAGTCGCTATTCGCCGGATTCTCACTGTGACTACTCCTGTGTCGGGGTACTTCTGCACCCAGACTGAGATAGCTCACACTCTTAGAGACTGCTTCCTTGTGCCAGGACACCTCCCTGTGTCGGGCTAAAGACAGTTCCAACACTCTTGGAGACACCTTCTGTGTCTGGACCCCTTGTCCAGACTGAATGAGCTCTCTGACTGTGCTCCAAGCACCTACTTCTGGCTTCCTAATCAACACCTGAGTGGATTCCAGGTCTGAGCTGCAAGCGTTGTACTGAATGGCAGGTGTAGTGACCTTTCTTTACCACCAGGTTTACAAAGCCACACATTTCGCTCATACCAGTCAGCAAGGTTACTTAGGTGAAATATACACCTCATTCACCACATATTCCTTCACTGTCTCACAATATATATATATATGTATTCTATGTGTGTTTATTTTGTGTTTACAACGAAAGAAAGGGTTTTTTTTGTTGCGATATTTTGTTCCCATAGACTTACATGGACTTCGGTATCGGATCGGATATCGACGATATTAGTGATATCGGCGATACCTATCCGATACGATATTTTTTAGATATCGAGCAGTATCGCTCAACACTAGACGTGATGTACACTGTAATATTGTGCAAACAATGCATGTAGGAATAGTCCTCTTCAACATTACTTATATTTTGTATCATTTTACAAAATACATATTTAATTAGAAAGTTTAACAGCCCATAATAAAGGTC
>JARQOD010000008.1:58929537-58971175 GCA_033576555.1 Oophaga sylvatica | reverse complement strand
TTCCTCATTTGCACTGGTTGCTTTATGGTCATCAGATAATTCACTATCACTATCTGACCCCTTTTTCTCAGCCACATTGGCTCACTGTCAGGGCTATACACTTCATTTTCATTCACATCCTGCTCACTGTCAGGGTTATACAATTCATTTTCATTCATATCCTGCTCACTGTCAGGGTTATACAATTCATTTTTCATTCACATCCTGCTCACTGTCAGGGTTATACAATTCATTTTCATTCACATCTTGATCTGGAACCTTAGTTAACATGTCATCCACAACATTAACTTCACCATCTGGTCCCTCAAGTATGTGACTATGTGACAACCCCAGCACTATACTTCTATATAGTTCAGGCACTAGGAGCTGACTCACAACCTCTCCCTGGACTTCAGTGTTTATGGCAACATGAGAAAACCTCTCCTCAGAGTCAGGCTCCTGGGAAACCTCATTTAGAACAATCATATTTTCCTGTGCTGTTTTAAGAGAGGGTTCTCGCCACTGCTCACTCTCAAAACCGTCACAGGACACAGGCAAGTCAGGGACACTCGGTTCCCGAGAACCACCATCCTCGTCTCCCAACATCACCTGCAAAGGAATTTCATCACTACCACAGTCATCATTATTATCAACATCATTATCATGACTATGATCAGTATTATCATCACTATCATTATCAGCATCAGCACCATTTTCATGGTCATCATCATTATCAGGATCATCATCATCATTAGCATTATCATCATCATTATCACATAATTTTAACATCCCACTAGCATCGTGTTCCGCCCCTCGGTACTGCGCACCCTCAGTAGGAGCTTCATCACACTGTCCATCAGAAACATTTTTCCCCCAGAGATCCTTAGACCGGGGAAAGTCATTACCCAATATAACGGGGTGCACCAGGGTCTTCACTACCCCTACTTCATATGAAACCTCCCCGAGTTTGGGGACCAAGTCCACGGCAGTCTCTGGGTAGACTTTGGTGTCTTCATGGATGTACACCACACTCAGGTGCTTATCAGGGATGAAGTCCCTATCACTCAGGCTGTCACATACGGAAGTCACTGGACTCTCTGAGTCCAAGAGGGCCTGTGCTGGGCAGTCACTTACAACCACCGGGGACCCCTGTGGTCCAGTCTCTTCGGCTGAGGTGGACACACACACAGGCTCTGCGCAGGGAGAGAGGGATCTGCCATCATCACAACACATAGGCTCCCCTCTATTGGACAGTTGGCTGCAATTTCACGCCAGCTCCAACACTGTCCATCACACTCTCCCACCCACATGTCCCCTCGGGCCTGAACCCGCTTATCAGCATACCCCATGTCCCCAACAGCTGGAACGCTCTTACCGCGAGAGTTCAGCGTCCGGGAACTCCGAAGTGACGACCTCTCAGACGGCTGTACCTCAGGAGGACGTGCTTGGGTGTAGCGGTCCACTATCACCTTTTCAACTCCATAATCAGGCCTGCTGACTGCAGACTCCCAACTGTATCTCCAGTCACAAACTCCCCTGGCACGGGCTGTCACCGTAACACCCAGCCGGGTAAGAATCGCCGATTTCAACTTGGCATAGTCTTCGCTGTCCTGCTTGCTCAGGTCAGCCCAGACTTTTTGGGGTTCCCCAATCAGATAGGGTACGACCGCCATGGCCCATTCAGATAGTGGCAGATTCTCCTTCTCTGCCAGTCTCTCAAACCTAGTAAGATATACCTCCACATCATCACGAGGTGTCATTTTTCTCAAGGACCGTCTTACCGCCTTCTTTATAGCGGACAACGCCGGTGCCTTCACAACATTACTTCGGGACGCGGCACCGAAATCCGTTTTTGGTGCTGTCATCTGCTCAACAAATAACCGGTTATTCTCCTGCTGCTGCAGGAATTGCTGCTGGGCCTGCTGCATGTGCTGCTGGTGCTGCAGGCGCTGCTGCTCCATGCTTCGCTGGGCCTGCACCAGGTACTCAACGAGTTCCTCCATACTGCCGGACTCATCTGTCTCAACCACGGCAGTTTTATGTTGCACATTAACTTGTGCCATTTGTTCAAACAGCGCCTCCATGCTGTCATCCATGCTGTCAGACTTCTCTGTCTTAACAACGGCAGTCTTCACTCAAGACATACACACTACACAGCTTTTTTTCCACAGAAAATTCAGCCTTGCTGTGCAACCACTTTTTTTTTTTTTTTCTTTGCAAAGTCTATTAGGGCTACTGTCTCTTTAAGACTGCTCCACAAACTTTTCTTTTGCTGCTGCACATTCCACAGTCATTTTCACAACAAGTTCAGCTTTGCTGTGCATACATTTTCTCTCTGCAGACCCTATCAGGGCCACTGTCTCTCCAAGACTGCTCCAAACAGACGTTTCTGCTGACACACACTTTTTTTTTTTTTTCTGTTGCTATTTCAATAGACTTCACCTTTAATGCTGTCTCTCGCCACTGTGCTGCATGCACACTCCAGCACTAACTGTACCAGGCCCTGCGCTGCCCCAGCATTCTCCGCCAATTGTAAGCTTTTCCGGGGGGTTTAGCTCTAGGATCGCTGTCTGGGTAGACAGAATGGCACGGAAACAGTTCATTCAGACAGCAGTTTGGTGAAAACTGGCCGCAACCAGTTTTATTAAAGTCCACAGCACACAGATAAAAACAAATCATAAACAGAAAACCTGGGCTTGTCTAGCCTCTAAATTACACTTAGATAGATGGCCCTCTCTATCCGGGACCCAGACTCTACCAGTCTGTGCCCAAAACAACACATATCACATATGTTACCAGTATGGAGTTTCACAGACACTCCTCTTTATGTCCGAAGGCAACTCCAATGTCCAGACTTGAGAGAGGTCACCTCCTATTCAGTCGCTATTCGCACGGATTCTCACTGTGACTACTCCTGTGTCCGGGGTACTTCCTGCACCCAGACTGAGATAGCTCACACTCTTAGAGACTGCTTCCTTGTGCCAGGACACCTCCCTGTGTCCGGGCTAAAGACAGTTCCCACACTCTTGGAGACACCTTCTGTGTCTGGACCCCTTGTCCAGACTGAATGAGCTCTCTGACTGTGCTCCCAAGCACCTACTTCTGGCTTCCTAATCAACACCTGAGTGGATTCAGGTCTGAGCTGCAAGCGTGTACTGAATGGCAGGTGTAGTGACCTTTCTTTACCACCAGGTTTACAAAGCCACACATTTCGCTCATACCAGTCAGCAAGGTACTTAGGTGAAATATACACCTCATTCACCACATATTCCTTCACTGTCTCACAATATATATATATATGTATTCTATGTGTGTATATTTTGTGTTTACAACGAAAGAAAGGGTTTTTTTTGTTGCGATATTTTGTTCCCATAGACTTACATGGGACTTCCGGTATCGGAATCGGATATCGACGATATTTAGTGATATCGGCGATACCATTCCGATACGATATTTTTAGATATCGAGCAGTATCGCTCAACACTAGACGTGATGTACACCTGTAATATTGTGCAAACAATGCATGTAGGAATAGTCCTCTTCAACATTACTTATATTTGTATCATTTTACAAAATACATATTTAATTAGAAAGTTAACAGCCCATATCATAAAGGTCCTTCATGTAAACATGATAATCGGTAACAAAAATCATGCATTACCTTGTTAAAGTCAATAGTGCATAGTCACAATAGCAAAATATATACCTGTAAGTGGTGCTGAAAGAAGGAAAACTGATAGAATAGGTGAATGATATCTATTTATTTGACTGAATAGCGACACCTGTACAATGTCGATATAATACTGTACCTTAACAAAACCGCTGTGTCACACCTCACACGCGTTTTTCTTGTAGCTTTTTATGTAATAGGGCACATGCGTGTATGTTTCATCATAGGTGCATGTTTACTGAGTAAAGCAGTCATGACAACGCCTTTGTGTTGTCGGTACGCTTGCGATGATGAACGATGCGCACCGTGAATGTTAGTCTGCGTCATAAGACGCACAGACGCTCCAATACCCAACGCGTCACAGCAGGAAGCCAGTCTGTGCGTCCAAACAAAGGCGCAAGCATACATGCACGTACCCTTTTATAAAGCTATATAAAATAAAGGATGTAGTAGTAACGCACACTTTATTGAGGTACAGTATTACATCGCCATTCACCATCTGTGGCTATGCAGTCTCATCTATATATACCTTATCTATCCGTTGTCATGCTTGCAAGTCCACAATCAGGCATAAATAGCTGTTTTCACTATGCACTAAGCACTTTTTAAAGGTTTTGTTGGTTAATATAAATGATTGGCACATATTATCAGTATTACATGATTGAAATTTTAGATATTTTTAAATACTTTTTAGTGATATTAGTCAGCAAATGTAAAGTTTTATGAATGGCACAGATAAGTTGTAATGCTGATTATGTTTTTAAGTCAGCCATTCATTGTCTATACAATAAAAATGGTGTACATACTGTTACTTATCCATCATTAATGGATTCTGATATGTACTTGTATGCTTTTATTTAAAACCGTATAGCAGATTATTTAACCTATTTTTATTGTGGTTTGCATTGCTTTTCAACATGTTAATGTATGCGTTTATGTTTGTCAATTATTAATTTACATATATTTTTTAAAGTAAAATCATCATCTTATGGTAATAAAGTTTATATTTCTCTTGTTTGGAGTATAGACATTTTTAATTGACACGTAACAAGGAAAATACTTGATCTACTATTTAAACATCCTCCTTGCCCTGGGCTCCAACAACGCCAGTTGTTGCTCGGAAGTGCTGTTAGCACAGTCAACACTTGCTCCTGTGTTACTGGGGTTCAGTAATGTCAGCTGTTCCCCTGCTGTGTGAACGGCAAAAAGTCCTGCTGCCTCCACCCTGTTCTCTCTCATCCCTGGGCTTCAACAACACCAGTTGTTGCTCGGAAGTGCTGTTAGCACAGTCAACACTTGCTCCTGTGTTACTGGGGTTCAGTAATGTCAGCTGTTCCCCTGCTGTGTGAACGGCAAAAAGTCCTGCTGCCTCCACCCTGTTCTCTTCTCATCCCTGGGCTTCAACAACGCCAGTTGTTGCTCGGAAGTGCTGTTAGCACAGTCAACACTTGCTCCTGTGTTACTGGGGTTCAGTAATGTCAGCTGTTCCCCTGCTGTGTGAACGGCAAAAAGTCCTGCTGCCTCCACCCTGTTCTCTTCTCATCCCTGGGCTTCAACAATGCCAGTTGTTGCTCGGAAGTGCTGTTAGCACAGTCAACACTTGCTCCTGTGTTACTGGGGTTCAGTAATGTCAGCTGTTCCCCTGCTGTGTTAACGGCAAAAAGTCCTGCTGCCTCCACCCTGTTCTCTTCTCATCCCTGGGCTTCAACAACGCCAGTTGTTGCTCGGAAGTGCTGTTAGCACAGTCAACACTTGCTCCTGTGTTACTGGGGTTCAGTAATGTCAGCTGTTCCCTGCTGTGTGAACGGCAAAAAGTCCTGCTGCCTCCACCCTGTTCTCTTCTCATCCCTGGGCTCCAACAATGCCAGTTGTTGCTCGGAAGTGCTGTTAGCACAGTCAACACTTGCTCCTGTGTTACTGGGGTTCAGTAATGTCAGCTGTTCCCCTGCTGTGTGAACGGCAAAAAGTCCTGCTGCCTCCACCCTGTTCTCTTCTCATCCCTGGGCTTCAACAACGCCAGTTGTTGCTCGGAAGTGCTGTTAGCACAGTCAACACTTGCTCCTGTGTTACTGGGGTTCAGTAATGTCAGCTGTTCCCTGCTGTGTGAACGGCAAAAAGTCCTGCTGCCTCCACCCTGTTCTCTTCTCATCCCTGGGCTTCAACAACGCCAGTTGTTGCTCGGAAGTGCTGTTAGCACAGTCAACACTTGCTCCTGTGTTACTGGGGTTCAGTAATGTCAGCTGTTCCCCTGCTGTGTGAACGGCAAAAAGTTCTGCTGCCTCCACCCTGTTCTCTTCTCATCCCTGGGCTTCAACAACGCCAGTTGTTGCTCGGAAGTGCTGTTAGCACAGTCAACACTTGCTCCTGTGTTACTGGGGTTCAGTAATGTCAGCTGTTCCCCTGCTGTGTGAACGGCAAAAAGTCCTGCTGCCTCCACCCTGTTCTCTTCTCATCCCTGGGCTTCAACAATGCCAGTTGTTGCTTGGAAGTGCTGTTAGCACAGTCAACACTTGCTCCTGTGTTACTGGGGTTCAGTAATGTCAGCTGTTCCCCTGCTGTGTGAACGGCAAAAAGTCCTGCTGCCTCCACTCTGTTCTCTTCTCATCCCTGGGCTTCAACAATGCCAGTTGTTGCTCGGAAGTGCTGTTAGCACAGTCAACACTTGCTCCTGTGTTACTGGGGTTCAGTAATGTCAGCTGTTCCCCTGCTGTGTGAACGGCAAAAAGTCCTGCTGCCTCCACCCTGTTCTCTTCTCATCCCTGGGCTTCAACAACGCCAGTTGTTGCTCGGAAGTGCTGTTAGCACAGTCAACACTTGCTCCTGTGTTACTGGGGTTCAGTAATGTCAGCTGTTCCCCTGCTGTGTGAACGGCAAAAAGTCCTGCTGCCTCCACCCTGTTCTCTTCTCATCCCTGGGCTCCAACAACGCCAGTTGTTGCTCGGAAGTGCTGTTAGCACAGTCAACACTTGCTCCTGTGTTACTGGGGTTCAGTAATGTCAGCTGTTCCCCTGCTGTGTGAACGGCAAAAAGTCCTGCTGCCTCCACCCTGTTCTCTTCTCATCCCTGGGCTTCAACAACGCAAGTTGTTGCTCGGAAGTGCTGTTAGACAGTCAACACTTGCTCCTGTGTTACTGGGGTTCAGTAATGTCAGCTGTTCCCCTGCTGTGTGAACGGCAAAAAGTCCTGCTGCCTCCACCCTGTTCTCTTCTCATCCCTGGGCTTCAACAACGCCAGTTGTTGCTCGGAAGTGCTGTTAGCACAGTCAACACTTGCTCCTGTGTTACTGGGGTTCAGTAATGTCAGCTGTTCCCCTGCTGTGTGAACGGCAAAAAGTCCTGCTGCCTCCACCCTGTTCTCTTCTCATCCCTGGGCTCTAACAACGCCAGTTGTTGCTCGGAAGTGCTGTTAGCTCAGTCAACACTTGCTCCTGTGTTACTGGGGTTCAGTAATGTCAGCTGTTCCCCTGCTGTGTGAACGGCAAAAAGTCCTGCTGCCTCCACCCTGTTCTCTTCTCATCCCTGGGCTTCAACAACGCCAGTTGTTGCTCGGAAGTGCTGTTAGCACAGTCAACACTTGCTCCTGTGTTACTGGGGTTCAGTAATGTCAGCTGTTCCCCTGCTGTGTGAATGGCAAAAAGTCCTGCTGCCTCCACCCTGTTCTCTTCTCATCCCTGGGCTCCAACACCGACAGTTGTTGCTCGGAAGTGTCATTGGCACGGGTACTCACTCCTGCCCAGACTAGTTACAGCACGCCATCTGTTTCCTGTCAGTGTAAACGTCACTTAGCCTGCAATAAGTTGTCCTGTCGTGTTGCGGTCGGGTTAGCCGACTCTATGGTGCCTGGAGTTTAGGTGCTTCCTATGTGTGCTGCGGGATATGCAAATAAAGGCTGTTTCCGTTGTGACAATAGGACAATCACCCACTGTATTACTGTAGGATTCGGTAACTGCGGCCGGCTTGCGGCCTGTCAACTGAAATTTCCATGGGTACCTTCTGCTACCCGTCCGGGTTCCAGTACCGTCAACTGGTTCTCCGCAGTGCCTTTGGCGTAGGTGCCTCCATCTCGGTATCCGAGTTCCAGCAACGTCTGCTGGTCCTTGGTAGTGCTTTGGAGCACAGGTACCTCCTGCTTAGTAACCGTGTCCCAGTAACGTCAGCTGGTCCTCGGTTGTGCCATTGGCTCTTTTCCTTCTGCTGCCCCTCCGGGTTCCAGCACAGTCAG
The DNA here is from genome assembly GCA_033576555.1 of Oophaga sylvatica. Lineage (NCBI taxonomy): Eukaryota > Metazoa > Chordata > Amphibia > Anura > Dendrobatidae > Oophaga > Oophaga sylvatica. The sequence goes on along the minus strand of JARQOD010000008.1, from coordinate 58,963,305 downwards.
CTGGTCCTTGTTACTTGCATTGGCTCTTGTACCTTCTGCTACCCGTCCGGGTTCCAGTACCGTCAACTGGTTCTCCGCAGTGCCTTTGGCCTAGGTGCCTCCATCTCGGTATCCGAGTTCCAGCAACATCTGCTGGTCCTTGGTAGTGCTTTGGAGCACAGGTACCTCCTGCTTAGTAACCGTGTCCCAGTAACGTCAGCTGGTCCTCGGTTGTGCCATTGGCTCTTTTCCTTCTGCTGCCCCTCCGGGTTCCAGCACAGTCAGCTGGTCCTCATTACTTGCATTGGCTCTTGTACCTTCTGCTACCCGTCCGGGTTCCAGTAACGTCAACTGGTTCTCGGAAGTTAGACGACCCTAAAGACCACCCCGAAGAAGATGACGACCCCAAGGACGACGAGCATCAAGCCAACCAGCCTGAACACCATCACAAAGAAGAAATATAAGATTACCCAGAAGAAGATCACCAACAGGAAAAAGAAGGTTACGACAAACTACAAGATACAGAACAAGAGACAGAAGAACAATAAGCAGAAGATCAAAAAGCAGAAGAACATGAAGTATAAGATCAAAATGAAGAGCAAAATATATGCTCTAAATTATAAGCAGAAGAAGACTAAGCAGTGTATGGGGGTGAGTCCGTTCCTCTTCGTGGTGCCCCTGGAAAATGCCTGCTGCTGCAGGCTAAACTGAACACGGACAAATACTGTTGTAATTTAAATCTTTTGTGACAGCAAGAACGGAAGGATGAAAAATTCATACTTTGACAGATTACAAGTACAGGAATCTCTGTCACAAATAAGAATATGATGAAGAAGATGAAGAGGAAGAAGATGTAGAATATGAAGAAGAATAATAGTTTAATAAGAACAATATGAGTAATGTTAACAAAAAGATGAATAACAAGAAGTTTACGAAGAAGATAAAGAAGGTGAAGATGAAGAATAATTTGATGACAAAGATGATGCTGCTGAAGATTATGAAGGAGAAAGTGTGTCAAAAGTTAAAAAGGTGAAGAGCATGGAAGTTGTGAAACATACATATTTGCCAAAATAGAAAAAAGGTTAACAACAGTCAATTTCTTCGTCAATCCGAACGTATTTCCAAAAAAAAAATATTAATGCTATTCCATTGGATTGGGTTAAACATCTATGCCTTTAATGTCTCCTCAACCTCCCCCAATACATTCTACATTACTCTTTGTTGTTTTCCTTCATGTACAATTAACCAACAAGGCAAGAATGGGTTTTTTTTAATTCCGATATTTTGTTCCCATAGACTTACATTGGATTTCCGGTATCGGTATCGGGTATCGCCGATATTTTTTGGGTATCGGCGATACCATTCCGATTCCGATACTTTTGGATATCGGAAAGTATCGCTCAACTCTACTAGTGACAGTTTTTTTTGCCTATCACATAATTATTTAATGTTCATTCACACATTTTACGACCAAAAAGAGGGTGATTCTATGAAGGCCAAATATTCCCATTTTCTTGTAAATTCATTGATGGCGTGATGGGAGGAGAATACCATTTATGGTGTTGATAATCATTTTCACTATTATATATAAATTGGTATGGCAGACATATTGATGACTTGCTCTTTTTTGGGGGATGACAAGGTATCTGCCATTCACGGAGTTCATTAATAATAAAGAATTTAATCTTCATTTTAAATTCTCTGCGGCATGACTCTGAAGGATTGTTTCTGGATTTGCCATTAAATGGGAAAATTAGACAAATTATACTTTTATCGTACATCACTTCTAGCACTTCTAATGTTGTGTATGTCATTGCATGTTCTGAATGTAATTTATTATACATTGGATGCACAAACATCCTCCTAAGAGAAGAATTTTAGAACATCTCGATGACAAATCATATAGTAAACACAAAATTTCCAATGCTGTTAAATATTTTACAGACGCTCATCATGTTAGAGTCCATGGCCTACATTAATTGCCAGGAAGGAATTTTATTCATAGCTTTTCTAATGGGAATGGAACCGATCATTTCTTGAGCAGAAACCAACCTCCAGCAGCACTCAGCTGTGTACATCAGAGGGAGATCCAATATTCTACTGGACTAAGTTGCAGTCAGCACCTCTCAGAGGAATGGTCTCTGGATAAAAATAGTTTCTTCCAGATCATGACGCATTGGGGCTATTGTCAGCTCCTAGAATGCAAAGAATGTGGTTATCATCACTTGCAAGAATATGAAGATTTGCCACTTCTGCTCCCTCTTAAAAGGCAATCAGCTATGGGCTCTGGATGTGTTCTCAATTCCATGTACCTTCAAGCTAGACAATGTATTTCCCGCCAAAGATCCCAAAGAATTGAAGAAGATCAAACAGGAACATATCTCAGTAGTTGCTTTCTGTCCATGCTGGCCCAAGAGAGCCTGGTTTACTGCTCTGGTGATATATTGGAAGCTTCCAAGAATTGCTCCCAAAGTGACTCGGGAAAGCCAATGTCTTCACCTGGAAGAACTTCACCTAACTTCATGGAGTCTGACCGCTTCCTTCTAGCCAGGTTTGGAATATTTGAGGTGGTCACTAACACCCTTATACAATCAAGAGGTGCTACCACCTAATGGATACATCTAAGGAGTAAGAGAACTATATCTGGTAAGTGTAACAAAAACCAGGTGTGGACTCTATCTTCCACAGTCTAAAATATTCTAGCTGTCACGTGTCACAACACCGCATCACAGCCCTGGAGAGCGACTGCCGAAACTGCAGGAAAGGCGCCAGCACAGGCGGTATAGGCTTTATTATTTTATCTGGGCCAAACATTTAGTTTAAGAAGGGGTTCTCTTAGTAGTGGACAACTCCTTTAAAGCCCTGATAGTCATTGCCTAAATGAGTTAGGGTGCTTTCACATTGCGTTTATCTTCATGTTTGTAGGTCTCGCCCACAAAATGGGATTCGGGTGTATGCGTTTAGAAGATAAGTGCAATGCGAAAGCACCCTTAGTGAAATACAGGTCGTAGCTTCCACTGAACTGTTTCTGATTTCCTAAGGTGCCCCACTTTTTCAATGTAAAACAGCAAATTTTTACCAGTGTTTTTCTCAGATCCTGCCTTGATATGGGCACAGCCTTATACCATATATTGCAGATTGCACCATTGAAAGAAGTCAGAGTATATTTTTCTATGAGTAAAAAAAAACTTAACAAAGTTATCAGTTATAATATTAATATTAGTTATTAGACATTTTGGACATAATGGGAAAAACAACAGCAAAACCCATAAGAACAAGTTATATTGCAAATTCACAGAAGCAATAGCATTTACTTAAAGGGAATCTGTCATGTTTAGAAGCGCTATTAACCTGCAGATGAAGGGTTAATCTGCAGGTAAATAGTGGTAAAATCATGCCTTTTTGCCTTACTGGAACAGAGGCTACAGGGTTAAAAAAAAAGTAGTATTCTCCCTGCAGCCACTCGCTTTCAGTGATAGGGATGGTGCAGGGAGCTGTTAGACTCACCACTCACTACACTGTGAGAACAGGTATAATCACTGCCCGGCAATTTGATTGACAGCCTCTCTGCATATACACAATGCGTGCAGAGCAGCCTGTCAATCAATGTGAAGGGAAGTAAATGCAGCTGTATTCACTATATAGTGAACAGTGACTGTTACAGCTCCTTGCACCACCCATATGACTGAAAGTCAGTCCTGCAAAAAGTACATAACTTAATTTCCTCCCTGTAGCCGCTGTTCCAGCAAGGCAGCTTAATTTTAATAAGACTTAATGGGAATCCGTCAACAGGTTTTTGCAATTTAATCTGAGAGCAGCATAATATAGGACAAGAGCGCCTGATTCCAGGGATGTGTCACTTATTAGGCTGTGTGCTGTAGTTTCAATAAAAGTAGTGTTTTATCAGCAGGAGATTATCACTAGAGAACTAGGTGTCTTGTGCTGGCCATTCTTGCTAATCTGTGTAATCCCGCCTCCCACCAATGATTGGCAGCTTGCCGACAGTGTACACAAGAAGCTGCCAGTCAGTGGTGTGGTCAGGATTATACACATTCTGAGCACCGCTACATCTACTAGGGATTCTACCAAAACTGCACCAAGCAGCCCAGTAAGTGATACATCGCTGGAATCAGCCTTTCTTGCCCTATATTATGCTGCCCTCAGATTACATAGTTAAATACCTGCTGACAAATTACCTTTAATACACACATTTGTATATGTACAAACACTAGAAAAGGGTAACTGCTCCTCAGTATGTACTCTATATTGTAAAATATGACTTTTAGTTATTCCTACAAAAATTGAGAAAATAAATGTTTTCTTAAATAAAGATAACAGAATATTTTTTCTGCCTTCCTTCTCGCCTGGAATCATTTTATTGGACGCTTACTGATGGTTGATTTTCTTTCGGAGCTTGTCCGTATTTTATTCATATAAGTAAATGCATATTAGAACAAAGTCCAAACTAATCGTTTTAACTTAATCATCTCATGTGGTGATTCAGGTAGCACGAAAGCTTAAATAACAGGAAATGAGTGTAAGGGGTTTTTCATGTGGCAGGAAAAAGAAGAATAAGGAAACTGAAACGAATAAGATGTACAAACTCTTGAGATCAAATGATAAGAAGGGTATTTGTTCGTGTTGACTTAAAGAAAACCATCATTCATACTAACTAGTTTGGATCAAGTTGATCAGTTTTTCTTCATTTTATCGGAGATTTATTTTCTACACATGAGCTAGAAGACCTTTACTGAGAAAGGACATACTGGTGGCAGATAAAATGTCCTTAGACATCAGGTCCATGAAGAAGCTCTATCCTGTTTGTCATGGGATAAGTTCAGTAAGATTGGGACTGTGTTTCTTCTGTATCATCATACTATCGGCCCCGAGCCGTGGCAGTGACAGCAGAGATAAACCAGGTAATTATGTTCAAATTAACTTAAATCCATGTTTTGCTCCTTCAGAACTTGGAAGCTCCCAAGGTTCAGATCATCAAACCTTATTTTCCGATCTATAGTTTGCATTTAACATATTGTGTCTCGCCGCAACATATTGCAGATTCTCAGCTTTGGGAGAATGTTATTTCTGGTGTTAGTTACATTTTACAACCAGTCATTATTGGAATGGTCCCAGAATTGAATCTTACAAAATGGCTAATAAATATAACTGATCAATTGTGATTTATCAGCTGGGACTCCACTGATCTTGAGAACGGACCATAGGACGATAAAAAAAAACACAGAACGATTGTATTAGATTGTAATCACACTAGATTTTCTATTAGACCGGTTCAGGATTCTGTCCACATTCACATTATCACATTATAGTCACGGCATAGTGTATGAGGGTACTATAAAGCGTCATGTATCTTAATATACATTATAATACTTTGGTAACATCACATGAGATAAGTATTAAAGGGAATTCGTCACCAGGTTTTTGCCACCTGATCTGAGAGATGGAGACCCCTGATTCCAACAATATGTCACTTACTGGGCTGCTTAGTGTAGATTTCATAAAGTCACAGTTATATCAGCAGAGATTATCCTAGAGGACTAGTAAACTGCTGCATGTAGTCTCCATGTATACCGCTCCCACTGATGGCAGCTTTCTGCCTATGCACAGTGTGCATAGAAAGATGCCAATTAGTGGTGTTGGTGGAGTTATACAGAGCTCAGTATTCAGAGAACTGGAAGATCTGGAACAGATAAAACAGTGATTTTATCAAAACTACAGCAAGCAACCCTGTAAAGGATACATAGCTGAAATCAAGATCTCTACCCCCTTCACCATGCTGCTCTCAGATGGGCTAGCAAAAACATGGTGTCAGATTCATTTTAAGCCACATTATAAGAAAGCTGCACCTTTTTTGAAAATACTTCTTAATGGGGTTGTCCCACAAACAAAGTACATTTTAATCAATAGATCTTGGAATAATATCAAGTTCTGCAATTGGATGTGTTAAAAAAAACTTTGTGGTGCTGAGATAATCTTATAAATGTTGCCACACTATATACTGTGATTTGCTGTGTCCGAACATGCAAGAACGGCTGCATATTACAGCTACTGGCCACTTATGATAAGTGAGTATACGGACAAAACAGCAGGCGCTCGCAGCTGCTACTTTTTAAAGTAACACATTTCCCTGCCTGTTTTATCACAGGAGCAAGTGTTTCTTCCTCGTCAGCAGTCTTGTGAACTCATCATAAATAAAGTGAGTGACACATAAGCTCATCGGCCACTGGATCTACTACGTCATTGACTTGATTCAGGCAGGGAACTGTGTTACCCAGAAAATAGCAGTTGTGAGTCTTTTCTCTTTTGTCTGTGTACCCACTTATCACCATGAACTGCAGTGGCTCAGTCATTACACAGACACAGCAGGGTACATTATAAGATTATCTTAGCACAGGAACATTTTGTTTAACAAATCAATTGTGAAGTTGTTATTATTCCAAGATCTATGATAACGTACTTTTTTTCATGGGACAGCCCAATAAGGCCTTTGCTATGTAAAGCTTCGTATGCAGAGACTTTGCAGTGCAGCATAGTCCTCGTTGCTTTCACATTATAAAATTGTGAACTCCATATGCAGCCATATTCAGCTGCTTCTCTGCAAGAAATTTGAAGGCACAAAAAGATAATGTATTGGCCCAGATCTGTACAACACAAATACACAATGCAGTTGGGTATAAAAAAGTGATTTTTTAGGACAATTTTATATAAGTGGGATCGAGACCAGATTCTCTGAAAGGATACAGGCATTATAAAGCCATAAAATGTGGATAAACTCAAGACCCTATGAAATTAAAATTTAGTTCTTTCACATGTGTAGTTATAGTAAGCTCATGCTTAATTTATACCACTACATTATAATATGATTTACAGCAAGCCAAATGTCTATTATGAAAACCACAGTAAATAATATTTCAGTATGGACCTTATAGAAGTGAAAGCAAAATTGGAGTAGAAATAGACTCATTGGTGCAAAAGATCTTCTTGAACCCATATCTTTATTAATAGCCCAATAATAATAATAATAATAATAATAACTGAAAGTATTGTTAATTTATGTGTATGCAAAATTAAAATGTGTTTTACTATTTTTTCATCATGCTTTTTTTCTCAAGTAATCTTTTGTGTACAGAGACATGTTTCTTTTTATGTGATACTAAATAATCGAAATGTTTCCAGCTTACATCCTACAAATTATCACATAATTTATTTATTCGGAAAAATATTTATTGCTATCCTTAAATGACACAAAAATAGCTAGGCACAACCCTTTTTATTGGCCAAGAATCTGAAATAAAAGTGGTTATTATTAGAACACATCACGTGTTATTCAGCTATGTTCATTTTTGAATTATAATGAAAATCATTTTTAGCTATTTTTCACTTGCGCTTGATAACTTGCATCATATATGATAAAATCCATCACGTAAAGAAAACCTGAAAATAGAATTTATATTTGTTTCTGCCATTGACAACCATATTTTGAAGATGTGTAACACGGCATGGGAAACAAACGTCTCTGTGCAAAGATGGCGTGTACTCAGTAGAACAATCATCAGGTTGTCGGTATCCCAGGTGCCCTTATAAGGGTGCTGTGTATAATTTGGGGAAAGCCGTATATCAATTATGAAGGTAATAATAAGTAATTTTCAATGTGGACTATATAAGAAAACTGGACCAGAAATATAGTAATTGGCTGGCATTGGTATGTCAGTATCCTCCTGGGCACTTCTTGCGATCACAAGGCCCACACGACATTACGATGTTGCTTTAGCCTCACCAAGATTATGCCAACTTGAAGGCTCTGTAGTCACAAAAGGCACCCAGGATGCTGTCATTCACGTGACAGCTGAGGACGTTTTCACCGCATTGATCCGGCTGCTACGGAGGACTCGTAGACTCTGGACCAGTAGTGTCCCGCAGAGCATTCTGCTCATGTATACTCTTCTTACATTACACAATAGTAGCTAACTACAACCCTTTTTTTATTGGCAAAGAAACTGGAATGAAAATTATTATTAATTTCTTAACCTCCATTGCATTTTCTTCAGTTCTGTTTATTTTATTCATAGTTTTCTTTACTTTGAGCCATACTGCCAATTATTTTTAGATATACTGTATTTCGCTTGTGCAGGGTAATAATTTCAATTATATATGATATATTCAATCACATAAAGAAAACCTAAAATATAATTTATTTTTGTGTCTGTAGTTGTCAACTATTTAATGTGATAGATGACCTGGCCTAGTTAAGAGATCAGCTAATAGGTTAGGGTTTTGGTTTTACAGCTTAAATGGAAACTATCAGCTCATTGTACCCTTCCTCCTCTGCACCCAACCAGTTTTGATACAGAAAAATCAGCTTTAGAAGTGAGAGGCTGAAAGTGCTCTGGGCAGGAGATAGCACTTTTACTGCCTCTGCCTCCAGCTCCATTCTCAGCCGCTCTCTACCCTCCACTAGGTGATTGACATTTAGCACTGCTGCAGCATGTCAGTCACCTAGTGAAGGATGAAGTTAGGCCAAGAATGAAGCTGAGAGCCAAGACAGTGGAAGCGCTCTGTCTGCCCAGAGCACTTCCAACCTCATTTACATATCACTTCTAAAAGGTATTCTCACCAACAGTAACAGTGTTTTTTTTGTTTTTTTTTAAATTTGTTTAATAAAGCTATGGATTTACTTGTGTTATCCTACGTACATGTAATTGACTTGGGTAGGTAGATTGAACTGACAGATTCCCTTTAATGCGGACCTTTCTTCGAATTTTACATATGAACATATAGAAAAGATTGCACAAAGAACCAATAGGTGATACCATAACAATAAGTTCATTAAGTTCAAATATAAAATATATTTAAAATACTGTGGAATGAGGGGATGACAGCAAATTACCAAAAAAGGAGACACCGCAATTAAGCAAGGTTGATTATGAGATGTATAGTACAAAATGCAGAAGGAAGATCATATAATAGGGAAAAGACATTAGCAGATAGCTATAAGAACCATGGTTATTAAACAATGAATCAATGGTACAGTGTAAACACAATAAATAGCAGATAATTAGCAGCTGATATCTTAAGAAAGAGTCATATCAGTAATAATGCAGGTAGGAGCTTTGCAACATGAGGTTAAACAATCAAATAGGATATTCATTACCTTAGTCATATGTTGCGGTGCCACTACCACGACGCGTGTTTTGGCAGGTGTGCCAGAGGGAGGCCAGAGTCCGTTCTACATATGCCTTCCTCTGACACACCTGCCGAAACGCGCAGGAATGTCAGAGGAAACTTATTTTTATTGTATCACCTATTGGTTCTTTTTGCAATCTTTTCTTTATGCTCCTAGTTCATCCCCTTGCACCAAACCCCTTTGATTGGTGTATATCAGAGGTACACTATAGACTTCACCTTATAGTTATACCTACATAGGAGTACATTGACTGATAGCCTCATTTAGTATTATACCAAATTTTACATGTTAAACTACGCGTTCCCAGTGAAATACCCACTTTAACTTAGCAAAAGTTAACTCATTGGGTGCCAAATACTTTGATTGCTAATATCTCTGCAACTAAGAGGAAAAAGAGTCCCCCTCCCCACCAGAAGGTTTTATTCCCCTCTGCAGCTGCTATTACATCATATGTCCAGTACAACATGAAAAGTTTGGTGAAAGGCTCTCTTTAAGAATTTTTACATTTGTTTTTATGTTGCTGACAAGAAAAAAACCCATAAAAAGTGACATATTGTTTCTGCTTTCTTTTCTGCTGTTTGGCTTCTTGCAGGTGTCATACTGGAGTGCATAGAATAAGGGCCTTTAAAGGGAACCTGCTAGGTCAAAATTCCATATATAAAAAAGGCCTAGCAATCTAGAGGTTATAATTACCTTACAGATCATGTCATAGTCATAGGTATCAGTCAAATGTGAAATCAGAAAATAACAGTAAAATCGCACTGTGTCCAGTTTGGTTGCAGTCACTAGGGTGAAGAACCGCAATGAGCAGTCACAGCAGTACTCCAGTCATGCCCCCTGTTCTCTTGACTGGCCCCCTGCGCAGGCTGTGAATGTACTAAATGGGAGATCAATCAAGTGAACAGTGGGCATGATTGGAGTATAGGCGTAACTGAGCCCGCCCTGATGACTAGAGTGGAGTAGGACACATTGCAATTATAATCTTATTCTTTTGTATCACTGCTGACTGATACCTATGACATCGACATGACATGGAAGCAATTATAACCCCTATACTGCCTTTCATTCTCAACATGCTGTTCAATCTTCCATTATCATGCTGTACAGCAGAAGGGACTAATCAAAATGATATATATTAGAGAAAAAAAATAACTCCTATTTGATCATTGTAAATCTCTGCACATTGTGGCTCATGAGTCCGGTGGGAAGTCTGAATCCTTGATTGGCAGCTATCTCTGTATACACAATCAGTAACACTGCTGGAATACTAAGCCCTGGATGAGCAGAAGCTTCAAATATTAGGATACAAGTCACACTGTATCTTTATGCACAAAACTGTGAATCAATTTGGCTGAGCTCCACCTGCTTTATGACTTGATATGGTAGAGGTCACATTTTCATGGACACAGGTTTCCTTTAAAGTTTTCTCTGCACAGTGGTGATCCAACTTGGTGATTGGGAACAGGTGCAGACAGTCCTCTCCATAGCTGGGTGACCAGGAGCACTGTTCTGCATGGAAAGCTTAGAAGAGTATGTGGCCCCTCAATGTTCAGCATTGGGAATAACAGGGGATCTCTGTTTCTTTTGATTATATGGTACCAATTTGAATGGTTAAAGGGGTTGTCCACTACTAGGACAACCCCTTCTTGATCAAAATGTTTGGCCCCAATAAAATAATAAAACCTGTATTCACCTCCCATGCTGTCGCCGTTCCAGCGGTGTTGGCATTCGCAGTCCCGGGGTCCTCATGTGGCGTTGTGACATGTGACGCCAGCTCCCAATCAGTGCTGGCATCACTGTCCGTGCATTCGGACATGTAGAACATGAAGAGGAAGTCCGGGCTGCAGCTGATAACTGACTGATCTTCATGCTTCATGCTCAATTCGTACGAAGCGGGGACAGTGACGCCAGTGCTGATTTGGTGACAGAGTCACATGTCACAACACTGCATGAGATCCCCGAGGAGAGCAAGTGCCAACACCTTGTAAGCGGCGCTGGCACAGGAGGTGAGTAGAGGCTTTATCATTTTGTGAAGGCCAAGTGTGGGGAGTGAGAACACGTTGTCCAAGTAGTGGACAATTTCTTTAATTATTCTGCATACTTAAAGAGAACCTGTCACATGAAAAAAAGACACTATTAACCAGCAGATATGGGGTTAATCTCCAGGTTAACAGCATTCTGGACCTGCCCAGCACTGGCACTTAGACCCCCGATGCAGGGAGGAAATTAACTTTTTTCTTCCCTGTAATGTTTGGGTTTCAGTCACAGGGGCGTCACTGGTGCAGATTCAGACAACAATCTGTGTATAGAGAGCAGTGGCTGTAACTGCACCCCCAGCACTGGCTGACAGCAGCTGCCGCTCTCTATACACAGAGTGTTGACAGAACTCTCGCCAGCGCTGCTCCCATGACAGAAGCCCAAACACTACAGGGGGAAAAAACATTCAATGCCTCCTGGCAGTGGAAGTCTAAGTGCCAGTGCTGGTCTGGTCTAGAACGCTATTAACCTGCTGATTTACCCATATCTACTGGTTAATAGCGTGAGGGGGTTCACTCTGATATTCATATCATTGACATCATCATCTATTGAACATAGTCCATCTCTAGATATATTATTAGGCTTAATTAAACACTGCATTGGAGGCATGATCAACAGTGCTGGCTCCAAATTCGATTAGAAGCCTAATGTGGTGTGCAGCGGACGTTAAGCAGACCTGTGGGAAATGTAACCGTTCCTAATTTACTTCCTGTGTATAGAGGTTTACAGCAGGATGTTACCCTATTAATAAAATTAATAAGCAGAGTGTTTGACTTGCATTTACTATTATTATCTTCTTGTTTAATGGAATCTGTCACCAAATGTCACTGGCAGCTTTTTGCATACATTGGAGGGGTTGAGGTTATATGGAGCTCATGAAAATGGAGGACTGCATGGCAGCAGGTTTACTAGTTCTCCATATAACAGAAATATAAATAGAAAAATAATAATGTTACATGGAAATGAAGACTAGGTAGCCAATGACACCTTACCTTAGAATTCTACATCCTTTTATACTGTATACAGAGGTAAATTAATAACCACAACAGTAACACAGCACCAACAACATTAATTACTCAAATTTTAGTAGAACAATATTTGCTACACATGGGAATGACGGCTGTAATGTACTGACTGGTTTAACTGTAAGGCAGCCAGGGTGGTAGTCATGGCAACAGGCTGTATGGTTCCCACACCCTGGCGCCCCACAGATAAAACATAATGTCCCTTCTATGTGCGCAGCAGAACACTTACGGTCACTGTCAGAATCCTTTCCAGTTTTGTCACTCCGGCTTCACAAAACATCACAGAGTCACAGTTCTTTCCCAACAGTTGAACTTAACTAAACAATAGGGCATCCATCACATTGGCAGCACAGTATAAACACAGAGGCATCTTCTTATCTTTCGCTGCCGTCCGTGCAGGCCCTATCCTCTCTATAAGCTTCCTTTTCCCAGCAATCCCTGCCGTATTTCTGGACAGTTCGTGTCCTCTCCATGTCAGCCCTTCGTCAGGTTCCAATTGGGAAAGGTGCCGGAAACGCCATCTCAGCTGCTTCTGCCCCAGTCGTAGACCCCGGATCCTTCTGGGATGGTCCCGTTGAGCTGGTGCTTGGCTGCACTATTCTCCGCATGGAGCCCATTACTGCCATAGCAGCTTTTTCCCCATGGCTAGCAATCCGTCTGGACTCACTACTGCATGCACCCTGCTCTGGTCAAGGCTGTCCGGGCTATGCTGCCTATATACAGGAAATGTCTCTCCTATATCCCTTTGACTCTACCCTGCTCTGCTCTAACTCCTCCCCACTGAATAACCCCTTGCTGCCAGTACCTAAACTAACACTTCTATCTATTCTATTCTTTATCTCTAATGTGCCCCCCTCTATTCAAATCCCTTACAGTCCTATACTATCTAAGATCCTATCCTAGCCCTAAGCCTATACACAGTACACAACATTACAGTACATAAACATTACATTTCACATTCATAAACAATGAGGTGCTGCGTGTAATCCTGTGAGCATCTTCCAGGGGAGAGGAGGAGCGTGAGGGTCCCCGCCACCTCCTTACACTACTACACTACTTACTCAGATTTCACTCTTCTTTGTTAGGTGACACAGAGCTGAATTGTGCTGTCAACAAGGATAAATTGTTAACTTGTTTTTGGAATGAGCAGTCAGACAACTATACACTATATTATTGGTAAGTAAAATAAATGATTTTCCCCCAAAAAATCTGTTCTGTCCTTTTGTTTACTACATCTGTTTCTGAGAAAACTTGGTTCCAACTAAAAAAAAAAAACTTTTGTTCTTAAAAGGGGTTGTCCAATAATTTTTTTTTTGTCCCTAAGCCATGCTTCAGCAACGTAGTAAGACTTGTAATAAACTTATATTAAAAATTCTGGCCCTGTCTAATGCAATGTGTGGTGGTCATGTGTGTCACCTTGGGCACCCCTGGTCAAAACTACTGTTATTGTGAACAGTTAAGAAAGTTGAAGATGAAATTATCTCTAAAAGGCCTAAATTTAAAGATAACACATTTCATTTGTATTTTAGACAAAAATATATCTTATTTTTCGGACTATAAGACGTGCTTTGTTTTGGATCTGAGTGTCATCAGTGTTTGTGGTCAGTGTGTAATTTTTTTACTATCATTGTTTCATCGGTGACTTTTTTTTAGTGCAAACAATAAAATATATATATATATATATATATATATATATATATATATAATTATATAAACCCTAAATAGCTAATGCATGGGGGAGAGGGAGCCATGAGGGAGCCAGAGTTGTGGAAAATGTAGTTTTCAGTGGTCCCATAGGCAGCACTGAACGACCACAAACTTCATACTGAGCAGAAACACAATTATGGAGGAGTTAGAGTCACAATATATGAAGAATGTAAGAAATGAGCAACTGAGTTTTTACAGAATTTTGTTGGGTTACTTTTAGAGAGATTGTAAGACTACAAAAAATGTGGAGAAATAACAGATTCTGGGATTGCCCCATTGACATAATCATTTTATATTTGTTAACCAAGATCTCAGCATCCCCCAGAGTTTCATATGCTTGCTTCCTCAGGGAATTCCTAAACATTAGTGAATTTCTATTTCTAAAACCATGGAAAGGTTTGCATTTTTAATCATTTTTTTATCAAATCTTAATTTAATCGTTTTTCAAAATGTAAGACAAATGGTGATTACAATAAGGCACAAAGACCCCAACTCATCAAGCCTAGCATTTTTCACGCCGTTCTTGATGAGGGGGTGGGGAGGAGTGCAAGGAACCTGATTCTTTAAGAGGGGAATGTCACTTAATAAATCAGGTGAAGTGCAAAGTGGGGTGCATCTCTGAGTACCTCACCACAAATCTTTCTCCAGTTATGGACTACGGTAAGATTTGTGGCATAAGAAATGTCTCCGCTCATGAATTTAACAAGCGGGATTTGCTAACTATGAGAGCAGTGTGACGTTAGTTATTACTCACCTATAAGCCGTGAAGATGGGTAGTCAAGAGATATGCACTCAAAAGCCAGGATAGTACGTCATAGACACAAGGATGAGACAAAGGCGTAGCCAGGAAACAGCCGAGGTCAGAATTCCAAGAAGGTAGTGGATCACGACAAAAAGGCTAGGCGAACAGATAGTCAAGGCAAATCTAAAGCCCCCGTCTCACATAGCGACACAACAGCGATCCCGACAACGATCAGGATCGCTGGTGTGTCGCTACATGATCGCTGCTGAGCTGCCAAACAGGCAGCTCAGGCAGCGATCAGGACAGCGACACTGCGGGTAACGTCGCCTAGTTACCCGCTGTGTACCTTGGTTACCAGCTCCCCTGCAGCAGCGCGCTGGTATCCAAGGTACACGTCGGGCTTCCAGGCACAGCCCCGCGCCTGGAAACCCGATGTTTACCTTGGTTACCAGCTGATCACTGGTCTCCTGCCTGTCACAAGCAGCGATGCGTGCTGGCCAGCGGGAGACCAGCAATCAAAAAAAAAGTCCTGACATTTCTGACACGACCAGCGATTCACAGCAGGGGCCTGATCGCTGGTATGTGTCAGACATAGCGAGATCGCTGCTGAGATCGCTGTTTAGCAGCGATCTCGGTAGCGATCTCGCTATGTGAGACGGGGCCCTAAGGTTGAGCAGTAAAGATAAGAATACAAAACTAGGAGCACAGAGCAAACACACACCTCTTGATCAAATCTATAACTGGCAGCAATCTATGGCAGATAGCTTGTTAAATAGCCAGGTAATTACTCTATTCAAAAGAAAAATATTTAGGGCCCCATCTCACATAGCGACACACCAGCGATCCCGACAACGATCAGGATCACTGGTGTGTCTCTACATGATCGCTGCTGAGCTGCCAAACAAGCAGCTCAGGCAGCGATCAGCACAGCGACACTGCGGGTAACGTCGCCTAGTTACCCGCAGTGTACGTTGGATACCAGCCCTCTGATGGAGGGAGCTGGTAACCAAGGTACACTTCGGGTTTCCAGGCGCTGCGCAGTGCCTGGAAACCCGATGTGTACCTTGGTTACCAGCTCCCCTGCAGCAGCGCGCTGGTATCCAACGTACACATCGGGTTTCCAGGCACAGCCCCGCGCCTGGAAACCCGCTGTGTACCTTGGTTACTAGCTGATCGCTGGTCTCCTGCCTGCCACACGCAGCGATGCGTGCTGTCAGCGGGAGACCAGCGATCAAAAAAATGTCCAGGCATTTCTGACACGACCAGCGATTCACAGCAGGGGCCTGATCGCTGGTACGTGTCAGACATAGTGAGATCGCTGCTGAGATCGCTGTTTAGCAGTGATCTCGCTAGCGATCTTGCTATGTGAGACGGGGCCTTTAGAATTGAGAGTCCTCAGTGGTTGATACCTTTTAATGGCTAACTGAAAAGATGGTAACAAATTGCAAGCTTTCGAGACTACTCAGGTCTCTTCATCAGGCAAAGACTAATACAGAATCTGAAGAATCACATATTTATACACAACAGGACACAGGAATAGTGCAATAGATAAGACAAGTGACGTAAAGCAGAACTATCAATATGGGAGAGGGATGAACAGTTGTGGCCATAAATATTGGATGAGTTCATAGATAAGGAGTGAAAGTTTTATTTATTTTATCCTCTGATTGGGGTCTGCAATTTGTTACCATCTTTTCAGTTAGTCATTAAAAGGTATCAGCCACTGAGGACTCTCAATTCTAAATATTTTTCTATCTACTGGCTAACACGTTAGAAAGATATACATCTTTACTGTATCAAAATGGAGGATACCAGAATGTACCGCATCTGTATGGAACTAAAACCACTTCTGAAGAAACGCGCACAAATGGACAGCGACATTTTTTTCTTATCTAAATGCAAAAAGGAGAATTTAATTCCCAAAGGACTCTAGATTACAAACCCAATTCTTCACACCTACAATACTCATTATGCAAAAAACCTTTGTCACAGGACGTCTGAGAGACTAAAGCCCTAGCGAGTTTTGTGACGCAACAGCGATCTCCCCAGCGATATCGCTGTGTGTGACATTCAGCGACGATCGCCCCCCCCCCCCCAGCTGGGTATCGCTGATCGTCGCTGAATGTCCTGGACATTTTTTTGATCGCTGGTCTCCCGCTGACAGGCACGCATCGCTGCGTGTGGCAGGCGGGAGACCATCGATCAGCTGGTAACCAAGGTACACATCGGGTTTCTAGGTGCCGGGTGGTGCCTAGAAACCCCATGTGTACGTTAGATACCAGCGCGCTGGTGCAGGGGAGCTGGTAACCAAGGTACACAGCGGGTTTCTAAGCGCCGCGCGGTGCCTAGAAACCCGATGTGTACTTTGGTTACCAGCTCCCTGCACCAGAGCGCTGTACGTCACCCGTACACTGCGGGTAACTAAGCGACGTGCGTCGCTTGTTACCCGTATAGTCACTGTCCTGATCGCTGCTGAGAGCTGCCTGTTTGGCAGCTCAGCAGCGATCATGTAGCGATACACCAGCGATCCTGACAAGTGCATATCGTTGTCGGGATCGCTGGTGTGTCGCTATATGTGACGGGCCCTTAGGAACCATCTTTTGCATGTCTGCTACAGAATAAGGAGTAAAGTCCAAGGGCATTTTGAAACTCTGAGGAAAACACTTACAGAAAGCACAGAGTAAAAATTACAACAATACTACAGCAAACTACAGACCTTTCTGATTCATAACAAGGAAAAGAAACTACACAGATTGCGCCTCAATTCAGGACTCTATACAAACAGATACAAAACAAAACCAAGACTTGACAACTCTGACAACCACTCCATTCCAGACACAAAGGCATCTAACTGTGTCATCAATCTCTCAAATTACAAACCCAACAAAGTGGAGCTGGCCGTGCTTTCTAGAGGACTCTCATTTTGTCCCACTAAGGCCCTAGATAAAACTGAACTCTGCAGTGATATGGAACATTTTTTCAGGAGACTGCGCCTGAGGGAATACTTCAATGATACAGAAGATTCAGAAAACACTCGGACTGAAGGAAAAGGGATCCCAACAATCAAGAAGAGTTCAGACTGGACCCTCCACCTGGACGCAACCCTCATTTGGATAAATATATAGACTCATTCAGACATTTGATAAAATCCACCATCATAGACACCAACAGGAGACAAGCATCCAACATCAGTGCCCAGGAGAGAAAAGCCATACAGTCTCTGAAAAACAACAAAGAAATCATCATTAAACCTGCTGACAAGGGAGGTGCAATAGTCATGATGAACACATCAGACTATATGAAGGAAGCAAACAGACAACTTATGGACACACACTACTACAGAAAATTGAAGTCGGATCCTACACAGGACTATTACAAGGAACTAAACAAGTTGGTATCTTGTCAGCCTGACAAATCCATAAGAGCCGATGACCTGATACCAGAGAATTCAAGAATAGGGACATTCTACATGCTTCCCAAAATCCACAAATCTGGAAATCCAGGGAGGCCGATTATTTCATGTATGGGCACAATTACTGAGCAGGTATCTGGATGGGTAGAGGGTATTCTTAAACCCCTGGTAAAGGATACACCCAGCTACATTCAGGACACAACTGACCTATTGAATAAACTAGCAGCAATAGGTCCTCTACCAGAAGGAACCATCCTGGCCACCATGGATGTGGAATCTTTGTACTCTAATATCCCACACCAGGAAGGATTAAATGCCTGCAAAGTCTTCATGGAAAACAGCGGTAATTATGCTGATTCTGTGGTGAAACTCACAAAATTCATCCTCACCCACAATTACTTTCAATTTGACAATAAGATCTATCTACAGGAGACTGGCACAGCGATGGGAAGTAAAATGGCTCCACAGTATACAAATCTTTTCATGGCCAAGCTTGAAAGCGACTTTTTGTCCTCATGTCCCATCAGGCCTCTGGCCTACTACCGCTACATTGATATTTTAATCATCTGGACGGAGTCTGAGCAACAGCTAAAGATGTTCCACGAACAGTTTAACCAATTTCATCCCACCATCAATTTAACACGCAACTACTCCAGCACTGAAATTAACTTTTTAGACACCATCATTAAGCTAAAGAACAATGAAATAGAGACATCCCTGTATCAGAAGCCAATCGACCGTCCAACATACCTTAAATGGGACAGTTTTCATCCAAAACACATAAAAAACTCTATTATCTACAGCCAAGTCATCAGTAGATATGTTCCAACCCCATGGATAGAGATGAACACCCTGGTCGCCTCAGAAAGACCTTTTTAAATCAGGGCTACCATCCAAGAACAATTGAAAACCAAATTACAAGAGCCACCAGAATATCAAGAAATCACCTGCTACATTACAAAGTTAAAGAAGAAAATAACCGGGTGCCTCTAGTAGTCACCTACAATCCAAATCTGGAGGTGCTAAGGGGAGCTGCACGGAAATTACAACCTACAGTATACTACAAAAAGATGCCCGATTACAATCCATATTTCCAGACCCCCCACTACTGTGTTTTAGGCAGCCCCCAAATCTAAGAAGCATCATTGTCAGAAGCTCCCTGTCCTCCCCAACAGCTGCAGGAACCTTTCCTTGCAACCAGAAAAAATGTAAAACCTGTCCATTTATAATGACCACGGACAAGATGAAGATCCCCAACTCACATAAGGACTTGAAGATCCCAGGTACTTTCAGCTGCATCACATCTAATGTGGTGTACCTAATTATTTGTACGAAATGTCCAACTGGGGGTCTGTATGTGGGGGAGACCGGGCAAAAACTGAGAACAAGGATGAATTCTCATCGCCACACAGTAAAAGAAAAAAGAATGGATCTACCGTGGCAAAACATTTTTGTATGCCTGATCACAGCACCATGGACACGAAATTACTGGTATTGAAAAGTAATTTCACATCTCAGAGAGACAAGAGAGTCTGTGAATATACACTCATGACGACCTTTGACACTCTCAGTGCAGGAATGAACATGTCGCATGGATTTATGTTTTTTTACATCAATTAAGGAATTTGCTCCTAAGACCTTGTGGGGGCATCACAAAACATTACCCGACCCCAATCAGAGGACAATAAAACTTTGACTCCTTATCTATGAACTGATCCAATATTTATGGCCACAACTGTTCATCATCCCTCTCCCATATTGATAGTTCTGCTTTACGTCACTTGTCTTATCTATTGCACTATTCCTGTGTCCTGTTGTGTATAAATATGTGATTCTTCAGATTTTGTATTAGTCTTTGCCTGATGAAGAGACCTGAGTAGTCTCAAAAGCTTGCAATTTGTTATCATCTTTTCAGTTAGCCATTAAAAGGTGTCAACCACTGAGGACTCTCAATTCTAAAGGCCCCGTCTCACATAGCGTGATCGCTAGCGAGATCGCTGCTAAACAGCGATCTCAGCAGCGATCTCACTATGTCTGACACGTACCAGCGATCAGGCCCCTGCTGTGAATCGCTGGTCGTGTCAGAAATGCCTGGACATTTTTTTGATCGCTGGTCTCCCTACTGGCCAGCACGCATCGCTGCGTGTGGCAGGCAGGAGACCAGCGATCAGCTAGTAACCAAGGTACACTTCGGGTTTCCAGGCGCGGGGCTGTGCCTGGAAACCCGATGTGTACGTTGGATACCAGCGCGCTGCTGCAGGGGAGCTGGTAACCAAGGTACACATCGGGTTTCCAGGCACTGCGCAGCGCCTGGAAACCCGAAGTGTACCTTGGTTACCAGCTCCCTCCATCAGAGGGCTGGTATCCAACGTACACTGCGGGTAACTAGGCGACGTTACCCGCAGTGTCGCTGTCCTGATCGCTGCCTGAGCTGCCTGTTTGGCAGCTCAGCAGCGATCATGTAGCGACACACCAGCGATCCTGATCGTTGTCGGGATCGCTGTTGTGTCGCTATGTGAGACGGGGGCTTTAGATTTGCCTTGACTATCTGTTCACCTAGCCTTTTTGTCGTGATCCACTACCTTCTTGGAATTCTGACCTCGGCTGTTTCCTGGCTACGCCTTTGTCTCATCCTTGTGTCTATGACGTACTATCCTGGCTTTTGAGCGCATACCTCTTGACTACCCATCTTCACGGCTTATAGGTGAGTAATAACTAACGTCACACTGCTCTCATAGTTAGCAAATCCCGCTTGTTAAATTCATGAGCGGAGACATTTCTTATGCCACAAATCTTACCGTAGTCCATAACTGGAGAAAGATTTGTGGTGAGGTACTCAGAGATGCACCCCACTTTGCACTTCACCTGATTTATTAAGTGACATTCCCTCTTAAAGAATCAGGTTCCTTGCACTCCACCCCACCCCCTCATCAAGAACGGCGTGAAAAATGCTAGGCTTGATGAGTTGGGGTCTTTGTGCCTTATTGTAATCACCATTTGTCTTACATTTTGAAAAACGATTAAATTAAGATTTGATAAAAAAATGATTAAAAATGCAAACCTTTCCATGGTTTTAGAAATAGAAATTCACTAATGTTTAGGAATTCCCTGAGGAAGCAAGCATATGAAACTCTGGGGGATGCTGAGATCTTGGTTAACAAATATAAAATGATTATGTCAATGGGGCAATCCCAGAATCTGTTATTTCTCCACATTTTTTGTAGTCTTACAATCTCTCTAAAAGTAACCCAACAAAATTCTGTAAAAACTCAGTTGCTCATTTCTTACATTCTTCATATATTGTGACTAGAGTTGAGCGATACTTTCCGATATCCAAAAGTATCGGAATCGGAATGGTATCGCCGATACCCAAAAAATATCGGCGATACCCGATACCGATACCGGAAATACAATGTAAGTCTATGGGAACAAAATATCGGAATTAAAAAAAAACCATTCTTGCCTTGTTGGTTAATTGTACATGAAGGAAAACAACAAAGAGTAATGTAGAATTTATTGGGGGAGGTTGAGGAGACATTAAAGGCATAGATGTTTAACACAATGCAATGGAATAGCATTAATATTTCTTTTTTGAAATACGTTTGGATTGACGAAGAAATTGACAATGTTGTTAACCTTTTTTCTATTTTGTCAAATATGTCTGTTTCACAACTTCCATGCTCTTCACCTTTTTAACTTTTCACACACTTTCTCCTTCATAATCTTCAGCAGCATCATCTTTCTCATCAAATTATTCTTCATCTTCACCTTCTTAATCTTCTAAAACTTCTTGCTATTCATCTTTTTGTTAACATTACTTATATTGTTCTTATTAAACAGTTATTATTCTTCATATTCTACTTCTTCATCTTCTTCCTATTCATCCTTTTCATCATATTCTTATTTGTGACAGACATTCCTGTACTTGTAATCTGTAAAACTCTGAATTTTCATCCTTCCGTTCTTGCTGTCACGAAAGATTTTAATTACAACAGTATTTGTCCGCGTTCAGTTTAGCCTGCAGCAGCATCAGGCATTTTCCAGGGGCACCACGAGGAGGAACGGACTCACCCCCATACACTGCTTAGTCTTCTTCTGCTTAGAATTTAGAGCATATATTTTGCTCTTCATTTTGGTCTTATACTTAATGTTCTTCTGCTTTTTGATCTTCTGCTTATTGTTCTTCTGTCTCTTGTTCTGTATCTTGTAGTTTGTCTTAACCTTCTTTGTCCTGTTGGTGATGGTACAAAAGCCAATGGAAGTAACGAGGACCAGCTGACTGTGCTGGAACCCGGAGGGTCAGCAGAAGGAAAAGAGCCAATGGCACAACCGAGGACCAGCTGACGTTACTGGGACACGGTTACTAAGCAGGAGGTACCTGTGCTCCAAAGCACTACCAAGGACCAGCAGACGTTGCTGGAACTCGGATACCGACATGGAGGCACCTAGGCCAAAGGCACTGCGGAGAACCAGCTGACGGTACTGGAACCCGGATGGGTAGCAGAAGGTACAAGAGCCAATGAAAGTAACGAGGACCAGCTGACTGTGCTGGAACCCGGAGGGTCAGCAGAAGGAAAAGAGCCAATGGCACAACCGAGGACCAGCTGACGTTACTGGGACACGGTTACTAAGCAGGAGGTACCTGTGCTCCAAAGCACTACCAAGGACCAGCAGACGTTGCTGGAACTCGGATACCGACATGGAGGCACCTAGGCCAAAGGCACTGCGGAGAACCAGCTGACGGTACTGGAACCCGGATGGGTAGCAGAAGGTACAAGAGCCAATGAAAGTAACGAGGACCAGCTGACTGTGCTGGAACCCGGAGGGTCAGCAGAAGGAAAAGAGCCAATGGCACAACCGAGGACCAGCTGACGTTACTGGGACACGGTTACTAAGCAGGAGGTACCTGTGCTCCAAAGCACTACCAAGGACCAGCAGACGTTGCTGGAACTCGGATACCGACATGGAGGCACCTAGGCCAAAGGCACTGCGGAGAACCAGCTGACGGTACTGGAACCCGGATGGGTAGCAGAAGGTACAAGAGCCAATGAAAGTAACGAGGACCAGCTGACTGTGCTGGAACCCGGAGGGTCAGCAGAAGGAAAAGAGCCAATGGCACAACCGAGGACCAGCTGACGTTACTGGGACACGGTTACTAAGCAGGAGGTACCTGTGCTCCAAAGCACTACCAAGGACCAGCAGACGTTGCTGGAACTCGGATACCGACATGGAGGCACCTAGGCCAAAGGCACTGCGGAGAACCAGCTGACGGTACTGGAACCCGGATGGGTAGCAGAAGGTACAAGAGTCAATGAAAGTAACGAGGACCAGCTGACTGTGCTGGAACCCGGAGGGTCAGCAGAAGGAAAAGAGCCAATGGCACAACCGAGGACCAGCTGACGTTACTGGGACACGGTTACTAAGCAGGAGGTACCTGTGCTCCAAAGCACTACCAAGGACCAGCAGACGTTGCTGGAACTCGGATACCGACATGGAGGCACCTAGGCCAAAGGCACTGCGGAGAACCAGCTGACGGTACTGGAACCCGGATGGGTAGCAGAAGGTACAAGAGCCAATGAAAGTAACGAGGACCAGCTGACTGTGCTGGAACCCGGAGGGTCAGCAGAAGGAAAAGAGCCAATGGCACAACCGAGGACCAGCTGACGTTACTGGGACACGGTTACTAAGCAGGAGGTACCTGTGCTCCAAAGCACTACCAAGGACCAGCAGACGTTGCTGGAACTCGGATACCGACATGGAGGCACCTAGGCCAAAGGCACTGCGGAGAACCAGCTGACGGTACTGGAACCCGGATGGGTAGCAGAAGGTACAAGAGCCAATGAAAGTAACGAGGACCAGCTGACTGTGCTGGAACCCGGAGGGTCAGCAGAAGGAAAAGAGCCAATGGCACACGAGGACAGCTGACTACTGGACACGGTTACTAAGCAGGAGGTACCTGTGCTCCAAGCACTACCAAGGACCAGCTGACGTTGCTGGAACTCGGATACTCGCATGGAGGCTACCTAGGCCAAAGGCACTGCGGAGAACCAGCTGACGGTACTGGAACCGGATAGGGTAGCAGAGGTACACTAGGCCAATGAAGTAACGAGGACCAGCTGGCGGTACTGGAACCCGGATGGGTAGCAGAAGGTACCATGGAAATTAAAGTTGAGCAACAGATTTTGCGTTCAACAGCAGGGAACAGCTGCTACTGAACCAGTACACAGGGGCAATGTGAGTGCTAAAGCACTTCCGAGAAAACTGCGGTGTTGTAGCCCAGGATGAGAGAGAACATTGTGAGGAGCAGACTTTTGCGTTCACACAGCAGGGGAACAGCTGACATTACTGAACCCAGTAACACAGGAGCAAGTGTAGACTGTGCTAACAGCACTTCCGAGAAACAACTGGCGGTGTTGTAACCCAGGGATGAGAAGAGAACAGGGTGGAGGCAGCAGGACTGTTTGCCGTTCACACAGCAGGGGAACAGCTGACATTACTGAACCCCAGTAACACAGGAGCAAGTGTAGACTGTGCTAACAGCACTTCCGAGAAACAACTGGCGGTGTTGTAACCCAGGGATGAGAAGAGAACAGGGTGGAGGCAGCAGGACTTTTGCCGTTCACACAGCAGGGGAACAGCTGACATTACTGAACCCCAGTAACACGGAGCAAGTGTTAACTGTGCTAACAGCACTTCCGAGAAACAACTGGCGGTGTTGTAGCCCAGGGATGAGAAGAGAACATGGTGGAGGCAGCAGGACTTTTTGCCGTTCACACAGCAGGGGAACAGCTGACATTACTGAACCCCAGTAACACAGGAGCAAGTGTAGACTGTGCTAACAGCACTTCCGAGAAACAACTGGCGGTGTTGTAGCCCAGGGATGAGAAGAGAACAGGGTGGAGGCAGCAGGACTTTTTGCCGTTCACACAGCAGGGGAACAGCTGACATTACTGAACCCCAGTAACACGGGAGCAAGTGTTAACTGTGCTAACAGCACTTCCGAGAAACAACTGGCGGTGTTGTAGCCCAGGGATGAGAAGAGAACAGGGTGGAGACAGCAGGACTGTTTGCCGTTCACACAGCAGGGGAACAGCTGGCGTTACTGAACCCCACTAACAGTAGAGCTTGTGTTTTGTTCTGTGGACACGACACTTCTGAGCAGCAACTGGCAGTGTTGGAGCTCAGGGAGTAGAGTTCAGGTGGTAGAAAGATGAACATAACAGGAGACATGGATAACGTTGCGAACCAGTTATTTAATCTGAAAACGGACAGACAAATTCTGGCGAGATCCATGCCTTGTTCATTTTCAGAAAAGTAAGCCGGTCTACATTATCGGAGGATAGTCGCATGCGACGGTCTGTTAGTACACCACCTGCAGCACTAAAGACGCGCTCCGATAATACACTGGCAGCAGGGCAAGCCAGCACCTCCAATGCATACTGGCTAAGCTCTGGCCATGTATCCAGCTTAGAGACCCAAAACTTGAATGGGGAAGAGCCATCTGGGAGTACACTGAGAGGCAAAGCCAAGTAGTCTGTCACCATCTGACGGATACGTTGCCTCCCGCTGACTGGAGCCCTCTCGGATGGTGTAGACATTTGTGGCGCTGCCACAAAACTTTGCCACATTTTTAACATACTGGTCTTTCCCTGTGCAGAGGCACTGCGTGTGCTCCCTCTTGTTGCAGAGCTCTCTACACTGCCTCGACGCACAGAGCTGCTTTGTAAAGCAGTAGCAGCAGCAGTGCTCTCGGCAGTAAGGTAGAACATTAGGGATTGCACCAGTGTGTCTTGGTACTCCCGCATTTTACGCTCCCGGTTCAACGGTGTGATGAGGCTTTTGACGTTGTCCCGGTAGCGAGGGTCTAGGAGGGTGTACACCCAATAATCAGACGTCGTGAGAATGTGGGCGATGCGGCGGTCGTTTCTTAGGCACTGCAGCATGAAATCAACCATGTGCTGCAGACTCCCAACTGGCAAAGAAACGCTGTCCTCTGCAAGAGGCGTCATCTCTGCCTGCTCTGCATCACCCCACCCTCGCTCTACATACTGACTAGAGCGTTGTGTACCTCCCTCTGGAGCGATGTCTTCCTCCTCCATTGACTCCTCCTCCTCATCCTCCTCACAAAGTGAGCCCTGCCCAGCCCTTTGTGAGGAACCACGTTGCGCTGACTTTCCAGAAGGTGATGGAATTTGTGACTCCTCATCCTCCACCTCTTCCAAAACCTCATCCCTTATTGCTTGCAGTGTTTTTTGAAGCAGGCAGATAAGGGGGACAGTCAGGCTGACTAGTGCATCATCTGCACTCGCCATCCGCGTTGACTCATCAAACGCACGCAAAACGTGGCACATGTCCTTCATAGTGGCCCACTCATTAATGGTGAAGTGTGGACGGCGCAAATTGCGTGTTGATTGCGCCTGATGCAGCTGATACTCCATTACTGCTGGCTGCTGCTCACACAACCGCTCCAACATATGCAACGTTGAATTCCACCTGGTGGATACGTCACATATGATGCGATGTTCAGGAAGGCGCAATCTGCGTTGCAGAGCTGCAATGCGCGATCTGGCCATGCTGGAACGTCGCAAGTGAGCGCACTCTAGGCGGACCTTGTGCAGCAGTGCATCAAGATCCGGATAGTCCCTCAAAAAACTCTGCACGAACAAGTTGAGCACATGTGCCAGACATGGTATGTGAGTGAGTTTGCCAAGGCCCAGAGCTGCCACCAGATTTCGGCCATTGTCACACACTACCAAGCCTGGCTGGAGATTCGCTGGCAAAAACCACACGTCGCTCTCCTGCTTGATGGCATTCCAGACCTCCTGCGCTGTGTGGCTTCGATTCCCCATGGGAATTAATTTCAGAACGGCCTGTTGCCGTTTGGCCACGGCTGTGCTCATATCGGTCGCATCAGGTAAGCGTCCACGGGTCCATGTGGAGGTAGACCGTGACGGCTCCTGCAGCGATGATTCTGAGGAACTGGAGTAGGAGGAGGAGTCAATGTGGACAGACTTGATTCCGGCAATCCTTGGAGTTGGCAGAACACGTACAGCGCCACTCGCAAGATCTGTACCCGGCTCCACAACATTCACCCAATGGGCAGTGAGTGAAAGGTATCGTCCCTGGCCATGGGTACTGGTCCACGCATCGGTGGTCAGGTGGACCTTGCTACTGACGGCGTTTAGTAGCGCATGTTTAATTTTTGCCTCAACATGCTTTTGCAGACCAGGGACGGCTTGCCTGCTGAAATAAAATCGGCTGGGCACATTGTATTGTGGGACTGCCAATGCCATTAATTCACGGAAACTGTCAGTCTCCACCAGCCTGAATGACAGCATTTCAAGGGACAGGAGTTTTGCAATGCCAGCATTCAGAGCCTGTGCTCGTGGATGGTTTGCCGAGTATGGCCGTCTTTTATCCCATGCCTGTGCTACCGATGGCTGTTTTGTGGCCTGGGTGTGTGAGGATGACAGGGAACTTGCAGCTGTGGGTGGAATAACACTGTGTCTCTGGACAACAGTGACAGAGGTTCTTCCATGGCGATCCTGTGAGGAAGCCGAACCAGCTGTGTGTGAACTGGAGGAAGAGGCTCCAACACGAGCTGAAGATGTAGGTGCTGCTGTAGGTTGGCCTACATCTCCAGTGTGTCTTTGTAACTCAACAAAGTGCTTTGACCGCACATGTTTCCACATATTTGTTGTATTAAGGTTACTGACACTTTTACCTCTTTTAATTTTTTGATTACACAGCTTGCATTTGACATAGCAAATATCATCTGCAACTGTATCAAAAAAGGACCACGCAGAGCAAGTCCTGGGAGCGCCCGTTTTGGCTGTTGGAAGAGAACTGCTCCGAACGGGTGCCAAACTGGAGGCTACAGGCAAGCGAGTCTGCAGCCTACCTCTCCCTACTGTTTGGACCGTTGGGGCAATCTCTTCCTCAGAGCTGCTCCCACCACCTTCCTGTTCCTCACGCCATGTTGGGTCTTGGACCTCATCATCTCCACCACTACCCTCTTCCAACACCTGCTGTTGTTGGGTGGTCTGGCCAGCACCATGCTCAACAGAAACTGGCAACTGAGTCTCATCATCATCAGATGCGTTCTGCGGTGTGCTGACCATCGGCACTGGCTCACCCGCCTCTTCAGATTCAGAGAGACACAGCTGTTGCGCATCACTGCATACTGCCTCTTCTTCACATTCCAGAATGCTGCTTGGCTGGGCCCCTGTTTGCAAGCCAACAGATTCTGAGAACAGAAGCAGAGACTCAGCTGGCTCCTGTACAGAGCTCTCTGACTGCCTGGGCAATTTGGCAGGCGGTGAAGAGACTGATGGTTGTTCAACAGTGCTGTGGTCCTGAGAGGAGGTGGAAGCTATTGAAGTCGATGCATTGGCTGCCATCCAACCAACAACGGCTTCAATTTGTTCTTCACGCAGCAGGGGGGTACGCTGAGCTCCTACAAAAGTGCGCATAAAGGAACGCTCACGGGGAAAACTGGTGGATGCTGTGTCACTGGGTGCGGCAGCAGCCACAGAATCCCCACGTCCTCTCCCTGCTGCAAATCCATGGCCACGACCACGACCACGTGCCTTACTCACTGACTTCTTCATCTTGGTAGATTGATAAAGAAAGTCAGAAAAGTTATAAGGCCTAAGTGTGGTTATTCCTCACAGACTACAGTGAACCCTGCAGACAACTGTTCAGTATCTGTGAAAGGCCCCTTTGTGTACTTCTATACTGTTTGCAACCAATGTATTGTATACGGATGGAAGCGCGTCACACTAATAGATTAGATTTTTTTCCACTAAAATGGAGCAGCACCAATTAGAGAAAAATGTGAAGGATGAGGCAGTGACACACGCTCAGCAGACTACAACCGGCAGTGGTTGAAGAACAAACTGGAGCGTAATCTGCACTCACAAAATGAAAAGCTCACAGACTACAGTGAACACTGAAACACAACTGTTCAGTAGCTGTTAAAGGCCCCTTTGTCTACTTCTATAGTGTTTGCAACCAATGTATTGTATACGGATGGAAGCGCGTCACACTAATAGATTAGATTTTTTTCCACTAAAATGGAGCAGCACCAATTAGAGAAAAATGTGAAGGATGAGGCAGTGACACACGCTCAGCAGACTACAACCGGCAGTGGTTGAAGAACAAACTGGAGCGTAATCTGCACTCACAAAATGAAAAGCTCACAGACTACAGTGAACACTGAAACACAACTGTTCAGTAGCTGTTAAAGGCCCCTTTGTCTACTTCTATAGTGTTTGCAACCAATGTATTGTATACGGATGGAAGCGCGTCACACTAATAGATTAGATTTTTTTCCACTAAAATGGAGCAGCACCAATTAGAGAAAAATGTGAAGGATGAGGCAGTGACACACGCTCAGCAGACTACAACCGGCAGTGGTTGAAGAACAAACTGGAGCGTAATCTGCACTCAAAAAATGAAAAGCTCACAGACTACAGTGAACACTGAAACACAACTGTTCAGTAGCTGTTAAAGGCCCCTTTGTCTACTTCTATAGTGTTTGCAACCAATGTATTGTATACGGATGGAAGCGCGTCACACTAATAGATTAGATTTTTTTCCACTAAAATGGAGCAGCACCAATTAGAGAAAAATGTGAAGGATGAGGCAGTGACACACGCTCAGCAGACTACAACCGGCAGTGGTTGAAGAACAAACTGGAGCGTAATCTGCACTCACAAAATGAAAAGCTCACAGACTACAGTGAACACTGAAACACAACTGTTCAGTAGCTGTTAAAGGCCCTTTGTCTACTTCTATAGTGTTTGCAACCAATGTATTGTATACGGATGGAAGCACGTCACACTAATAGATTTGATTTTTTTCTAATATAATGGAGCTGCCCCAATTCCACAAAAATAATAAAAAAAAAAAGAGTCAGTGACACGTGCAAGTTGCCTACAAACAGGGTGGATGCAGAGCAAACTGCAGCGTCACCTGCACTGTCACACACACACCTTGCACAGAGCTGTTAAAACAACACTGGCAAAATGAAGCTTTACACAGCAGGTTGGTAAACTAGCCTGCCTCAAGCACAGTAGTACACAAAATCGCAATATCTAACTGTCCCTCAGAGTGAGCAGATTTAGCGTTCTGTCCCTAACTGAGTTCACAGCACAGTGACGCTAAAATGGCTGCGGCGCCTTTTATAGTGCATTCTGACATCATTTCAGCAGCCAATCACAGCCATGCCATTAGTTAAGATGACCGCAGCATTACAGGATGTGCCCACACTTCATAAGATTCATCATTGGCTGACTAACATCACATTGCCTCTCAAAGAATTATGGAACTTCCGATTCCGGTATACGATATTGAAAAAGTATCGGAATTAAGTATCGGAATTCCGATAACGCGAATATCGGCCGATACCCGATACTTGCGGTATCGGAATGCTCAACACTAATTGTGACTCTACTCCTCCATAATTGTGTTTCTGCTCAGTATGAAGTTTGTGGTCGTTCAGTGCTGCCTATGGGACCACTGAAAACTACATTTTCCACAACTCTGGCTCCTCATGGCTCCTCTCCCCCATGCATTAGCTATTTACGGTAATTATTATATATATATATTTTTATTGTTTGCACTAAAAAAAAGTCCCGATGATTTTTTACATCAATTAAGGAATTTGCTCCTAAGACCTTGTGGGGGCATCACAAAACATTACCCGACCCCAATCAGAGGACAATAAAACTTTGACTCCTTATCTATGAACTGATCCAATATTTATGGCCAAACTGTTCATCATCCCTCTCCATATTGATAGTTCTGCTTTACGTCACTTGTCTTATCTATTGCACTATTCCTGTGTCCTGTGTGTATAAATATGATTCTTCAGATTTTGTATTAGTCCTAGCCTGATGAAGAGCCCTGAGTAGTCTCGAAAGCTTGCAATTTGTTATCATCTTTTCAGTTAGCCATTAAAAGGTGTCAACCACTGAGGATCTCAATTCTAAATATTTTTCTATCTACTGGCAAACACGGTACAAAGATATACATCTTTATGTATCTATTCAAGAGACACATAGATGAAGCCCGGCACACACTGGTCCTGACTGGACAAAAAAACTGTCACTCAAGACACTGACAGTTCAGCATGCCACAACATCTGATAGGGCGGTTGAGCTATTGGTCGCCATACTAAACGCTCAGTACACCCCTGTTCTAGACGGTAGAACTTTAATTCACTGCATTCAGACACCCTGATAAGAAGAAATCATGACAAGCAGCCGTGGGGTGGCTGACACCCATCAGTTCCAAGGTGCTCAAACCTTAAAGAACTTCTCGTTTTGACTCCCAACTCCAAAGCTCTTCCAAACTGTATATTTTGTTTTTTCTACCTGGGTATATCAGGTTCATTCATTGCAATCAAAATGGAATGAGGACTTTGCTTTTGATGAACATCAGAACAACCATCCTATGGTAATTTCACTGTACAGAGGTTACAAAGCTTCAATTATGCATTAGTGCAGATTTATTAAAGTACGTAAGTTTCATATCAAGAGCAATAGTCAACAGGGAGATTTTGGGAACAAGTGATGTTGATTTATGATTTAATACACAGATGATTTTTTGTATAACTGGCTCATGGACCCTGGAATTGAGAGTTGTCCAAGATTAGGATACGAGCGGGCCGGATTAAGAACATGATGGGCCGGGAGCTGAAGGGGCGGGGCAAGGGTGGGTCCAAACACGGCAATTCACAA
The DNA here is from genome assembly GCA_033576555.1 of Oophaga sylvatica. Lineage (NCBI taxonomy): Eukaryota > Metazoa > Chordata > Amphibia > Anura > Dendrobatidae > Oophaga > Oophaga sylvatica. Next base: position 58,931,456 of record JARQOD010000008.1, on the reverse strand, counting down.
AGGCCAAAAATGTAACGTAAAAGATTATAAATTAAAGTCCGGCCGATCAGACAAGAATTTGGACAGTCTAAACGGCCCTTAATACTGCCACACAAAAGCCCCCTTTAGTGCCACACACAGCCCCCTTAATACTGCCACACATAGCCATCTCAATAATACTGCCATACATAGCCACATTAGGGAATATTGCGTCAGAGAGGCCCCATACACAGATATATGGCAACATTGAGAGGCCCATTCTAGATATAGCGCAGCATTGAATGGCCCATAGTATATATAGGGCAGCATTGAGAGGCCATTCTAGTATATAGCGCAGCATTGAATGGCCCATAGTATATATAGCGCAGCATTGAATGGCCCATAGTTGAGCAGCATTGAATGGCCCATAGTATATATAGGGGCAGCATTGAGAGGGCCTCTCAATGCTGCCCTAATTATACTATGGGCCATTCAATGCTGCGCTATATACTAGAATGGGGCCTCTCAAAGCTGCCCTATATTACTATGGGCCATTCAATGCTGCGCTATATAACTAGAAGGGCCTCTCAATGCTGCCCTATATATACTATGGGCCATTCAATGCTACGCTATATACTATAATCGGCCTCTCAGAGGCCCATTATTAGTATATAGCGTAGCATTGAATGGGGGCCATAGTATATAGGGCAGCATGCCAGCATTGAGAGGCAGGCACCACCACAACACCGCTCACCCAGCGCAGGCACACCACAACACACTGCGCACACTCACCCAGCGCGGGCACCACACACAACACACGCTCACCCAGCGCAGGCACAACACATGCGCACACTCACACAGGGGCGGGCACCACCCCACAACACACGCTCACCCAGCGCAGGCACAACACACGCCAACTCACACAGCACGGGCACCACCACCACAACACACTGGCACACTCGCCCAGCGCAGGCACCACAACACACCATGCGCACACTAAACCCAAGCCCCAAGAACGCCGCCGGAGGGGGCACTACAAGCCCCAGCCCCTGCCGGATTGGGGGGCACTACAATCCCAGCACGCCGCCGGAGGGGGGCACTACAACCCCAGCACCCTGCCGGAGGGGGGACTACAAGCCCCAGCACGCCGCCGGAGGGGGGGCAACTACAAAGCCCCCCACCCTGCCCGGAGGGGGGCACTACAAAGCCCCAGCACCTTGCCGGAGGGGGCACTACAAGCCCAGCACCCTGCCGGAGGGCGCACTACAAGCCCCAGCACCCACCTCCTGTTCTTCATGGACGTCTCCTTCTTGTCCAGCACCCGGGCACAAGCTGGTGAGCTCCGCCAGTCGGCGTGCAGCCCGCAGCTCCAGCCCGTGGAGAAGCGGGGAGAAGAGCCAGGTCTCCCGGCGGTTGGGCCGGGTAGCATGTACACTTCTTCTGGCCGGGTCTGCAGTCACACGGCACCTCCAGCCGCACGTTCTGCCCCCAGGTCCTGCCGCCGGTCCTTCTGGATGTGCAGGAACACGATCACTCCTCCCAGGACAGGAAATGCTGCAGTGCTGCTGCCGTGCCGCCGCCCCCCACACATGTGCCGCCTGGGGCGGGACCGCCCCCCACGCTACGCGGCAGCCGAGACATCGGCGCGGCCGCGCGGCCGGCTGGGCCGCGGATGGGCCATTTCTAACAAGGGCCTGGAGCTGCAGCTCTATCAGCCCCTACGTTAATCCGGCCCTGGATACGAGACCTTTCAATTAAAGGGCTTCTAGGTTTAGTAGTAAAAGAAAAATAAGCCAGTTTGTTTTTAATTGTTTTGTGTCATCTACTTAGGTACAGTGACAAGGAATCTTTCTGCTGCTCCCTGTCCACCCCAAAACTGGTTGCCAACCATCACATTATTGGTTGTCAGATTTTACTAGATGATACATTCATATCCTTCACTGTAAAGCTGAATGCTACCC
>JARQOD010000008.1:58861573-58929437 GCA_033576555.1 Oophaga sylvatica | reverse complement strand
CACGCTGATTGGTGGAGGAAGTGGCCTGAGGCCCCTCCTCCACCAATGCTGACTGCGCCCAGAGCAGTGATTTTCAACCTTTTTTGAGCCGCGGCACACTTTTTATACTTAGAAAATCCTGGGGCACACCACCAACCAAAATAGCACAAAATGACACTAAAACAGTCATATTATACATAGCGCGCATCAGGAAACACGCATTGCAACCCGCAATGTGTGAAAGCACCCTTATTGTACACGTCTCCTACCTACCGTATATACTCGTGTATAAGCCGACCCGTGTATAAGCCGACCCCCCTAATTTTGCACACAAAAAACTGGGAAAACTTATTGACTCGTGTATAAGCCGGGTGTATAAACTGCCCTCCTGCTCTGTGCTGCCCCCGTCCTGCTCCTTGCTCCCCCATCCAGCTCTGTGCTCCCCCATTCTCCTCTGTACTCCCCCCTCCTGCTCCGTCCTCCGCTGTGCTCCCCCATTCCTTCTCCGTCCTCCTGTGCCCCCCCTCGTCCTGCTCCATGCTCCTTGTGCCCACCATCCTCTCCCCCCGTCCTGCTCCGTGCTCATTGTCCTCCTCCATCCTCCCCCCGTCCTCCGTTCTCCCCCCTCCTCCTCCATGCTTACCCCGTCCTCCCCCCGTCCTCCTCCATGCTTCCCCCGCTATCCTCCTCCATGCTTCCTCCGTTCTCCCCCCGGTCATCCTCCATGCTTCCCCCGTCCACCGTTCTCCCCCCATGTCCTGCTCCATGCTTCCCCGTCCTCCGTTCTCCCCCCGTCCTCCTCCATGCTTCCCCGTCCTCCGTTCTCCCCCCGTCTCTATGCTCCCGTCCTCCTTCTCCTCCCCCCGTCCTGCTCTCCCCCCCGTCCTCCATGCTTCCTCCATCCACCGTTCTATCCCCCGTCCAGCTCCGTGCTCCTTGTCCTCTCCTCCATCATACTCACCCCTCCCCGTGCCATCGCTGAGGGTCCCTGCAATCCTGCGTTCTCCCTGTCTTCCTGCAGCTCTCCGGCACTGAGCGGTGACGTAATACCGCTCATTAAGGCCATGAATATGGAGGCCACGCCTATGGGAGTGGCGTTGCGTCCATATTACATGACCTTAATGAGCGGGTATTACATCACCGCTCAGCGCTGGAGAGCTGCAGAGCCGGGGAGAACGCAGGATTGCAGGGACCCTCAGCGATGGCACGGGGAGGGGTGAGTATGATCCCAGCCACCGGCTCCTGGCACCATAGTTTGGGAAACTTTCCCCACGGCACACCCGACCATGTGTCGCGGCACACTAGTGTGCCGCAGAACACTGGTTGAAAATCACTGGGAGAGACAGCGAGTGGGCGGGCACGGTGCAGCCTGCGGACCTCAGGTTTTCAGCCCAACGGCTGTCTCGGTCCGCGGGCCGGACTGAGACAACAAGAGGGCCGGATGTGGCCCGGGCCGCACTTTGCCCAGGTCTGCTCTAGGGGAAACATTTAGTAGGTATATAGCAGTGCTCAGCTCAACCTCCACATATAGAACCTTTTTGTGTTAAGGTTTTCATCTTTTCCCAAAATCCAGACAGCACACTGCAAGACCAGAAAATGTGGAACTGAGAACCCGGTGCTGAACAACAGCGCCAGCAAATATTTGGGAGCTGGTGGTTCAGTCTATGAAGGAGCTCTGGAGTGTGATACCAAAACATCCAATTTTATACTGGTGTTCCTTATAAAGGGTGCAGATAGAGAATTTGGATGCCTTTTCCCATATATTCTGTCAGCATTGGGGAGACAGCGTCCTTCCCAGGGGAGACTCTGAGTCTGAGGAGAACCCAAGATCCTGTAAATATCTGATATTAACCCTTTAGTGGACGTGCCTTTCTTACAAAGCCTCTCAAATTTCGTTCCTTGAGAAACCTTCAATGAGCCATATAGTGAAGGCACCAGGTGCTTAATCTGTATGAACTGGAAGAACTCTCTATTAGTTATAGCAAATTTAGATTTTATATCATCAAAGAAGAGAACTTCCAATGTGTTTCCATCCACCAAATCCGCAAACCTAAATAATCCTGCCGAAATCCACGGGTGGACCATTGTCGGTACCAAACTGTATCAGAGGCTGTTATATAAAAGATATCATTGGGGAATTAGGAGAGACCAAACCAAAACACCTTGCACATGAGAGCCACAGATCCCTCGTAAACTGCATAGGGCCCAACAAAGTAAATGGTATCTTAATAGATTTAGTTGACCATAAAAGGGAGTTTGGGTGGATCGGAGCAAGCCATATCTTTTATATTTCAGTCCAAATATTGTAAGCCCATAATGAAGCCCACGAGGGAATCCTCAGGTGTGCTGCCCAATAGTATTTAACGATATCCGGAACAGACAAGCCCCCTTGTGATCTATGAGATGTGAGGACACTTTTGGATATTCTATGGCATCTTTCGTTCCATATGAACTTCATTATAGCAACTTGGAGAGACCCAAGTTCCCAAAGAGGAACCTTAACCGGGAGAGTCTCAAAATAATAAAGTACTGTATATACTCGAGTATAAGCCGAAGCACCTAATTTGGCCAAGAAAAACTGGGATTGACTCAAGTATAAGCCAGGTATGCATTGTCCCCTCATCCCTATCCTTGTATGCATGGCTCCTCATCCCTATCCTTGTATGCATGGCTCCTCATCCCCATCCTTGTCTGCATGGCTCCTCATCCCTGTCTTGGTATGCATGGCTCCTCATCCCCGTCCTTGTCTGCATGGCTCCTCATCCCTGTCTTGTCTTCATGGCTCCTCATCCCTGTCTTGGTACGCATAGCTCCTATTCCCCGTCCTTGTCTGCATGGCTCTTCATCGCCGTCCTTGTCTGCATGGCTCTGTATCCCCGTCCTTGTCTGCATGGCTCCTTATCCCTGTCCTTGTCTGCATGGCTCCTCATCCCGTCTTTGTCTGTATGGCTCCTCATCCCTATCCTTGAATTCAAGGCCCCCCATGAGAAAAGCATAAAAAAAATTACTTACCTTCCCTATGCGCCCTCGCAGCATCCTGTTCTGGCTTCCAGCAGCTCCTGCGGCCGAGCGATTCGCAAAAAAATGTGCTGAAAAACTCGTCTTATTATACGCTAGTATATACTGTAGCTTAGGCAGGAGAGTAACCTTAACTGAAGCTATCTGGCTATGGCCAATCAGTAAAAGCGAAAGTGGCATCCACTTAGTTAATAGCCTCGTCAACTCTCCAAAAAGAGACGGATAGTTACAATTATAAATAATTATAGGAAGAGGACACACAGTGTGTTATTATAATTTTAGAAGTACTGGTAAAGGTTGTAAAAGGTTGCAAAACTGAGGTTTTTTTTTTTAAGGGAATCAGTCATTAGGTCCATGCTGTCTGTACCACGAGCAGCATGAATCATTTGTATTTTTTGAAAAGCTAAGGTGTTTCAGAGTAAACTTACTTTAAAAGCAGTGTGAGGACTATGCATCTCGAATGACTACTCAAATGCAGTCCCCAGGTCGGATTCTCCATGCCTTCCTTCTGTTGATTGACAAATCTCTCCAGTGTGTACATTCAAAGAAAGTATTGTAGGGTTTTAAGCTCTTCAGCATCTGGCAGCGTACACACACAGGCAATGGGATCTTGTCCAACAGCGTGGGGTTTATTTCCTTCATAAACTCCAGTGGACAGAAAACAAAAAGAAACAGCTTCTTCTGGGCAAAAAGGTAACAGAAAATAACAGTCCATATGTAGCCCGGGCTCACCTGCTTGATATTCGTCTTTTACTCACAGCCTCTGGCAGAGACTGAACAACATAAACAATGTTTTTCCCTCTGCACACAGAGACTTTGAATGAGGCAGCTAGACTGGCGGTATGAAAATGATCAATCCCACCCACCTCCAGTGGCCATTCCTAAAACCCGGACCCAAAATCCGGGCTCTCCTGGTTTTACAGCACCGTGTTTAGGCACCTCAGTGACATATACAATCCATCCAGCAATTGGCCGTCTGAAATCTTACAGTGTGTAGAATCCAAGGGATTGCGACAAGAAAAAGCTAGCTGGAGACTGCGTTGAACTAGTTCCAAGACACAGAACCCCCAATTCTTCAAAACAAATTTCCCAGAATTTTGGCGTAAATTGCTTTGAAAAGTTGCAAAATTTTGGTACATTGTTCAACTCGGAATTGCACAAAAATGTTGCGACTTTTGTCAATTTCCTCTAGTTTTCTCAGCTCCACCACAATGCTTCGAGCTGGTGTAGGACAGAACAGCTGCCTCTTTAGTGAATCAGGAGCGTCTAACTCCACTATGCCTCCTCATCAAGACCGGGGCTATAGTTCCGGGCCAGCTTTTCAAAATGTATTTACTCTGCAACTTCGCAGCGTTTCAATGAAAGACGTAACTTTCTGCAGTGGCACAGCCGGTGTCTGAATCATGCTGCCTGTGATTCGGACGTCGTGAACCTAATAACAGGTTGCCTTTGGGTAAAAAGTAGGTACTTAGAGTGTTGAAAACTTTTAACAGTACTATTGTATTAATATTTATTGTAGTAATTATTTCTATAGACAGAGTGGATGCGATCTTCTCATTATCACAGGCAAATTGGGAAATAAATTACAGAAAATGTAGCCTCTACCTGTCATAACCGCTTCATAATAGGTTGTAGACACTTGTATTTCAAAATGAGCGTGTGATATGAAGGCACTTTCTATATACGACCTCATGTACGCTCGGCAGCACATGAAGTTATGCTTCCGGACCAGGTCTATTAATGTCACAGAACATAATGCAATGACCTCTTCTTTTTTGTTTGTTTTTTGTTTCCAAGCTCTTGCATTAATGTGACTCCTTTTTCTTATCAATTTGCAACAATGGCTAGCCTAGAATGATTCTGCCGTACGTTTTATTTAATTGGCTGCAAGTCATAAAGGCTGCAGATGGGTCAATAAAATTATTTATTTCCGTTGCATAGTAAAGTCTGGAATGATTGAATATTTAGACCAACATAGAAAGTTTGTTTGCCAGTAGGCAAAGACTGAAATGACGATATGTGCATTGATCACTTCCTCTGTTCAGAAGTCTGGGCCTGGAATACGGCTTCTATGGCTGTTGTCAGAGACTGCCATCACTGATAATGGACTGGACTACAATATTTTGTTGCTAGCTGAAGGCTTGACAACATTCAGCCTCCTAACAGATGAGTTTTGGTCAGAGCAAAGTTTGTGATTTAACCCCTGATTTAGCAAAGTTTTAAAAAACCTCTAAGTTAGACTATATTTTTGCCAAGCAATTGGCACTTCCAAAACAACAATACAAATAGGAAAAAAAACATGGGAGTTTTTTCACCATAAAATATTTCAAATATTTATTTCAATCAATATAAAGCAACAATGCAAAATAATGTAAGTTGGGACATTATTAAAAATAGAAGCCGTAGATTATTCATGGTATAAATTAGAACGTAAAATTAATCTATTGCACAAAAAAGTTTACAATTGGCAAAAGAGATTAGAGGGGGCAGGAAAAACCTTCCCAGAATAATAGTATCAGATGTTCTCAAAAACTAAATGAAGGAGAACGTATATCTCATGGACCACCAAGTATAGCTATATAAAATGCATGTGCAAAAGAGAGAGGTAGCTTAATATCGGCTGAATTAAAGGAAAAATCCTATAAAAAGATGCATGTGCAATAAATAGCTAGTAAGTGAGATAAATAAAGCCCAATTGTGCAATTCAATACATGTGCTAATGGAGGTTATAATATATACCTGAAAGCGGCAGGCACCCCGACGCGCGTTTCGCTCTCAGCTTTGTCCCCTGGATACTATTATTCTGGGAAGGTTTTTCCTGCCCTCCTAATCTCTTTTGTCAATTGTAAACTTTTTTTGTGCAATAGATTAATTTTACTTTCTAATTTATACTATGAATAATCTGCGGCTTCTATTTGTAATATTGTCCCAACTTACATTATTTTGCATTGTTGCTTTATATTGATTGAAATAAATATTTGAAATATTTTATGGTGAAAAAACTTCCGTGGTTTTTTTTGGATTTGTTTTAAAAAACCTGGTCTAGTACCTAGGAGGGCAGCTTTACTTTAGGTTCAATAAAACAGTACGATTATTTTATACAAGTTAATTAATAAAAGAAACTCAAGAAAATTGTATTCCCTGAACCTATCTAAATATATAAGTACAATAAAATATTTACCTGTCACCCATTCCAGCACCGCTCTGCTCATTTTCTGACTTGTGTGACTTCCATTGTAACGCTGCGGTCACATTATCAGTATTTGGTCAGTACTTTACATCAGTATTTATAAGCCAAAACCAGGAGTGGAACAATCAGAGGAAAAGTATTACAAATACTGAACGTGTGAACCTGACCTAACTCTGGTGCTTCTGCAGCTGCAGGAGGTTCTTATAAGGCTGGGGTTAGACATGCGAGAAACTCGCACGAGTCTCACATGTCAATACCCGTCACTGCCGCCGGCACTCGAGACCGGAGCGTGCAGCTGCATAGAAATACATGCAGCCGCACGCTCCTGTCCGAGTGCCGGGTATTGATATGCGAGACTCGTGCGAATTTCTCGCACGTCTGACCCTGGCTTAAGCACGACACTCACAGGAAGAGATAAGTGCTGACCGAACACTGCCATCATCTGTACTCCAAATGAGTACGCTCTGGTATCCGTGCAGCTGAGTGCAGGCAAATAGACTGGGGAACAGCTGGGGTTGCAAACCACTTATATGGATTCTTTCTTTCAGGAATGAAGACAAATTCCCTAATAAAGTGATTTCCAACATTTCATAACTTTCCATGCTTGACAAAATTATTTTAAAAAAAGCAACCTAAAAATGAAAGTTTTGTTACTGTTTAAGTCCCATTCACATTATACATCTAATGGGGGCCTCTTGATTGATGATGTCGGGGAGATATGGGGCTTTCACACCTGATTTTTTGGACTGCTGATTTTTTTTTTTCTCTGTGAGATAAGCTGCTGACAGGTGAGTTAACACAGAGCGAGCGCTTCCTGGTTATGGAGCAGTCGGGTGAGATGAGCTGCTGGCCGAGCAATTGTTCAGAAGACAGCTATGTATTATGTATGGAATATACAGTCATGGCCAAAAGTTTTGAGAATGACAGAAATATTAATTTTTACAAAGTCTACTGCTTCACTTTTTCTAATTGCAATTTGCATATACTCCAGAATGTTATAAAGAGTGATCAGCTTAACAGCAATTACTTGCAAAGTCAATATTTGACTAGAAAATGAACTTTATCCCCCAAAACACATTTCAACATCATTGCAGCCCTGCCTTAAAAGGACCAGCTAACCTCTTTTCAGTGATTGCTCCATTAACACAGGTGTGGGTGTTGATGAGGACATGGCTGGAGATCAATCTGTGTGATTAAGTAAGAATGAGACCACTGGACACTTTAAAAGGAAGCTGGAGCTTGGCATCATTGTTTCTCTTCTGTTAACCATGGTTATCTCTAAAGAAACACATGCAGTCATCATTGCAATGCACAAAAATGGCCTAACAGGGAAGAGTATCGCAGCTAGAAAGATTGCACCTCAGTCAACAATCTATCGCATCATCAAGAACTTCAAGGAGAGAGGTTCCATTGTTGCCAAAAAGGCTCCGGGGCGCCCAAGAAAGACCAGCAAGCGCCAGGATCATCTCTTAAAAGTGTTTCAGCTGCGGGATCGGGCTACCAGCAGTGCAGAGCTTGCTCAGGAATGGCAGCAGGCAGGTGTGAGTGCATCTGCACGCATTGTGAGACGGAGACTCTTGGAGCAAGGCCTGGTCTCAAGGAGGGCAGCAAAAAAGCCACTTCTCTCCAGAAAAAACATCATGGACAGACTGATATTCTGCAAAAAGTACAGGCAGTGGACTGCTGAGGACTGGGGTAAAGTTATTTTCTCTGATGAATCCCCTTTTCGATTGTTTGGGACATCAGGAAAACGCCTCATTCGGAAAAGACAAGGTGAGCGCTACCACCAGTCTTGTCTCATGCCAACTGTTAAGCATCCTGAAACCATTCATGTGTGGGATTGCTTCTCAGCCAAGGGAATCGGCTCTCTCACAGTCTTGCCTAAAAACACAGCCATGAATAAAGAATGGTACCAGAATGTCCTCCAAGAGCAACTTCTCCCAACCCTCCAAGAGCAGTTTGGCGATCAGCAATGCCTTTTCCAGCATGATGGAGTACCTTGCCATAAAGCAAAGGTGATAACTAAATGGCTCAGGGAACAAAACATAGAGATTTTGGGTCCATGGCCTGGAAACTCCCCAGATCTTAATCCCATTGAGAACTTGTGGTCAATCATCAAGAGACAGGTGGACAAACAAAAACCTAAAAATTCTGACAAAATGAAAGCATTGATTGTGCAAGAATGGACTGCTATCAGTCAGGATTTGGTCCAGTAGTTGATTGAGAGCATGCCAGGGAGAATTGCAGAGGTCCTGAAGAAGAAGGGTCAACACTGCAAATATTGACTTGCTGCATTAACTCATTCTAACTGTCAATATAAGCTTTTGTTACTCATATGTTTGCAATTATATTTCTGTCTGTGATAAAAACATCTGTCAAACACACATAAAAACCAGAGGGCAGCAGATCATGTGAAAATATAATATTTGTGTCATCTCAAAACTTTTGGCCATGACTGTATAGGGTATGCCACACTAAACAATATCGCTAACGGATCACTAAAAAACGTCACTATTTAGCGATCCGTTAGCGATATTGTTCAGTGCGGCAGCTTCCAGCGACGAGCTTCCTGCTGTGATCTCGCTCGTCGCTGAATCGCTCCGGACCTATTTTCTCGTCGGCGCTCCGCTGGGTAAGTATTTAATCCTGTGTGGCACTTTTCTTAGCGATTTAGCGGTACTTTTGTACCGCTAAGTCGTTAGAAGATCGCTAACGCGATAGCGTCGTTAACTATATCGCTAAATGTGCAGCATTTAGCGATATAGAAACAATCCGCTAGCGATCGCATTAGTATGCGTCGTTATCGCGATCGCTAGCGGGATTGTTTAGTGTGGCAGTACTTTATGGCTCTGTGCGCTATTGTTTCTTGACTGAAATGTGGTGTATCTGCTGACGGGGACAGTGCAACCATAACTTGCTCACTTAGAGGTGGAGGTTGGAATTTTGAACTTCAAAATGATCTTTACTCAATGAGTAGATCAGAGCAAAAATTGGACCGTATATATTGTCAGCGTACTTCATGTATACTCTTTATGACTTTGAAGATTTAAAAGCATGCAGACTCTGATCCCCAGATACCAAGAAGTGAGACGCCTATAAGAATGTTATTTACCATGTCTCCCATAGAAGTCCTGATAAGTCTCCATTAGGGGCCTTTACTGTTACTTGCCTTAATCATGTTCCTTAATTCATTGATTCCCAAGCAGTGACTCGTGAACCCAACAAGGTTCAGGACGCTATTATCGTGGTTGGCTGATTCAGCCATATTCCTCACTGCTCTCAGCAGGCCTGGCGCTGAAAGATTTCCGTATATATCTAAATTGAAAGTTATGATCGATGGACCCATTTTTATGGGGAAGATGGTCAACTGAATAGAATATCTCGGTTTTATAGACTTCCAAAGTAGCGGATATTTCTTTCCCACCGCTGCGGCCTCAAAGAGCTAATATTTAGGATTAATGCCCAGTGAACCAGACGGCACAATATATGTTTTAGCTTACGTCCGAAATAAAAGATTCAATTTCCTAGTTTTCTGAACAGTGGTAGCTTCTCCATGCCCCGTTACTTATTAATCACTCTTTATTTAGCTCCGTTCCAGCTCTGTATTATTATTGCGGGTCAGATCATACAGAAGTAATACGAAGACAGGGCGACTTATGTCAGCGAAGTTCATAGATCACCTTTTTAATAGACGAGAATCTTTCTTGATTTCAGCATGTGAATCAGTTCTCACTTGGATGAGCAGCGATAATTAAAGTGAATTGTGAAGCACTGCGTATGTGAACCATGCACACCCAATCTAAAGGAACCGTTTCTACGAGGGGGATATTAGTGCTACTTCTGAGATCATGAAGTCTTTAGGCAGACTTATTAAATCCGGTCATAATTGCTTCTTTCTTTGTAAACAAACTTACTCCCTGTCCTCATAGGTACGCCGGGGTTCCTAATGACATTCATTATTAGGCCGGGATCACACTTGCGACGAAGTCGTCCGACACTCGCATGTGAAATCCCAGCTCTGGCGCCGGCACTCGGGAGTGGAGTGCGCGGCTGCATGTAGTTCTATGCAGCCGCTCGCTCTGGCGCCTTCGTCGCAAGTGTGATCCCCGCCTAAATCCCGGGAAGCGGCCCTCATTTTCCATATAGGAAACAGTGGCATCTCAAGTCTTTACCTTTCAGTAGTGCCATGTTCACACTTCATTTTCTCTAGTGTTTTCTTGTACTGATCACTGATTCCAGTGATATGCCATTTACTGGGCTGTGTTTTGCTGTTTCAGTACAATCATTGTTTTATCAGCAGGAAATTCTCACTACATGACAATTGTCCTGGTGCCTTCTAGTCTGACCCCAGCACTGAATAGCAGCTCTATCACTATAAAATGTACACAGAAAGATGTAGTGTGAGCTCTGCTAGATGTGCAGCAGAGAAAGCTGTGATTATCATAACTGCTGCACCCAGTATACCAAGTGATACATTGCTGGTATCAGGGTCTCAGTCCCTACATCATTCTGCTGTCAGATTATGTAGCAAACACCTGCTGACAGATTCCCTTTAACTCCACTATGCTGTACTGGTTGTGACTCTGTCCTTGTGTCCTTGGTGGTAGTTTGGTTTCTTTCCATATCTTGTAAACTCTTACTGAATAATCAGTTGCCTTCTAATGAAATTTTGTGTGATTTTGTCTGTACCGACATAAAACAGGAAAATATGCATCTCTCTGGAGACGGGGATTAATGTGATACACAAGATGTTGGTTGTGCATAAATAATGAGCTATAAATAATGATCAGTTTTGCCAGTAATAAATAAGGTTTACTTTTTGTCAGCGTGCCATGAATTTACATTATACACCTATGCTAGTAATTTTTCGGCAGTATGCCTACTTCTAGCCTTAAGTCCATCGAGTTCATCCTATAACCTAACGTGTTGATCCAGATGAAGGCAAAAAAAACCCATGGGGCGGATACTAATTGCCCTATTTTGGTGTAAAAACCTTAGCTTACTGTACATGATCCACCAATATTTTATTAACCAGGGAGTCACGCTTACGCAATATGTAATTGTTGACCCGCGCTTGCTCATTGTCCATTGGTGATCCACGCATGCGCAGTGACGACCGGCCCCCCGTGCGTTCGCACTGAAGCTGGTTTTTGCTTCCATCTTCACTGACTGCACACGTACAGGGAGCCGCTCATCACTGCGCATGCGCGGATCACAGATGGAGAATGCGCAAACGCGGGTCAACATTTGCGTATTGCACAAGCATGGCTCCCCCAATACACACTGCGCAATCACTGCAAAACAATGAACACCGTGCAAGCGCGGGATTTACAGTGACGTCGATGCATCCACTGGAACATAATTCAAATTACGTGGGACAAGCCTGACGGAATGCAATGAAGCACACCCCTATGACTAAACGAGCAGGGTACGATATAACTATATAAAGTGATTTTTTTAATAAGGATTTCAGCGGCGATTTTAGTGGAAAATACGTGTTAGTGATTCATATTGCATCACTAACACCGCACTGGGGACACTTTAGATGCTACAAATGACATGACAGGTTCCCTTTAACATTCGATTCTCACACCGATAATATATAGAATCCTGGGAGCCACGTCTTAAAAAAATAATTTGTTGCTGTAGAAAACAAACTTCTGTACTTCACGCTGCTAACTTTGCCCTTCATGATTTTGCTATGAATTTATTCTATTGTTTTAGAATACTCAAAAAGCAGACTGTATAAATCCACAATGTAAAGTGATCAGCATGTTCCCGACCAATAACTAAAATGTATACGTCTGTCAGTTCCATCACCATGATGTATATATACATTTGTCATCATGGTGATCTTATCGGTGTTGACTGCATTTGTAAGATCAGCAGCAGGAGCAGGGCTCTGATACATCGGATCCTGCCACAACTACTGAGATTGCAGAAAAGTTTGGTCTTGGGGTTGAGTGTAACCCCTTCATTGTTCCCTTCACTCATGATTGTATCACACTCCTATCTCTGTGCACAGAGATGCAAAAGTATGACCGCATATTCCCTCTGCAACAATAACGTTATGTATACAAGAATTATACATGAATTAAACAAACAAACAAAAAACTACTTTTTAAATACTTTATTTTGTTAAATAACACAGATAAAACATGAGATAACCTGCACGTATTTAGTATCACCTTGTGCAAGGCAGCCTATAATTTAAATATACACACCATTTAAATCAGAGATCAATAGAAACTATTGAGAAATGTTTTTTTTCCCCTTACCCTAAAATTTAATAGGATTATCTTGGACTATTTTTTATTTCTTTCTCATGGGGCTAAAAAATAACAGGCAGAAATCTGCTAACTACCTGCTTGTTCTACTGGCTCAGAAGGGTCAAGAACGTTTCTGTTGGACTCTTCTACTCCACGTCAACAGAGCAGCTCTTCCTCTTGAGGGCAGCTCTGTCAACGGGACATGACCGTTGACATCATGCTGTTTGACACCTGGCTCACCGCCTCTTCAACAGAGCAGAGGGGAAGAAAAACAGCTGCTCTGTTGATGTGATATCACTGGAAACCGCAAAATCGCTGTCAGGAGTGGTCGGTGAGTGCTCAGAATGGCGCTGGGTCCTGGAAAAAGGAGTAGGTGAATATATTAAATTGGTTGTCCGGTCTAGAATAACAAGTCTGAAGTCACTCTGTGTGACTGCAGACTTGTGAATCCTCTCAGTGCATACACTTTGCACTGCAAGGATTCGCCAGTGTTTATGCCGGGAGCAGGGGTCGGGTATGCGATATGCATACTCCCGCACAGAACGTGTCTAATGGCGCAGCCTCGCTCCATACAAGTGTGCTGATGACACACTGACACTGTCAAAACTCTCATGGCATATAGACCATCTTATAGGGAACGTGAACAAACACTGATGTTTGAATGAGGTGTAAAGCATATCTCTAAATACTCTCGGCAGAAGCTAAAGGTACTGCCACACTAAGCTATCCCGCTAGCGATCACGATAACGACGCATACTAATGCGATCGCTAGCGGGATTGTTTCTATATCGCTAAATGCTGCTGCATTTAGCGATATAGTTAACGACGCTATCGCCGTTAGCGATCTTCTTAACGACTTTAGCGGTACAAAAGTACCGCTAAATCGCTAAGAAAAGGTGCCACACAGCGATTAGATACTTACCCAGCGGGAGCGCCAGCGATGAAATAGGGTCCGGAACGATTCCAGCGACGAGCGAGATCACAGCAGGAAGCTCGTCGCTGGCAGATGCCGCACACAACAACATCGCTAACGGGATCGCTAAATAGTGACGTTTTTAGCGATCCCGTTAGCGATATTGTTTAGTGTGGCATACCCTTAAGGCAAGATGGCCATCTGCATAAAAATCAAATTGAGTAAATAGTAAAAAAAAATCTATCATCAAACAAAAGTGTCTTATAAGAACAGAAAATGTTTCAGTATCCGGTTTCAATTATATAAGAAAATAAATGTGGCACATTCTCCTTAATAGGGTAATTTGGCTTAGGAATATTCAAAGTCACTGCAGGAAAACTCTGCAGTGTGTGAACCTGGGCTAAGTGTTGGAAATCCATCATGTATTCAGTGTTACCTTCAAATTAGTCGGCATCCATGCAGTCAGCCTTTGCTTCCTGAGTCACTAAATAAATATGTATAGTGAATGGGGAGCATAATATAGTATTATGAATAAATATGCATTAGAGGCCTAAACGTTTACTCCCTTAAGGAGGCAGACATTTTTTGGTTTCTTGATTTGGTGTTTCCTTCTAGGAATCATAACTTTCTTTATTTTTCCATCTACATAGCAATAATGCCCCCCCCCATATACATTGGGAGGACAAAATAATGGAAACACCTGGAAACATCAACAAAAGTTAGTTTAATATGGTGTAGGTCCACCTTTTGCGGTGAATTCTCCGAGGTATGGATTCATACAAGGTGTGAATTGTTTCCAAAGGAATTTTAGCCCATTCTTCAGTGAAAACACCCTCCAGTTCTTTGAGCGACGATGGCGGCAGAAATCGACGTCTAACTTGAATCCCTAAAATCGACCATAAATGCTCAATAATGTTGAGGTCTGGGGATTGTGGGGGCCAGATGAGATGCTCAGCTTCATTAGAATGTTCCTCGTGCCATGCTTTAACGATTCTAGCTGTATGAATTGGTGCATTATCATCCTGAAAGATGGCGTTCCCCTCCGGGAACAGTGCTTGAACCATAGGATGCACTTGGTCGCCCAAAATGCCTAAATAATCGCGGTTGTTAATTCTTCCATGAAGGGATATCATTGGCCCAGCGGATCTCCACGAAATAGCACCCCAGATCATCACAGAACCTCCGCCATGTTTTACAGTTGGGAGAAGGCAGTCTGTATGGAATGCTTCCTTCGACTGTCTCCAAACGTACACGCGGCCGGAGGTCGGAAATAGGGTAAACGATGATTCATCTGAGAATATCACGTTTCCACTTCTCGAGGGACCAATTCTGGAGGGATCTACACCACTCTAAACGCTTGGAAACACTTGTCATTGAAAGCAGCGGTTTTCGAATTGCAGCTCTTCCGTGGAATCCAGATTTGTTCAGCTCCCGACTAACAGTTTTCATGGAACCTGGGTTCTGTAGGTGTTCATTGAGCTCAGCAGTGATTTTCGGAGCCGTGGTCTTACGATCCTCTCACAATTTGCTTTAGAGTCCGACGGTCTCGCTCAGTCAACTTCGACTTTCGGCCGGACCTGTGCTTTGCTGCGGACGTTTCCTTCTCTTTCAAACGCAGTCATTACTTTGGAGACAGTAACTCTTGACACGCCAAGCATTCGGGCACTTTCGGTTACACTAGCGCCTGCCATACCAGCACCAACAATTTGGCCTCTTTGAAAATCCGAGAGGTCTGCCATTGGTATCAGGTTCTCAACAATGTTCTTACAATTATGCAAAACAAACAGTTAATTTACATACACATATCACATAACACAAATAATCAACTACAAAACATTACCATATGTCACGGTTTGCATGTTTATAGCATGTTCGAAGATTATGATGCCAAAACGTTAGGTGTTTCCATTATATTGTCCAACCCCTGTACATTAGTTTAATGTCGAACAAACGGTCTGATATCTACATGTCTGGCTAACAGTCGAATGTGTATGGCGGTGCTGGCCAACTGATTGACATGTCCGATTTCAGCCTGCTGATCATAATGTTCTCCACTGATGAACCACTGGGCAACATGTCTGTCTGCGGGTTTCTCAGAGAAAACATAGGAGCGATCAGCTGATCGGCGGGCATGCCGGGTGTCAGATCCCGGCTGGTCAGACATTGATGACCTATCCTAATGATAATGTAGTGGACAACCTCTTTAATGGCCGTCTCCCATCTCCAAAAACAGATAAGAATATGACATGCTCTGAATTTAATGGGTCAATTTTTCAATGATGTGTGAATGGTTCCATTAAAATCTATGGGTCCATTGGAAAAAAGTACAGCAAGTGGAAGAGAAAATAGATGAGTGAATGGTAGCCCAATTCTACATTCTTATGACTGTTCATTGACTGCTTTGTAAAGTATCGTTCAGTGGCCAGCAGATCTTGTACTGTTTCTCGGACTGATGTTTAGTCTGCTTCTTCTGAACACTTCAAGTTGTAGTTCATTTCTGTTTTGTCAACTATTTAAAATTGGGCCATACAAAACATGTGACAATTGGTGACTCTTACATTTCTGGCCCGATCATCTGTGGTCACAGTAATACATGCTGTATTTTGGCATTGTTATTGGCATCCTTGGATGTGTGAACAGAAAAAAACAGCTGTCAGAGGAATAACAGAGCCAGAAAAAGCCACACCATGATTTACTATGGAAACTACTGTTCGTTGATGCTGTATATGGTCTCCTTATAAGCCAAAAAAGTTTTTACTTAATTTCTTCTCTATCCCCTACTAAGTAGTAAATGCTAACGCTTCCTAAAGGTAATTTGTCACCAGGTTTTTGCTCCCCCTTCTGAGAGCAGCATGATATAGGAGTGGAGACCCTCCTCCTTCCAGCGATGTGTCATTTACTGGACTGCTTGTTGAAAATTTGATAAAACTTGTATCTGCTGCAGATCTAGCAGTTCTCTAAATGCTGAGCTCTGTATAACCCCGTCCACACCACTGATTGGCTGCTTTCTGTGTACACTGTGCATAGGCACAAAGCTGCAAATCACTGGTGGGGGTGGAGTTATACAGCGCCCATGAATATGGAGGACTACATGGCAGCAGGTTTACTAGACCTGTGGAGTGATCCTAGGCCAAATAATTCTTCACCTTGGTGAAAGCGACAAACATATGGGCTAATTCAGTTGACCTTATAGCTGCCATATTTTCTTGTCCGTATTGCAGCTGGAAGCTACGGCCCGACCATTTATCTCATGACCAGGTGCAATCATTCTCCTATATGCTTATGATGCTGTTAGTTGGGTCCCAAGACCCCAGGTCAGGCTGTGTACTGAGAAAGGTAAAATTGCAACAAAAAATTTTAAGATTGTTAACAATAGTTTTATCCGTCGCTAGCTTAACTGCTGTGGTCAATGAGACAGTCCTAGTTCTCAGTCTCAAGGCATCACCAGCACAGTGGGAGTCCAATCTTTCCTTTTTCTGCAAGAAGAGGGAACAATCAGAAGATTTTCCATCGTATAAATCACTTCTAATCATCATAAGCGCTTTATAGCTCCCATACGTGACCCATTTTTGGACCTGATCAAGAAAGCATAGTCAGCTTCTGCGTGGTCAAAGTAGAAGCATACGTGCAGCACCTACTGTGTTAAGATAACTAAAATGACATTGACCTTCATTAGAAGAGCATATCTGCAAAAATATTAACTAAATATGTAGATATTTCATAATTTACTTGATTATACAGCTCCATTAATTTCCCAGCTCTGTACAAACATTATCATCACTGTCCCCATTGGAGCTCACAACATCCAGTGTTTGCTGCGCTGTAATGTGCTTGGCAGCGCGGCAAACACCGCTTCTGATCAGCCGTGAAATCATCCCCGCCGGTCAGAGAGCCGAGGTTCCCAAGCTGTCAAAAGACAGCAGGAGCGCTCAGCTGTGATCGGAGGTATAAAGTTTACCTCCGGTCACTGGTGTTAGCTGATGGGACTACCGATCCCATCATCCGACACCTGCTGCCGCTAATTCCAGTGAGAGCAGGAGCGGCGGATGGGAGTATTCATCAGCCACTCCTGCGCTGTAAATAAATAATTAAAAAAAACGGCATGGGTTCCCCTGTATTTTTGCTAACCAGCCAGACAAAACTCACAGCTGGGGGCTGCAACCCTCAGCTGTCAGCAAGCCTAGTCATCAAGAATAGGGGGTCCCCACGCTGTTTTTTTTTAAATTATTTAAATGAATAATTTAAAAAAAAGGCGTGGGGTCCCCCCCATTTTTGACAACCAAACTTGCTAAAGCACACAGCTGGGGGCTGGTATTCACAGGCTGGTAAGGGGCCATGGATATTGCCCTCCCCCAATTTGCCTGGCTTGTTAGCAAAAATACAGGGTAACCCAGGCCGTTTTTTTTTTTTTTTTTTTTATTTATTTACAGCGCAGGAGCAGCTAATGAATACTTCCATTCACCGCTCCTGCTCTCATTGTAATTAATGGCGCAGCAGCAGGTGTCGGATGATGGGAGCAGTAGTCCCATCAGCTGACACCAGCGAGCGCAGGTAAACTTTATACCTCCGATCACAGCTGAGTGCTCCCGCTTTCTTTTGACAGCATGGGAACCGCAGCTCTCTGACCGGCGGGGATGATTTCCCCGCCGATTAGAAGCAGTGTTTGCAGCGTTGCCATGCACGTGACAGCGCGACCAACACCTAGTGTTCGGGCAGCCGAACCCGAACAGTAACACGGACTTCCTGTTGAAGTCCGTGTTCGGTGTCTGTGCCCTAACAGTAGGTGTTCGGTTCGCCCATCTCTACTCACAATCTCTATTCTCTAAGAAATCAGAGAACCCAGAGAAAACCCATGTAGACATGGGGAGAACATACAAACTCTTTGCAGATTTTGTCCTTGGTGGTATTTGAAGCCAGGACCCCAGAGCTGCAAGGCTGTAGTGGTAACCACTGAGCCACCATGATACCCTTATAGTAAAGTTATCAGGATGGAATTTTACCATGAAGTCTAATTGATCCCTAAGTCCACAAACTCTGTGTGTCCTCTGCACAGTATTCCAGCAGAGTCCTGTCATGATAAAATGATTTGCCCTTTTTAAACTCCTAGGACAAGAATCTGGGTATGTGTGAGGTAGTATTAGCCACCTTTAATGACCTGGGGGATTTGGAGGTTTTTAATTTGCTGATTTCTTCCAGAAAATATGTTTTTTCATCTGTATTATCATTTGCAGGTTTTCGTTTTTATATATCATCAGTAGGGATGAGCAGAGCTTGACTGAACCTTAAAGGTTCTGATACCCGACTCAAAAGTTATTCAAAACTTCAGTTCGGGTGCCAAAACTGTACCTAAACCTGAACTAAAACCCAAACCCATTGAAAACAACAGGGAGGCAGACTATTGCCCCGAAAAATCAATCTCTCTCTTTTCTTTCTCTCTGTTACTCTCTCTTTCTTTATCTTTCCATTTCTCTCTCTCTGTCTCTTTATTTTCCTCTCTCTTTTTCTCTCTAACTTGGGACTCCGAACATTGCAACGGACTTCCGGGAAAAGTCTGTGTTTGACAATTAGCACCGGACACTAACTATCCTGTACGAATGCCGAACTTTTAAGTTCGAGTTCGCTCATCTCTAATCATCAGCAGTTATTATTATTATTATTATTATTATTATAGATTTTTATAAACATTTACAAAAAAAATGTTAAAAAAATTAAAATGTTTCCTTAAAAAAAAAGGTAAAGTTGATCCATACAGGATCTGATTTTTGGCGGGCACCCACAAACAGTGTAGAGGGATCACCCTTATTCTCATTTGCACATGGAAACACGAGAAGCAATGGGATGAAACTGAAAGGGAGAAAATACAGATTAGATATTAGAAAAAACTTTTTGACAGTGAGGGTGATCAGTGAGTGGAACAGGCTGCCAGGAGAGGTGGTGAGTTCTCCTTCAATGGAAGTCTTCAAACAGAGGCTGGACAGACATCTGTCTGAGATGGTTTAGTGAGTCCTGCAATGAGCAGGGGGTTGGACACGATGACTCTGGGGGTCGCTTCCAACTCTACCATTCTACCATTCTGTGATACCCATGGGCAAGTGTCATCTGAAGTATGAAAGAGACAAGTGCATGCTGCAATTTTTTTCTTTTATATGGACATTCAATCCATATTGACGGACTGAAAATAGTCATGTGTACCTAGTCATACAATCAGAAAAACTCTCAGGAAATAGTTTGATCTTCTTGGTCATGTCTAAGGCCAGAAACAGTTTGCATATTGACCATTGGAGCTACTGGGACATGTCACCTTGTATATCTCCTATACCCGTGTGTGGTGGCCCCCTGACATTCCCCTGTACCCCGCTACTTTTCACAGTAACAGGTGGTTTTCAGTGCGTTTTCTTTCCGCAGGATCATGTTGGAATGTCCTAACAATTTTTTTTGCGTTTTAACAGCTGATTTGTAATTCTGCATATGGAGCTATGTGCATCATCTGCTTTTCTGGAATAATTTGCTGTTGATCACATATTCCATTTCTTTGAGCCAGACGCGGAGAAGACAACGCCACATTTACTTTTCCTGAGATCTGTCTAAACAGATGTTCAGTACCTTTTTTTTATGTTAAAGAAAACAGCCAAATAGCTTTATGTGATTGCTCACGGTTTATAAAGCCGGTCTACATCGTACGCTATCACGATTATATCGTCTTTTACTGGGGCGGCCATGTTCGCAGTCACGTAAGGGGTAGGCAGCTTGGTCAGTTTTTGTTATGCAGTGTAAATAGCTATAGAGAGCTACACTTACACCTGTGCTCATATATATGCAGATGTGGATCTGAGCAATTTTCCCAGGTGATTAGTATAACAGATGTATTGATGCTTTGTACTGGCAGAGTAGACTTGGTCAGGCTGCTCATTTCCATAAATATTGCGCATGCAGGCAGGGCTGAGGCACCGCTCATTAGGGCAGTCTTCTCAGTCTCTCCAGCACTGCTCATTAGGGCAGTCTTCTCAGTCTCTCCAGCACTGCTCATTAGGGCAGTCTTCTCAGTCTCTCCAGCACCGCTCATTAGGGCAGTCTTGTCAGTCTTTCCAGGCATGCTGTGCTGGTCTCATGGGGGTGGGTAGATTAACACAGGTGAGCACCAGTGGAACAGAGCTGTTCTTCATCTCAAGGGTAGTTGTCCTAGTGTTGGAGGTAGCGGTTTTCTGAAATGCTAGTTGGCAGGTGCCATCCAGCTGCAATGGCCTATTCTGTCCACCTGCTCCTGTAAGGGCTGCTTGACTCCTGAGCACATCTTCTGCAGCATTGTGCCGTCCCCGGTGCTGCTGCATTCTGCACATCTGCCTGTTGCTGCAGAGATCGGCACCTGCATTCGGCTGTAATGCCTGTTGCTGCAGGATGGCTCAGTCAGTAAAGTGTTACAGAACGGTTGGGGGAGGAAAGCGGGGCTGAATGGAGGCGCGCGACAGCCTGCAGTTTCCTTGGCAACGGCGTGAATGAGTGAACATGAAAATGAGCCGCAGACCCTCACTGCAGGAGAGAAGAGGTGGGGAGAGGGTGCTCCTGTATTGGAAGGGGAGGGGGCAACATTGAAGCTCTTGTCTGAAGAGGTGGTGGTGGGAAGGATATGTTCCATATTTTTCTCTATTTTTGCACCTTTCCATCCCTCTGCTTAGTTCTTTTATCCAATGTCTTTTGTTTCTTATCACTTCTTTTCCCGCAGTCCTCAGTGCACATATTTGGCTATTCTCCGACCTTCTCGTTCTCATTCAGTACTTCCATCTGTAGCCTACCTAGATTTTACTGCACCATAACCGACATGTAATCCTCCAGTCTGTCCTGCCCATAGACATGGATGATGCTTGTGCTTCCCGCTCCTTTGGTGCCTTTCTAGTGAATTACCTCTCCTCACCTCTAATTTTCATTTTCCTGGACCAGATTCTTGCCTCTTTCTTGAGCCTCCCTTTCTTCCTTTCCGTTTCTGAGTGCTGTCCTATTTTCCATTTTCGCCTTGGGTTATTGTATCCTCACACACCTCTCCTCCTACCTCTCTTCAGCCCTCTTTGCTCGCACTGAAGCACATCCTTGCCTCCATAGCTCATCCCCCTCCTTGTTTTGTTCCATTCGCTCCCACTCTTCTTTGTGCTATGCCTTCAGCTCTGTCTCACCTACCACCTTCATTCAGTCATTTCCTTGTCACCTCATTCCTTTCTATTTTCCTACTCCATTTACTGTGCCTTGTGCCTCCCTGGTTAGTCCCTTTGCCATCCATCCACCATTATTTGGACGACCGTGCATTGTGACCTATGTGTGCCCATCTTTACACCTTTACATTTTGGTGTCCTCCCTGTGCCTCACCGCTAGCATCCCACTCTCCTCGCCTGTGCCTCCATGCCCTCCCTTTCTGTGACACGCTCAGCCTCCATTTACATTCTGCTGTTGTGTCTCTTCTGTCACCGTCTTAAAGCAACAGAGCTTCCGAACCCTGCAGGGGGGAAGGTCGTCTGCTCCGTATATTCAGTGTGTAAAGACATGGCTTATTAAGAAATAATTCATGCATGACTCGGCCTCTACTAGAAGAAAACTATCCAGTAGATATCACCCTTCAAACGTGTCACTTTTGGCTGCAGGATAAATACAAGTGTGTGGTGAATTAGGGAGAGTTCATGGCATCGAGTGAATAAAATGGAATGCCATTACACCGAGACAGTCCTCAAAATATCAGGAATGAGTCCATACAATTTTATATGCAAACTGCGGGGTGAGAAATTAGGAGCAGAAGTGAAGTGGAGGAGGCATCTGGGAGCAGTTCAGTCTCGTTCTTGGTGCATGTCCTATTCAGTGGAGATGTGCCATGTGCAGGCCTGCGTAAGTCAAGGGTAGGCCCGGTATGAAGTAGCAAAGTAAATCTGAAGCTTATACAGTACAATTAGGCACTGAAGGAAAAAGCAGGAGGTGGACTAATGATATGTTTTTTTTATATGTTTATGGATTTTATCCTAAGATGTCTTACTAGAGGTAAAGAGTCATGATGTACAATTCTCATAGTGTACAGCAGGACTAATGTAATGAAGAGAATACCACCGTGACATAGACAGCAAGTATCGAATTAAGAATTATTGGTTTGACCTTAGTACCGATGAAACAGAATGTCGGAGGTCGTGGCAGCAGTGTAACAGATGGTTCAATGATATACACAAGGGATCTCTAATGAACTTCTAAAGAACCCCATACACATTTGACTAATATCGGCAGAACGTGCGAATCTCAACCGGATCGAAAGACAGTCTAATTGGTATGAGGGCTTCCCAACTGTCCCCTATAGATGACTGTCAGGGGAAAGAGGGATGCAGCATCTCTGATTGTGGACTGCTACCAATTTTGTTTTTTTAAAAGGTAAGCCGATACAGATGTCTGATGGTGGCTGTCTTATAGAGAACACTGGAGAGGTCGGGGAAGATGGACGTGGGCAGCACGATTGACCAAACCACCGTTTGGCTGACAGTTATCTAAAGTGTATGGAGGGGGCTTATGACAATCAGAAGAAAACCATTAGGTAATCGTGAAAAAAGAAGGGAAACATGTAAGGAAGAAGGGGTGGAGGAACATGTATACATATGTGAGAACTAACCTTCAAATGATCAAATTGTTTATGGGCCGTTAGAGGCCAACCGGGACCTGAACTTGTCCAACTACTTGAGCATCCAGTAGTGCTATACATTGAAGGAAGACTGAGTTTTTCAGCTTAGATGGAAGTTAGCTCCTCCACTCGCTTACCATGGTTGACACTTTCTAAGAAGGCACCCATAGGATTGTAGGTGATACAATATGCGTCCAATGGTGTACAGCTGCTAGAAGCCAGAAATTGTCTGAATAAGACCTTTTTTAGACCTAAACTAGGGTCTGGAATAAGAAACAACAAAGCAATATCTAGAAGACATAAAATCTTAAACACATGTAAACTGAAATTTCTTTAAATTGCCGTAATAATTCAGATTTTTGTTAAATGCTCTGTGTATGTTTTTTTAATATAGTGCCAGGAGGTAAGTCGAGATTATAAAAATGTATTTTGAGTTGTAGTAATTTTCTGCTCATCGATGGATACACAGGGCTCATTTTGAAATCCACAGGATTGCAATCGTTTTTGCGGAATTCATTATGGATCTCAATTTTTGCAATGCATGGGGTTACATTAGTAACAGTCCACATGTAACAATTATACATTTCTCTTCAAACTTGCCACATTCTCCAGCAAAATATATTGCAGATTCCACTTCTTGTGCAGTCCATCATTTCTTTCTAGGACTCGGCTGCATGATATTTATGAATTCAGAACACCGGGTTGATCTTACTATAGTTTGACATATAAATATAAGTATTTTTGTGCCACTGAGCAATGTCTTAAATTTGTTTTACAGTACTTTTATGTGGATGACCTATCTATCAGAACATCTATAAGATATGGTCAGGGAGCTGACATCCGGCACCCCCACTGTTTAGCTGTCATCCGCTTCGGTGGCTGCTGGATGTAAACAGTGGATGGAGTGGAACACAGCTGCTCCGTATACTGTATAGTCGCCACTTCTGGGTCCTGCAGATCAGTTCTTAGCGAAAAGAGGAGAAGCTGGTCTACATTACCCAGCAGTGGCCACTAAATAACATATAACGCTGTAGTTTTCCACTCCATACAGTGCTGACATCTGGCAGTCGCTTGAGCTGATAACATTTGATAGGTGCGGGTGTTGGATGCCACCAATTTTATATTAATAGTGAATCCATATATACAGTATTGGACAGCTCCATCAAAGTCACTTTAGAGAAAGTCCAGGACACAAAGGCTGGATAGGATAGCATCCAGTATAAATGCTCAGTTTAGATATAAAACACACGAGGTCTTCTTTACCTCACACACAGACCATGTGTCAAACATGAGTGATGTAGAAATACTTGGCACTCATATAGGTGTGTTCAAGAACTTATTAGATGAAGAAATTCCAGAAAAATGAGACGTTTCAGTCAATACCTGACCTTCATCAGTCACCTGGATAGAGGAGATCTGTGTGGCAGCGCGCTGTGTGATGGTCTGCAGTGTCCACTGGTAAGCGCTTCCTGTCTCGGCACTCCTGCCACTTCAGAACTCTCCGGCGTGTTTTTCCTTCCAGTTCTGGGTGCTTCTTGAAGGATGTTTGGGGTCATTGTTTTGCTGGAAGACCCATGACCTAGAAGGTAAATCCAGCTTTCTGACGCTTCACACTAGACCTTAAGCAGCTTGGATTATGTGTCTCTCCACTCTTCCTCCAGAATCAGGGACCTTGATTTCCAAGGTCTAGTATGAAGTTTCCACAATCAGTGATGGTTTGGGGAGCCATGTCATCTGCTGGTGTAGGTCCACTGTGTTTTATCAAGACCAAAATCAGCGCAGCCATCTACCTGGAAATTTTAGATCACTTCATGCTTCCCTCTGCCGACAAACTTTTTGGAGATGGAAATTTCATTCCCCAGCAGGACTTGGCACCTGTACACACTGGCAAAAGTACCAATACCTGGTTTACAAACAACAGTATCACTGTGCTTGATTGGCCAGCAAACTCGCCTGACCTTAACCCCATAGAGAATCTGTGGGGTATTGGCAAGAGGAAGATGAGAGACACCAGACCCAACAATGCAGACGAGCTGAAGGCTGCTATCAAAGCAACCTGGGCTTCCATAACACCTCAGCAGTGTCACAGGCTGATCGCCTCCATGCCACGCCGCATTGATGCAGTAATTGATGCATAAAATAATTTTTCAAGCTGGTGTTATAAAGTATTCTAATTTACTGAGATAATGACTTGGATTCTACTTATCCTACATCCGGACTATCCTGCGTTGCAACCTTTCATCAATTTTTGTCCGCCACCCACTTCCAGGGAGATTAGCTACAGTGCCATGGTTATTAAACTTCTTGATTATGGTGGGCAAGGGGTTTTGTGTGAAAATATATATATTATAATAAAGTCCCTTTTTAATGAAAAAAATGGTTTATTTGTAAAAATTTTTTTTAAAAAAACTGCAAAAACAAATACTTTCGTAACCCGTACTATTCATCTGTATAATTTATTCCAGGCACTGATAGCCATAAAAATATATATATGCCTAAATTGAGGCTTTAAAGTGATCAAAATGTTTTCCTATATAGCAAAATGGTGCCAGTAAAAATTACAGCTTGTTGCTCAAAGAACGAGCCTCCATGCTGTGCTGTACTCATTATACTATTATACTGCATGGTGAACGCCATCAAGTTAACAAAAACTAATATTCATTTTTTTTTTTTTATTAATGCCTCCTGACAAAAATTAGTTCCAAAATAGTTACAAAGTCGTAAGTACTCATAAAAGTTACAGCTAGTCCCACTAAAAAAAACAAGGCTTCCCATACTTCTGTCTACAGAGAAATAAAGAGGTATGGGTATCAGAATATGGTAAACAAAACAAAGGATTTTTTTTTTGCATAAAAGAAAACCATAATAAAAAAAAGTATCGGTATTTTTGTGATCTTATTGACCCGCATAATAAAGATAACGTGTCAGTTATACTTAGCAGCAACTTTTTTGTTTCTCCCAATAAAGAGTTAATAAGAGTTTCGTAATAAGTTACATGTACGCCAAAATGATTACACTAACGTACAAATAATCCCCAAATAATTGAGCACTCACACGTCTGGCTTGTAGAGTATGACAATAAAAATAAAAGTTGTCATAAAGACCAACACTGTCTGTGACGCCTAGGGGTTAATGGCGTGAACCTGTGATTTCACATAGTCCTTACATGTGATGAGGCTTAAGTAGGTGAGATTTGTAGCCCAGCGGGTTCCTTTTACCCGGTGATAAAGGAACAGTGACATTACTGGTTTCGCATTTGTCTACTGTACTATGGTTGTGTTGTATTTGCATTTTTGCTTTTTTCCATTTATATCTAATATGATATTTAGCGCAAAAGTCCTGTCTGTTAATAGAATTATTAAAGGGACACTAACGCCTCCTGGACTAGTCAAAGCCTTGATTTACATGTCATAAAATGACTTAGAAATACTTTTTCTAAAGATCTGTTTGTGTGTGAAATAACCCAGGGAATGGGTTAGGCAGTGGGTCTACATATGCGGATAACTGCTGGTGGGTCTTGGGGTACAGGGGACCTGACAGGTTCCTTTTAAAGCAAATGTAGCAGATAGTACAGAAGGGCAAAGAGCCTGAAAACCAGAGGGACATATTTGACACTAACATTTGTTGATGCCAAAGGCTGAGGTCAGCACAAATGAGAGGAGCTAGAGAATTTTCACATGTAACGATCTCTTCTGATCTCCTATAGTGTGACATAAGAAAGTCAACAAATTTAACGAGAAGGAAAACGAAGAAGAAAAAAAGTAGCAATTGTTTATATAGCTTTGTATAACCGTTCATTAGTGGTCTCTATTGATAATATTTGCATCAGATAAACGCCATTCTGTTTTGTGGGGTCTACACTTGACAGTAAGGGTTCTGGAGGGCCTTTAGTCTTCCTCTTAGGCCACGTTCAGTATTTGGTCAGTATTTTACATCAGTATCTGTAAGCCAAAACCAGGAGTGGGTGATAAATACAGAAGTGGTGATGTGTTTCTATTACGGTATACTTTTCCTCTGATTGTTCCACTCCTGGTTTTGGCTTACAAATACTGAACGTGTGAACGTGTCCTTACATAGCAGCGACCATGAAAAGTGCCTTGTTGCACATTCCAGCATAGCGGTGGACTAGGAGCTAGGCTTGCCTTGCTTCCCTTCCTATCCAGTTTGTGTGTTAACAATTTGAAAATATTAATAAAATTTGTTTGAAAAAGGAGCAAAGCTTAGCAGGGAAATGATGACAATGAGCTACAGTACTTTGCTCTGCAACACCCATATTTTTCTATGATTTTTGGGTATCTGTGCCCGGATTCCCATCTTTCAGTTACTGTAAACCATTTTCACAGTTGGAGGACCCTTAAGCTCTCCTGGCATATATTTTTTGTAATTAACTGTATTCTCCGTGAGAGAACAATTCTGAATCCTCTTTTTATAGAACCTCGCATTATGCTGTTCCTCAGTTATTCCTCTTATAAATGTATGAATGCATTGACAATTGTTAACATACCCCTGTTAAAGGGATGTGTCCTTACACAGTCTGATAGTATCTGCACAGTCTGATACTATCTGCACAGACTGATTAAATCATTAATACATAGGCAGCACACTCCTAGAAACCGCGATGGATTACTATTGGAGCCAACTAATTGCGCTCCCATCGGAATGTAGCAAATAGGAAGAGAAGGAACAGCACCCCAAGGGGCTCGGAGGATTGCTTACAAGATGATTTATTTTGAAGATCTCATATCCATTAATCACACCTCAGTAGGCTTGGGGTAACAGTAAAAAAAAAAATTCCACGTTGCATACAGAAAAGTGGGATTTTTTTTTCCTCACTTCATCCATGTGCAGTCCGTATGCAATCCGTTTTATTTTTTTTTACTCAGCAGTCGATAATCATTTCCATTGGCCAATTCTTGTGTACCCGGCAGCCACGATAAAGTGATTCTCATTGCAGCACCTGAATTGGCCATTTTATGCACTAAGTATTCTCAATTTTTCCAATTTTCTAGAGCGGTAATTCATTTTAGATTTCATGTATTTCATGTTTGCATGCTATAGCGCTACAGAGTGCAACTTTATTTACAGGTTATATATGGCGATGGCTACTCTTAGTAAGCACCTGTTCACAACTGCTTTCTGTTTGGAAGTGACGGTCAGTATTTGGATATTTGTATACTTTAGATTGTATGCATAAGATTATTTTTCTCTTTTACTTCCAATGTCTGGCAGAGGCCAGTATTTTTTTTTTGTGTGAAAGTATCTTAGTATTTGTATCTATCCAGTTTCCCCTTCATCCTTACCTGAGCCTCCGTGCGTGCCAAAGTGAAGAAACGGCATAGCCCCATGCAGCTCCCAGCACGCCCGACAGCGGCTTCTGTGTGCTTTTGATGATGAGCTGTGTTGGCTTTATACCAAACCTGTCTCTTGAAAATAAGGCCAATAATTTCTGCTGTGGTCTTATTATCAAAACCACGATTTGTCTTCTTCTAGATTTATGCTTTGTTTTTCCTGCAAGATCCTAGCTGGAAATATAACAGTAACATTATGGCTCGGTCAGTGTGAGTCTTGGAAGCAAGAGGCAACACAACTATTTTACAGATCCATGCTTAAGAGCGAATAACCCTTTAACTCTGTGTTTGGCAATGGGTAACCACCACTCTTGATCCTGTGGAGATTTCAAGCCTGCTCCTCGTGGCCTAGTAAAATGTTGAATTACAGATGCAATTTTTTTTTGTACTGATTTGTAGTGTTTTCCTGCCTTATTTTCTTTTTCTATGAATAGCTACTTTCACAAAATTCACAGACTGCACTTAAAAATAAACTTAAGAGAAAGCCACAGTCAGAAATATCCCCTCACTCAGTTCACACGTTTGTGTTCCATATACGTGTTCTTTTTGTGTTTTTTATGGATTGTACTCGTACCCTATATAGTCTTTGTCATGTTCACATGTCCCTTTGTTTGTAAACCTGTTGCCCAAAAAAATTAAAAAAAAAAGTTTTTTTTTATCCAATTTGTGAATCAAATTCGTCCACTCAAGTGATTGTGAAAAAAAATGATAGCACGTGGATGGCATTGGTGTGCTGTCTGGTTTTTTTTATGGATAGGAGAACATTTTATGGATAGAAGTTTGGATTTTTTTTTTTTGGAGGGGGGTTTACACTTATCCCACACTTATGGTAAAACTGCACACAACATTGAAAAATGTATGAAAATTGGATCCAGCGATGAAAAATGTTTTTAGTTTTCTTATGCGTAAGCTCATATGAATAAATCCATAGTGCTGACATCAGAGCTACCATATACTGCTCTATGATCTTGGAAAATCAGAATTTTTAATATTGTCATAGAGGTAAATGAAGAAGAAAATATGGTGGGTTACATGTATCAAAGTGTGTTATATTAGCTGGTAAAACCCATTATGTAAAAAGGGGGGAAAAAAGCTATAAAAGTTCAAATGCCATATACCGTACATCTAATAAAGTCCACATTCCACATCAGTAAATCTGTAAACAACAAACCAGGCTAATTCCTAAATAATGTGATAATCTAATACAACCCTTGCTTAAAAAGCAAATTTTTAAGAGAATAATGACCAATGTAGGCAATAAGGGTCCTAGCTAAGGAGGCCAATGTGTACGACAGCTTATGGTGTACTATGGTGCCTACCTTGGTCATTTTTCTCATTATCTTAGTCATCCTTTTTAATCATGTTTTTTTTTGTTATTACATTTTTTAGGATTAGACTGGTTTGTTGTTTGCATGGTTATGTATTGATTTGGATTACGCACTTTAAGTAGGTAACTATATGGCACTTGCACTTTTGTGCTCATGCTATTCATACAACTGATTTTATTTTTCCATTGGTGGGCTTATTATGCATTTTTTTTATCATAATCATTAGTTGTTATTGCTTTTTGATCTCTATTTCAGACCTTTTTTTGTACAGGTTTTTAAATATTTTTAGCTATTATCGTGGGTTTCGATTATACTTTTGCAATAATTATTAAATTATTTACACACACATTTATATTGATAATATATATTTTTTGTGAGGTGCGCCCTAATTAGTGTATCATTTCTTTCTTTACACATAGTGTTGTTTCATACACATAGGTAGTACGCCTCTTATCATTGTGCCCACTCTTTGTAAAGTAATATTAGCTGGTAAAAGCTTTGTTCGTTTATTGTCATATGTGGCAATAAAGTCAGTAATGCATTTGTCAACTATGGTCATTTTATTACAAAATACGTAACTGCTATTGACATTCACTGTCTAAAAGTATGTCACTTTTTGTCAGGTTGTGTATGGAGTAGAGGTGCATTTTTTTTCTCTTTTGCAACCTTATTTGCATTTTAGAAATGTATCATAATTCTATCATGCTACATTAATTTTGTTTAGACATATTTTAGAAAAGCAAGACTGGGCACAAATAAGCTGGGCAAAGCGTTAGATAGGGCTGTGTCCATTTTGAAGTAGTCGGAGTTGGTATAAAATGGACCGACTCTGATTCCTAAAATATATAATAGGTTGGATATAGTAGTACAGAGCAGGATGTATTGTAAATTTTTGCATAACAATTCATTAAAGTTATGAAATGTCCTATAAATGTCTGTTATGTTCCTTATCTAAGGATCTGGGCTTTTAGTTGAGATGAATCTGTGCTGCACGTTATGCACATGCTCAGTAGTGACCAGTGCTGTGGGGTTGGAGGTGAGATGAATCTGTGCTGTACTTTATGTACAGGCTCAGTAGTGACCAGTGCTGTGGGGTCAGGTGAGATGAATCTGTGCTGCACTTTATGCACATGCTCAGTAGTGATCAGTGCTGTGGGGTTGGAGGTGAGATGAATCTGTGCTGCACTTTATGCACATGCTCAGTAGTGACCAGGGCTGAGGGGTCGGAGGTGAGATAAATCTGTGCTGCACTTTATGCACATGCTCAGTAGTGACCAGTGCTGTGGGGTCAAAGGTGAGATGAATCTGTGCTGCACTTTATGCACATGCTCAGTAGTGACCAGTGCTGTGGAGTCAGGTGAGATGAATCTGTGCTGCACTTCATGCACATGCTCAGTAGTGACCAGTGCTGTGGGGTCATAGATGAGATGAATCTGTGCTGCTCTTTATGTACATGCTCAGTAGTGACCAGTGCTGTGGGGTCATAGATGAGATGAATCTGTGCTGCACTTTATGTACAAGCTCAGTAGTGATCAGTGCTGTGGGGTCATAGATGAGATGAATCTGTGCTGCACTTTATGTACATGCTCAGTAGTGACCAGTTCTGTGGAGTCATAGATGAGATGAATCTGTGCTGCACTTTATGCACATGCTCAGTAGTGACCAGTGCTGTGGGGTCAGAGGTGAGATGAATCTGTGCTGCACTTTATGCATTTCTAGTAGTGATCAGGGCTGTGGGGTCGGGAGTCATGGCATCTGAGTCGAAAGTCAGTAAAATTGAGGAGTCGGATGTTTGGCTTACCAACTCTACAGCCCTGGCGTTAGATACATGATATTTATACCAAAAAGGTGCAAGCGACAACACATTAAGCCAAATAGGATAGTAAATAACTTCTAATACGGCGCCCATCAAGAGTTTATGTAGGTTTCTAACAACGGAGCATTGTAAATTGTTCAAAAGCGGGTTTTCGTCAATGGCAAAACCAGGAATCCGCTGGGAAACAGCAGATTATATAGAACGTGACCTGGACAAGATTATCATGATGTCTGTAAACACCTTGTATCTTGTATAATTTACATTTATTAAAGAGAAGGTGCAAAGGGCAGAGACAAGAATGTGTTAGAAGAGGCAGAGAACAGTCAGCAACAATACACAATAGTGGAAGCAGCGGCATGTATTATTATACAGATACAGCCAGTGCCCTTTAGTTATTCATGTAGACAGGGCAGCAGGACGTACATAAGGTGAGTAATGATTCTACTCTCATCCCATCCATATATACAAGTGAAATGGGAAAAAGAAGAGATCCCAAAATATAAAATCAATGAACTTTATTGATAGATAAATTAAAATACTTTAAAAAAAAAAATAAAAAAGCAAAATACTGTCCAGAGGACACCGAGCGGGAAAATACTAATAATAATGGTATTTGATAAATCACATTATAAATATCATATCATTATAGTACAATGGGAACAACTCAAATGGGTTTAAAACACGCTATAAATGAATCATGTAAAGATTACATGGACATAAAAAGCAAATAACCATAGTATATATATATCCAAATATAAAAGTGCTCACACATCACAATCGCGCATATGCATATATGTGGTGTGGCAAAATAGCCATATAAACTTAATTCACATGAATATCACTATGGTGAAAAACCGACCATGATCACTATGCGTGAAAACCCCAAAGTGGCAGTATCAAACCGCAGTTCATAAGCAAAATCCCATAAAGCTGAAAAACATAGCCAGATAGAGAAATTGTAACCGCTCAGCGTCCCCTCACCCCGACGCGCGTTTCGCCACCAGCTTCTTGACGCCCCAGGAAGAAGCTGGTGGCAAAATGCTCATGTGAGCAAGCCCTAATGTTGGCTTATTGTTACATTTAGAGCTGGTGATATTAGTAACATAGTTTAGATATCTGTATATAAAGGCTCATGCAGATGACCATATTGGTCCGAGTGTGATCCAACATGATATCGCTACATGCCCAAGTTTCATCCTGTATTCAGAGACCATGAAAAACATCAGATTGTACCTGGATGACATCCAAGTACGGTGCGATTTTCATAGACTGACACAATGGAGAAGATGGAGAATTTTTTTTTCCATCTTCTCATCTGAGAAAATCAGAGCACACCATGATCACACTCTGATCAGAGTCTAATCAGAGAGTGATCAGCAAAATTGGCCTGATTTTCTCGGATAAAATAATATACTCTGGTGTGACCCTAGCCTAAATGTCAGGATACACAGAGAAAAGTTGCCATGCTGATAAGAAATTTAGATTGTGAGCACCTTTGGGGACAGTGATGATAATGTCCATGAAGTGCTGTGGAATTCATGGCGCTATATAAGTAAGTAAAATAAATAATAAATTTGGGTTCATAATTTATTAAATAGACACTACTTAACTGCTGTATGATTAGATAACCTAATAGGAAATTATCAGAACGCTTAAAGGGTGATCAAGGATTACTTTTATATCACTGAGCCAATTTGTGCCATTGTTGGATCCTAGAATTTATGAAGCGATGGTTAGACCTGGTCAGGATTTGTCCATATGACAGAATATATTCGGTATCTGGGCGATGGGTTTGATGAGCTAAAAGTGTTTTTGTATACTTTCGAGAAAGCATAAAATAGAAATCTTGTAACCCCGGAAGTTTGTGAACCATCATATGTTTGTCGAAAGCATTAGTAGTTGCGAGTTTGGTAGAGTTTGAGGTTATTATGGCGGTTTTTATTTTTGTGTTACTTACAATATCTCTTTTGTCTGCAGGTCTCGTGGATGCCCGCTCTGCCGTCTGTCTCGCTGCTTGTCTGTCATGGCCTTAGACTTTGGGATACAGGATGTGACTGACGTGTCCTGTTTGGGGGGACCTTGAATTTCTCTAACCCCCTTGCCTCGGTGGTGCTTACATTCTGGATGCTAGGACTGTACTGTTCATACCATGCATGTGGTCGGGCTTGGTGTGGCCCCTGGGAAGCTGAGTCTGGCCCTGTGGGTTCTGAGTGTGACTGCTCGTGTACTCACCTCTCATGCACAGGTATATTCGCAGACTGTGAACACACACTACGGCAAGCTGCGTGGCATGCGAGTGGCTTTGGCCACCGATATATTAGGCCCTGTGGATCAGTACTTGGGGGTGCCTTACGCTGCCCCACCTGTGGGAGAGAAACGTTTCCTCCCCCCAGAGCCGCCCCCTTCTTGGTCTGGAATACGAAACGCCACGCACTTCTCACCTGTGTGCCCACAGAACATACAGAATGCAGTGCCAGACATCATGATGCCAATCTGGTTCACCTCAAACCTGGACACTGTGACCGGATACCTCCAAGAACAAAGCGAGGATTGCTTGTATCTGAACATATATGTTCC
The DNA here is from genome assembly GCA_033576555.1 of Oophaga sylvatica. NCBI lineage: Eukaryota > Metazoa > Chordata > Amphibia > Anura > Dendrobatidae > Oophaga > Oophaga sylvatica. The sequence goes on along the minus strand of JARQOD010000008.1, from coordinate 58,895,362 downwards.
TACGGAGGATGGTGAGTAATGAGGGGTGCGGTAAGATCCCCTCGCCAAACCTGGGATCCAAGCCGATCTGCGTGTAGTCCCTCCAGTGTTATGTGCACAGCATGGAGGGGGGAGCGTGCCTGCTGCATGCCGCGTGTCAGCAACCAGTGCTGTCTGCTAATCATGCCTTCAGCACTGTCTCTTCTCCCATCATCCAGTCAGTATTTATTTTAAATCCTCCTCAGACCGGATTTCTTCTTATATTCTTTAACCTGTGCCCTTTTATCGGGAGAGGGTATTTTCCCGTCTGCTTCCTACATGTCTTTTTATTTTCTCTTTTTGTAACATGGCCATGCGAGTTCATCACTTAACATTTCCAATTACAACACTGTACCAGTTCCTTTATCACAATTTTTGTAACTTTCTTTCACGTGTAAAATTTCATCTTCTTCTTGCTACATTTCCATTCTCCAGTGCAAGTATTTTTTATGAAGCTGATAGGCTCTTTTCACACTAGCAGTCCTCTCCTCGTGTTGGTGGCGGGCACGATAGCATTTGCTTGATCCACTGGTCTAAGCAGAAAAGCGGAAAAACATAAATTTAACCTTTTTTTTACCGTTATATTTAGTGGATCTGTCCAGAAGTAGTCACAAGAAATGTTGGAAGCCATGCGATTAGTGTGAACAGAACCTTAAACCTGTCATCCAGCTTTTTTTGTGTGTGTTTGCTCCTGGTTCTCATATTCCAGCTCCTCAACATTTCCATATTTGACAGTCTCCCTTGCTGTAACCAATGTGGCCCTAAGGTATATCATCAGCCTCCGCTATTAGTCATTGTGTTGAGTTCTTGCATTTCAGTGACTCCTCATTTTCGCTGTAGATTAACCGCTCATCATCACAGTAGTACCTTTCAGTCATCAGCATGTCATCCTCCCTTCGAGCTTCTGGAGAAAATTGCTACCAGTCTATGTTTAGTATTCACAATAATAGTATACTTTTTTTTTTTTTAAGGGCTGATTTACCCCATAATATTAGGGTCAGAAAAAATCAACCACATATACACTCCCTGACAGAAGTTATGTCGCTTATCCATGTTATGTAAATCAAAGCTTAAAACCTGACGTTAAATTCATCCATTGGTTTTATAAATTATTCTTTTGAAAGCTGAAACCCTCCCAAATTTGGTTTAGGTTAAGAAAATAAACTGGCATCAATGCTGAAATATTGATCATTTAATGAACACAGAATGGTCAGGTTTTGGCAAGACAAAAGTTTTGTCACCTGGTCATATAATGCACCCAATCCTAGCTTACATCCTCACCAGTGCTCAGTAAATGATCGGTTAATTAGTGGGTGTGTATAAAAAGAAACCCAGCACCCCAGACCTTCACTTGAACTGCAACTTGAGCTCTGACAACATGCCAAAAATCCACCCTGCGACCAAGTCCTTGATTATCAAGAGGCTAAAGACCAGATCCACTGCAGAGGTGGCTGGCACCTTTGGTGTGTCTCAGCGTCAAGTACAAAGAATTAAAAAAAGATTTGAAGAGACTGGAGATGTGTTTCACAAGCCCAGGTACTGCAGACCCCGCAAGACAACTGCTCAGGAGGAACGTTTGTTTGTTAGAAAATCCAAAGCAAACCCTCTTCCACTGCAGCAGAGCTCCAACAGGCCTGGTCACCTCAAGTCCCTGTGTCAACTAGAACAGTTTGTAGGATTCTGTCTTGAAATGGCCTCCATGGTCAATTCAGTGCCAGAAGCCAGCACTAAACAAAAGGCAAATAAAAAACCATGTGGCATTTGCAAAGTCCCACAGCCTGCTAAACAGATGGACGCTGGAAAAGTGGCAGAAGGTGGATTTCTCTGATTAATCTTCAGTAGAATTACACCACAGCCGCCGCAAATACTGCAGGAGACCTACTGGAGCCCATATGGATCCAAAATACACCCAGAAAACAGTTACATTTGGTGGTGGAAAGATCATGGCATGGGGTTAAATTCAGTATGGGGTGTGCGAAACATTTTCAAGGTGGAAGGCAATATCAATAGCCTAAAATATCAAGAAGTATTAGCTACCTCTTACATTCCAAATCATAAAAGGGGTCAAATTCTGCAGCAGGATGGTGCTCCATCACATACATCCATCTCTACAACAAAGATCCTCCAGGCAAAAAAGATCAAGGTGCTCAATGACTGGCCAGCCCAGTCACCAGACATGAACATCATTGAGCACGGTTGGGGTAGGATGAAAGAGGAAGCTTGGAAGACAAAACCAAGGAATCTAGATGAACTCTGGGAGGCATGCAAGACTGCATTCTTTGCTATTCCTGATGACTTCATTAATAAATTGTATGAATCATTGTTGAACCGCATGGGTGCAGTCCTTCAAGCTCATGGAAGTCACACAAAATATTAAATATGACTGTAATAGCACCACAACTTAATTCACCAATGTTATGCAACATATATTTGTATTTTAAGATAATTATTTATTTGAATATCACATTACTTTCTGTGGGCGACAAAACTTTTGTCTTGCCAAAATCTGACCATTCGATGTTCATTAAATGATCAATATTTCAGCATTGATGCCAATTTATTTTCTTAACCTAAACCAAATTTGGGAGGGTTTCAGCTTTCAGAAGAATAATTTATAAAACCAATGGATGAATTTAACGTCAGGTTATAAGCTTTGATTTACATAACATGGATAAGCGACATAACTTCTGTCAGGGACTGTACATGGGTGGTAGCTGATTTCAGTCAGGATTCACTTCCATGAACGATTCAGCTTCTTGTCAGAAGATTGCATAGGACTGCATCCTAATAGATTTCCTTATAAAATTGTGAAACAACGTGGTGGCCATCACTTAGTTTACATTTTGGGTGCTAGATTTCTGCATCGTTAACTCATTCTGCAACACTCGCTTTAATTTCACATTTTTGCTGTTTTTTTTTCTTCGCATTTCATTTTGAGATGGTTTTCTTGCATTCTATAATTCTTTTCATTGTTTTCCAACATGTAGTGCCTTTGCTTACTTTCCCAGTGAGATATATTGTTTAAAGCACCATTTTTTTAACTTAATTAGTGTGCGTGCACACCACGTCTTTTTCAGGTGAATTCCACTTAGAACCCGCCTGAGAAAGCATTGCGAAACCGCCGCAAAAAAGTGAGCATAATGCACAGCAATGTAATAACCACATTCTTGTGCACATGCTCAATATTTTGCTACTTATTTTAACCACTACAGGGCTGGGAAACCTTGAAGTGATTAAAAGAAGTAGAATGTTAATTTTTTGAGCAGCTTCCGCTAAGAAGCCACTCTCTAGTTATAGTTTAAATTATAGATAAAAATGCTGTTGGGGGAGCCAGCACAAAATACAGTTAACCCGAATCTGGGAAAAAAGCAGCTGGCTTTTTCCTGAAGCAACTTTACCTAAAAAAACATTTTTCAGCTTTTCCAGCCAATATTTTGTAATTACTTGAAAATTGTAGTGTTTGGCCTGATAAGGATATTAAACGTTAAACTGACCTTTGAAGCCACTATTGGGTTGTGCAAGCCATCGTAAGAAGGCTAATGTGCGGCAAGGTATTGGCCCAGGAATCATCTGATTTGTTTAGATGTGATACCAATATCGGGTGTTTAGTCTCTCTGGAAGCTTGGACTTTCAGCAGGTTTTGGCTTATAGAAGTCTATCATCAAAGTTATCGTAATTACTCGGCACCAGAGTCTGATAGAAATAAACCTCTACTATCCTGTTATACTGAGTGATGGGTCATTGCATTAGATCATAACATAACATGTATCATTAAAAATAGTCATTCTGCTTTTAAAAATGTCACAATTAAATTTGCCTGAAGATTAATAGCATTAAAACTTAAAAAAAAAAGTAAGATAAGATTCCAGTGTGGAAAGCTAAACGCCGAAGGCGTCATTGCCTCTTTTATTGCAGGAATTCCAGTTTCCATTGTGCTAAACATTCAGGTGATATTGTCACTGATGAAATATATGCATATATCTTCTCATCATGAAATAGTAGTGATAGTTTCAATACCAGACTATAATACAGTATTTTTTGTTCTTATAACATTTCCTATTTTCTTTCTTCAGTCTTCAGTCTTGTCCATTTCTCGACCCATTGACCTTCCATCTAACTTGTTTGAATTGCTTTCATCATGTATATAATGACGTTATCATTACTTTCTTTTTACGACCATCATAAATGCTTGAGTGTATTTTATATCAGTTTTAAGAGGAAGTATCACTTTTAATGTTCGTTGTTTTGTTAAGCCTCCGGAATAGATGGTGACCTATTGCTTTCATCCATAATTACTGCATGACCGAGTATACATATAGTCATTTCTTCATACCATCCTTCATTATCCAATGCAAAAATGAAGCGGACAGACACTGTCAATAATAAAACAAAAGCCTTTTATTATTGGATGTGCCCGTCCCTCTTTTTTGCATTGGATATTTTTGGTCGATCAACAGCATTAGAATGGCACTCCGGAAAATAAAGACAGGTGTTTCCTAAAACGTGAGTACGATGGAAATTTTCCCTTCTGTCTTTATGGAGTACATCCTTCATTGTCATTGAAGTAGTAACTGGGTTATAGTTAATTTCATTCACCAAAGCGATGGAATAAAAGAAACATGAGATTTGATACTTCCACTTAAAATTTTGGGATCTGATCCAGTATTTTAGCTGTGTTCCTAAATCGTATACCTGCAGTTTACACTTTTATTTGCCTTTCTGCCTGTTGAAATTTCTCTAACCTGCTAAATGATTTCATTTCTATATTGGATGATATGTTATTGCTATATTATGTTAATCATTTTATTTTGATAAAGCTCTCATTTTTGAATTTGAAGACTTGTTTTATTTTGTCTGCTTTCCTCTCTTTTTTTTTTTAAATTAGTCATTTAATCAGATTTTTTTATAACGTTGTTTCCAATTTACATTTTCTCATTTAATGATTTGTCCTTTTCCATTTTTGTCGTGTTTCATTTTATACCTTCCATCCAGTGTAGTTTTATAAGTACATTAATATTATACCTTCTACTGTCCTTTCTTTCCCTCTTGTGTTTAAAGGAGCGCTAAACAAAGCAAAGCAAAATGTACAAAACACGTCGTCTCGAGAGGTTTCACCTTAACCTTCCTTCATCTGTCCCATAATAAGCTCCTGAAGCAAAAGCTTTGTGAAAAGTGGACTGTTGGTTGCAGTAAAAGTAAACCTTCCTCTCTATTCTTTCTCCAGTGGCAACTTATCAGGTTTACCTGGCTCAAGGCCCCACCACCCCAAAAGAAAAAAAAAATGGAGGACACAGATCTTGGTTGTTTTTTTTCTACCAGATTCCAATTGTTTGCTTCACAAGCCTGTGAAAGTCTTGTTGACTGACGCATGTGATTTATGATAGTGCTGTGTTTTTCAATCATTTCAAGGTTTAGCGCTCCTTTAATTAATTCTTTTAATAGTATTTTTCCCTTTTAGTATTTCTTTCTCCCATTATCATCCCACATGAATATTACATGATGTCCCACTGTTTCATGCTCAGGTATTGTTATGATTTGCTTTCTTACAATAAGGGTGATCATTTATCTTTGACATTTTAATGATATTTTCATACCATTTTGTATCTTATTAATTAACCTTCATCTTGACCTGTTATGTGACTCTTTCATCGCACCTCCTTTCTCGAGCACTGACTCTTCTTGTTTACTTGCCTACCGCTGTTTTGTCTCGTAGGATTTCTCACTGTCGTCATACATATCTGGTCATGTATCCATTAATTCATTCTAGAAAGCATCATTTTAGCTACTCCATATTCCCATTGTGCTATTTCTTACCTTTAAGTAAGCTTCCATTTTGACTTTACTTTTCCTTTTGTTGTTTTTACTGATGAACATTTTGGAGTAAACCTTTCTCATAATTCTGATTTCGAGATCCCATGCCATTATCTTTGATTTCTTGTTTACTTTCTTTGTGGCTTGTCACCTTGTTCCTCCGAGCTTCTTTGCTTGGCTGCCCTGTTCTCATATTTACCTCCTACCTGGTTAATCTCTTTCCCAAGCCCATTATGTTTGATCCTTTTATTCATTTGGTCTTGACCAGATTCCTGCTTTGTTCTGTTTCCTCCCATTTTCTAATCACCTAGACTCTGCATCACTCTCCTCACCTACGCTGAGTCTTGCCTCACTTTTCCCCCAACATATATGGTGCCCTTTTCTTAGTTTTTTGCAAAAGATGTCTCAACTGTAACTTACATTCTCCTATTGCTATCAAATACTTTGATTCCTTTAAACCCTTGGTGGGGATAATCTTAGTGTTTGTGGGGTTTCTGGGTCAAAAATGGGGAATGTAAGATGGACGTATGTTTTGTCCCTCAGATTACCACTTAGCATCTCTCATGTTATGTAAAAAAAGAGAGCTGCTCAGTGTTAAATCTACTACCTTGTGGCCCCCATTACCCAGTTTGATGAGTTAATTATCCTTCATGAGATGGGAGGAGGCTGCATGGGGCCGGGACTCACTAGGGTCACCTGGTACATAAAACTTCTACTCCTTCCTCTGAGGTTTGAGGGGGAGCACAGCCATTTGGGCTTGCATGACCCCCCAAGGGTGGAACCTCCTGTTATTTTGGAGTCTTTTATTCATTTTACAGTAAAACGGATTTCCAAGGAGTGTGTCCGAAAACCCAACAAGAAAATATGTAGGAAAGGAGGTATGTAATCCCAAGGTGTGTGGCAAGGACAAACGCCAACCCCAAAAAATAGTGGGAAACCAGACCTGAAATTCCATATAAAAACAGGAGAGGTAAAATATGAGCCCGTAATTCTAGAAAGCAGTTCAGGTTGTTCTTTTGATAATCATGAAAGGGACTGAGGCACGACTTACACAAATGAATGACATAGAAAGGCAAAAACTGATGCAAAAATGTCTGCACGAATGAAGTAGCACTAAAATATTATCATCACAGCGATAACACAACAGTATGGACATCGAGGAAACACACAAACGCCAACTGTAAAATAAGAAAATGATTTATAGTGTCACTGAGCAAAAACTGAAAAGTTGCATATGCCAAGCCACACCGATTCACACGAAAAGATAAAAGAGAAGATTTGGTGCAAAATTGTGTCAACTTTGTGTGGCTTCATTAACTTTACCATGTAATGGATTACATAACAAGTGGTTTCCAATAGTCACACTGACTAGATGTAGGATACACTTACTCTGTCCTTGAAGGAGTATTGCCATCTCCAAGAGCCTATCCTAATATGTAGTTGGTGTGCTAATAATATTAGCAAATACCTCTAATTAGAAATGTAGTATAGTTCTTCTGATTACCCCATGTGCAGGGCATCCATGTTTACCACCACTAATATAGTGACAGTTGTTAGTAGTCATAACCATGGATACCTAAGCTACTGCAATGTCCTGCACATGGGATAAGCAAGACAGTGAATCAGAAGAACTATATTACATTTATGATTGGAGCTATTTGACAATATTATTATTATACCTACATATATTAATATTAATACATATTGGAATAGGATTGTGGAGATGGGAATACCCCTTTTAACTCTTGCAACTTCCAAAACCAAAATAGATCTAGTGATAATCTAGTGATTATCCTGCAGCTTTCTCTTGCATTAGGAGGGGGGAGGTGTATATTTCTAGTTCTATGGGCTATTATCATTCCAGTTGTGAAATGATAACGCTTGTTTTCTACGTTTTTGTCCACTTCATGTCAGTTTGCTTGTCCTAAAAATCCATAAGTACACATATTGAAATGTGATTTTATTCAAGCATTCACCTTTTATACTTGGCTGATCACAGGTAACATCTGATTGACTTCTATTGTGTCCTGCACATTCGAATGTTTGCACTTACACTTGTAATTCCCCTCTCCTTAGAATAAGCAGCAGACATAGATTTGTGATGAAGTGGTTTGTGATCTAGCGATATCTATTGATTACATTTTTAGACTTGTCTCGTTTTTTTTGTTTGGTCCAGATAACCTTTGTGTGTCTTATTTGTTGAGTCCAAGTGATTAGCGAGGATCGTCTCACTGTGTTGTTTTGTGTGTTTTTAAGTCTTCTTTTTAATTACAGGCCTTGTAAAATCAAACCTAAAATACAGAAAGCACAAATTTTCTTTGCCAATAGAAATATTAACTAGTAGCCAAAGAGTTTACGTGAATATGACCGTGTTAGTAATAACTCCTCAACATAAGGACCTTCTGCTGTATACAAGGGACTGCTTTTAGTTGTACACGTCTGTGTTCTTTTGCAGGGAAGAAAATCGTAAATGTGATCATGTCAGAGTTGTAAAAGGCCATGAAAAGGGATTTAAAAAAAAAAAAATTTTTCACTTTGCCGCTTACCTGCCCTCCCGCTGCCGCAGGCCACCATCTGATGCACACGTCCATCCGGTCTCCTCTTTCCTCCAATGCGGGATGTTATCTTCGGGCATTCACGTGTAGAGTTCTGATGTTATGGTGCATGCTAGAGGCGTTGATTATGGATGTCAAAGGCCAACTCAGCACTGGAAGCCCTGACGCAGAGTGAATTTGCCTGAAGAGGACATCATTCGATTCAGAGGAATAAGGAAAGAAGAGGCCATACTTAGTGGAAGACTGTACGGTGGGCTGCGGCAGTGGTGAGATGGGTGTGTGGCGAGATGAGTAGTAGGGTTTTTTTTTTTTTTTTTTATATATTTTACATCCCTTGTTTATTATGCCCCAGGGTCCCCAAAGCATAGGTTAGAAACATTTTACTTGCATTGAGTAACTTCGATGGAAATCAAACAACTTTGCCACATTTGAGAAATTTGTCCCATTTGAATTTCTGCTGATTCTCTCATCTCTAATGGTTTAATGTTAAGCACCGTGCCTTAGATCATCAGTTATGTACAAGCGTATTTAATTGCGGCACTTTATTGTTAGACGAGGTCGTTTTTTTATGGCACATTAGGCCTCAGAACACATGGAACATGAAGCAGGAGCGAATTGCTTGCAGGGATGCTAGACAGCGTGTTGGATACTGAGGCAATATGGCAGCTGGTGGGTAACTGTGACGTATGAATCAAGGTGGTGATACCTGATTGAATTAGTGATTTGTACTCTTTGGTGTAGAGGTTATCCTTGTGGGTGATCTGAATTAATGTTGTTATATTGTTAGTACTGGCAATATTGTGCATTGGGAGCCCTTGGTATTTAAATTGTGGACTGGTATCTATTATATTTTATCAATTATTTCATGATGTGCAGGCGTCATTGATGTGCACAGGCCTCAATAGTTCATGTTTTGAAATTTCTGATTTGGAGTATGAAGGAATGTTTGCTTGTTTTATATGTTTCATTTTTTTTGTGTCTGGTACCAAAGAAAATCTGCAACTATGTTTGCAGTATAACTTGCAGACCAAACATTAAACCTTATATATAGGAGTTATATGATGGAATGCAGTTGGGTCTACTGCCATGCAGTAACATGGGACCATCTTCCTCCCTGCAATAGATTGTGTCTTCATTGTCTCCTATTAATCAACTTTCACTCCCAGTTTAGAGTATCTGCCACTAATATATATATATATATATATATATATATATATATATATACATTAGTAAATATTTGTAATTAAAGGGGTTGCCCACAGCAGCAGAGCTTTAGATGTATCATTACTAACACTTCCAGATCTGTTGAGATGAGATATAGAAGTATTTGTAATTATTCATGATATCCACAGAGATCAGTAAGGAGAGGGGTAAGGGAGCATTCTATTTTCCCCAGTATGACGTTGATGTCTTATGATTGGTCAACCTCATTCAGGGGAAGAAGTATAAGCCCCAGAGACAAATCTCTGGTAACAACCAGTTGAACTATAGCATAAATTATAACTTAAACTTCACAAGCTAATATCTCCAGATATCTTACCATAACAGACTTGTCAGGAATGGGGACAGATGCTATTTACCACAGCCTTTCCAAGTACACTCAGAGATAAGTTCATGTCCTTTGAAGGACACATCTGCCTTGATGGCCATTGTCCATGTGGTTTAAATAAAACAATGTTTCCTTATACTTTGCGGTCTTCCTGCTGTAAAGATGGTGCGTTAAAGGGGTTGTCAGCCTGAAAATAATTGTTTAGATGTGTTTGAAATATAGATTTGAACAACTAATATATTTATATTCACAAAGGTTTTCTGATCATTTCAATGGGTAACACAATCCAGAGAAGAGGGCAGTGTCACCTATTAAAATGAACGGTCACTTGTGCACCCAGGAAACTCTCTCTTGTGTTGTACAGACGCTGTAAGTGGAACTTTCGGTACCTAGTATGGACTTTTATATTTTGGGATCAGGATTCTTTTGTTAATAGAACTACGGTTGAATATTTATATCTCAAACGCATCTAAAGATATTTCTTTTTCACATATCAATGTATCATATTGTTCAGCTTCCTATGACCTACATGCCCATATAGACGGCTTAGGAGGGTTGATCCTACTGACAGATTTACTTTAAAACCTGATATTGGAAAGTGAGGAGGAGAATGTAGGCAATGGCTGATCTCAGAATATTTTTATATAATGTTGCTACAAAATTACCAGTATTGCAAACCATAAGGAAGGATCCAGGATAATCCAATAAGGGACTGTGCCTGCTGGCAGATGTCAATAGACAGATTTCTCCTGTGAATTTGTCAGGCAAGTTTTTGCCATGCCTCATCCCGCCTTGGCTCTGCTCACTTTGCCGAATCCGGCCTGGGACTAACGTGAGAAGGCCAAAAGTCGCAACAATTACAGAAATCTGGCGAAATCACTTTGAATCGCTTTTTGCATCTACAAATGGACGACGCTAACCCATCAGTTACAAATGCATATTTTATATGGCCATGTGAAAGCCCTTTAAATTAACATTGATTTTGCGATATAAACAGGATAAAACTGGATGAAAAATACTGGGAAACAGCCTATGTTTCTGAAAGTATATATTGCGTAAATTGCCTGTAGTCCATTTCTTAATCATGAAGTGGACGTTGTAATTTTGTACTGTTCCCGGGTATGGTCCGAGGCTGCTTTCTTGGCAGATTTCCCATGTGTTCTGAAACACGGAGTGAACATTACATAATTTGTGTTATAAGGATTTATACTGTAAACTCTGGACATACTTGGGCCCCTTTCCATGTAGATTTCCCCTGTGTAACGTACTACAGGACATAAATGAACAATTAGACATGAACAAGGAGCTTAAATTATGTCATCTCGTAATGTCTCTGAACTACAAATCCAAGAATCATTGGAGCTGTTAGAGATATCTATCCACTTTTCCAGCAGTTTACTATATGGACCCTAATGGAGGATGCGGCAGTGACTTTTTTCAGTCCTTTCTGTTGTATCTATTGAGTGAGAAAGTTTCACAGAATAATATAACAGCGTTTATCTGAATTAAATATCCGTTGTAAAGGTCTTTCAAAAGTGTGAATGTATACTACTTTAATTGGGGAATTTATTTCACACTTAGCTGTAAAGTAGAGCTGCTTAAATTTAGCAATTTGTGGTCCATTTAGATGAGCAGATAATTGGCAAACTATTATTGGGCCTTGTAAACATGCTGGCGATCACCCAACAAAAGAGCAAAACGCTTGTATATTGGGTGATCAGCATATTATTATGTCACCAGAATAGTCACCATTTAATGGGGTAGTCCTGCCCACAATATAAGGCCATGTTCACACGTTCGTATTTTCGTATTTGGTCAGTATTTTACAACATGAGTTGTTATTCATGTAAAATAGGCGCATGTTCACCCTGTCCATTTAACAGACAAAACCTAAGACAGAGACAACATGAACATATACCCTGCTATAAACAAATAGGTAAAAGCAATAGTCCAGATAAAAAAACATAGGGTTCTTAGTAAACAATGCTACATTTTTTTTCACTGTTGCATTTAGAGATCTAAAACATTTTTATTTTTCCCTTGGCGTAGTCATATAAGGGCTTGTTTATTTGCAGAATGATTTGTATTTATCAATGGCACCATTTTTGGGGTAAGTATAACTTAATAATCAACTTTTACTAACTCTTTATGGGAATTTTTTAGAATATAAAAGAAAAAATTCAGCCATTGGATTTTTTTAAAATTTAAACAGTTTACTGTGCTAAAAAAAACCCGTTATTTTCATTTTGTGCATCCGTTTGACAATACAAGTTGATAATTTTTTTTATATTGTATTATTTTTGCACAAAAATTTAAAAAAATACTTTTTTGAGAGATAACATTTGTTTTTTGTTTCGCCGCATTCTGAGAGACGTAAATTTAAGATTTCTCTATTAGCAAAACTGTTTGAGGGCTTAATTTTTCATGCCAAGATGTAGTTTTTCTAAGTTCTATTGTTCACTACTTTCCTTTTTGATAATTTTTTTATTACGCCAGGAAAGTGGAATGAAGAAAGAAGAATTTGATTCTGGATTTTATATACCTTAAGGGGGAACGGTATTTAAAAAAAAAAAAAAAAGATACATCTATCTATCTAGATAGATAGATAGATACAATGCTTTTTTTAAAAACACTGCTTCCCTTTCTGCAGCGGCACTTCCAGCGGCTCAATAAAACAAGGATTTTATTTAGCAAGCCATAATTATGGCTTGGTTTTATTGAGCCGCTGGAAATGCCGCCCTCCCTTTTTTATTCTCACAGGGACATAGGCTGGTTTGTATCTGGCTGCAGGTTTGACTTATTGGTTTAGGATTGATTCATTGTTTTCAAGTGGATCTTTCACCAGATTGCACAATAGAGTCTGCATCTTAAAGGGAATCTGTCACCCCATTTTGGCCTTATGAGATAGGGCCAACGCCATCAGGGCTTATCTATACAGCATTCTGTAATGCTGTAGATAAGCCCTGATGTTACCTGAAAGTGAAGAAAAACGAGTTATAAAATACTCACCCAGGGGCGTTCCGGAGGGCGGTCGGGTCAAAGGGAGTCGCGGTCGGGTCCGGGGCCTCCCATCTTGTAGCGATGCCGGCCTATTATTTCCGTCCTGTCACGGCTCCTGCGCAGGCGCACTGCTTTGCCCTCACCAGAGTACTGTAGTGTGCAGGCACCGGACCTCTCTGACCTTTCCCGGCACCTGCGCACTGCAGGACTCTGCTCTGTCCTCACCAGGGCAGAGCAGTGCGCCTGCGCAGGAGCCGCGACGGGACAGAAAGAAGAGGCCGGCATCGCTACAAGGTGGACGGCCCGGACCCGACCGCCCCTCGGAACGCCCCTGGGTGAGTATTTTATAACTCGTTTTTCTTCATTTTCAGGTAACATCGGGGGCTTATCTACAGCATTACAGAATGCTGTAGATAAGCCCCTGATGGCGGTGGCCCTATCTCATAGGGCCAAAATGGGGTGACAGATTCCCTTTAAATACATCTGTTAGACCTCATGAGGCTGGTGTATTTACTTGGAAAATGCCTATTGGAATGGTTGTATAATCCTGATATTAAAGGGGTATTCACATCTCAGAGATTCTATTGCAATATGTAGTAGGTGTAGTAATAATAATATCAAATATCTACAATTAGAAATATAGAATAATCCTTCTGGAAGCGTTGGCGATCCGTATAAGATCCACTCCAGTCATTAAAGGCATAGAAATAGCGGGCCGTTTAGATACCATTGGCTTATATGCCGATGATATGGTGATATTTATGGACAAAGCAGAAGAAACACTACCCTATGTGATTGCTACTATAGACAAATTTAGTAATTATTCGGGATTATACATAAATTGGGATAAATCCGCCTTGATGCCTCTCTCCCTGGGTCCAATGGATCACCTTGAAACGTTATCCCCATTGCCTGTTGTAACGAACTTTAAGAACCTGGGAATAAATATTTCAAAATATAGTAGACTAGACTTAAAAATGAATATTCTCCCGTTGTTAGATCTTGTTAAACTTAAATTTGCTATCTGGAGTAAATTGCCACTGTCTGTCTCCGGACGTATTAATCTGATTAAAATGATCCTACTCCCCAAACTCAGTTACTCCCTCCAACATAGTGCAGTACTGATCCCTAAATCTTTTTTTCAGGACTTAATTCATTAATTTCATCCTTTATATGGGGGAAGACTAGACCTAAACTCAAACTATCTACCTTACATAGGTCTAAACAGATGGGTGGAGCGGCACTGCCGGATTTCTTTTTATATTACTTGGCCGGGCAAGTCAGAGCTCTGAGTAGATGGATGCCTAATAATTGTTTGCCTAACTCGGAGAGTCATCTGGCTCATGCTGCAGGGACTGATTGCTTGTTGGGGTTTTTAGAAGTAGACAAACCTAATGTCTCTGGATTATTACCCTTACTCCGGTTGGCACGGTCAGTCTGGAGACAGCTTAAACGAGTGGTTCTCTTTGTTGACGTTATAGCTGAAATGCCATTATGGAATAATCCCTGTTTCCCGATGCTATTAAACCACCCGTCCACTCAGTTCTGGATCTCATATAATATTTCCTCGATTTAAGATTTATATGCTCACAATGTCCTTATGTCCTTTGAACAAATGCAGATTAAATACAGTGTCCCAAGGTCACAATTTTTCCGATACCTACAGCTTAGATCAGCAATTCAATCATATCTGCGTAACAGAAATGTAACCCAAGCAATATCATCCTTCCCTTTGATAGGGATTCTCAAATCACAAGGCCCCCAGGGTCTTATTTCTACCCTATATACTTATATGTTGTCCGCGGGCTCTGACTCTGCTTTATCGTCAGTAAGGGAGAGGTGGAGGTCTCTAATTCCAGATATTCAGAATGAAGATTGGGAGGAGATCCTTGGTTCTCCAATCGGGGTGTCTCCATCAGCCAATTAGAAAATGACTCAAATGTATATAGTGCACCAGTCATATCTGACCCCACTACGGCTATTTAGGATGGGGTGGTCCCAATCCTCAGAATGTTTAAGATGCCATACAATGGATGCAGATTTCATGCATATGGTGTGGGGATGCCCAACTATTCTATCTTTTTGGAGCGAGGTGACCTCGCTGTTAACCTCCCTCTTAGGCACTCCTGTTCCTCTCACTCCATTGGTATTTTTATTTGGCATGCTGGAGGAAGAGATATGGGGACACCACGTCAGAATTCTTCTGCGGGATACACTTTTTTTAGCCAGGAAAATATTGGCCTTACGCTGGATGGGTAATCAGCATCCTTCTCTTAGAGCTTGGATTGAACTGGAAAATTCAATTATACCATATGAGCGGACACTATACCAGAACAGGGGTTGCTTGGGGAAGTTTAATAAGATCTGGGATGTCTGTAATGCATCTCACCTCACTATAACAGCGCGTAGATAGTGGTTTGTTATAAGCATAATAGTTGTAGAGAAAATATATTGGCTTATACTTTATAGGTTTATTATGTCATCAGTGCTATGGAAGTTGTTTTGGCAGCAGGGTAGGAAGTTAGATATGTTGGTTGTAATGTATTATTCTGGGTTATGCATGGCCAAGCATTTGTATAGATGAATAACGGGTTCTTGTAACTACTCCTAGATTATCCATAGGCCTCGCAAGAGAAAGAAGACCTGTGAAATTGAAATCTGTACTAATAACTCAATATGCAACTTGTTGGTTTTCTTCCATTACAGATATTACGATAATTGTGTATACATTGCACTGGCTATTTACAAAATGTGTATATCTGTTTGTTGTTGTCTAATAAACGAATTTAAAAAAAGAGTAATACTTCTGATTTGCTATGTCACTTTCCCCATGTACAGGGCATGGCAGTAACTTGGGTATCCATGGTTACGACCACTCAGTGTTAGTTGTTAGTGGTCGTAACCATGGATGCCTAAGCTACTGCAATGCCTGCACATGGGGAATGCGACATAGCTTATCAGAAAAAATTATACTACATTTCTAATTGGAGGCATTTGCTAATATTATTATTATTATTACAACTACTACATATTGGTATAGGATCTCTGAGATGGGAAATTAACACTCTGAGTCCATTTGAAGAGTGAGAGTGATCATGAGTCCAAGAGTATTCATCCTCCATCCATCCAGCCTGATAGCTGCAGCTTGTACTGAGCAGTGTGAGCCTTCAGCAGAATCACAATAGAGGGATATTGAAGTGCTGTCAATCAGGCTAGGTGACTGGAGATTGAGTTTTGAGATGGATTTTAAGTAAATAACACCAGCCTCATAAAGTCTAAAAAAAACTCCATATAATTGTATATGCAGTCTGTGATCTAAAATCTGGTGACACAAGTCAATATAAAAATACTGTGGAATAACAATAGCATTCATGCCCATTGGCGGACTGCTTTGAGGCCTTTATAGATTTATTCATTTCAGGGTGGATAAAAATCAATGATTTTTTAAAAAAAAATCAAAAAAATCGGATTTTTTTGATTTAAATTGGATTTTTTTGATTTAAATCAGATTTTTTTGATTTAAATCAGATTTTTTTTCAATAAACTGCTTTTTGAGGAAAATATTTTACCATCCAAAGGTTCTTCCATCATGAGATAAAGCTGAGTTGTTTAACTCAGTAGAATAAAGGCTGTATATGTGTAACATTCACAATGCCATGCTCTTCCAGAGGTTTCTGTAGGATTAGTGCCAGTGGGCAGTTTCTCTCCTATATTATCACAGACGCTCGCTTTACTTACGCAGTTCTCAAAAATGAATTTGACTCCGCAGAGATCCCAGCCTCTTCTTCACGGCAAAAATGTTACAACATGAACAGAGTTGAGAAAAAGACCTTAATCCTATTGTTCTACAAACCTATATGAATACAGAATCAACCCCTTCAGTGCCAAGTCCAAGAAGTTAGACAATATGTTTCTGATTGTTTGGAGTGGAATAGATCTGCACAACACAAGAAGAATGTGAATCTAAGTGTGAGGAGGAGGAAGGGCAAGCAGACAAGAAAATGAAAGTGAAACTTTGAGCACAATACTGCAGCATAGCCACAGACAGACAAGTCAGGTCAGGATTATTTTTCTCCTTCCTAAGTACAACAGAACAGTGGTGTCCAAATATGAATGATTAACCCATTAAACTGGGGAGAAAAAGTAATATAAAAAGTGATTCTAAAAATCTTCATCTACTTGCATGTTAAAGTAGCAAGAACTAGTTTAGGTAGAAACTTTGATTTAAATCACTGATTTAAATCAAGCCTTACTGACTAGTGATTTAAATCGTGATTTAAATCGTGATTTAAATCAGTTTGATTTAAATCAAATCCACCCTGATTCATTTAATGTTAAGTTTTGTAATGTTTCATTTAAAGAGGAGTCAGACCTGTCACCAGGTCAAAAGTGGACAGTTTTTGCTCTTATTTTTTTTTTCCTACTGCACCCCTCAGTATTCTGTTTTTCTTTTGTTTTCTTTTTCTTAATTCACCATAGTTAGGAACTTTTTAATTAGTTCTTATTTTTATGGTCTTTATAAGGGAGCGTGGCTCAAATGATTATTTGGGGGCGAGCCTTTAAGCTGCTCTGTGAGT
The DNA here is from genome assembly GCA_033576555.1 of Oophaga sylvatica. Lineage (NCBI taxonomy): Eukaryota > Metazoa > Chordata > Amphibia > Anura > Dendrobatidae > Oophaga > Oophaga sylvatica. The sequence goes on along the minus strand of JARQOD010000008.1, from coordinate 58,877,852 downwards.
TACACTCGCGGCAAAAGCCATAAAAATGAAATAAAATAAAAAAAATGTCATCTCTAGAACTGTATGGTGGATTTAAGAAAAAAAAAACACAGAAAACTCTAGCGGAGCAGCTGGAATAAGAGAAGAGTAAAACTTGCCATTTTTGAGTTTGTGACTGGTTCTATTTAAAGGAAACCTGTCACGGCCACCGCCTTTCAGGGCTTATCTACAGCTTTCTATAAGGCTGTAGATAAGTCCCCCGATCCGACGTGCAAGAGAAGAAAAATAACTTTTATTATAGTCACCTGCGGGATGGTCCGGTCCGATGGGTGTTGCAGGTCCGGGTCCAGCACCTACGATCTTTTTGTGATGCTGCCCTCCAGCTTGCTTCATGACTCCCCGGCATCGCGCTTCTGCGCAGGCAAACTTATCTGTCCTGTTGAGGGCAAAGCAAATTCCTGCAGTGCGCAGGCGCTGGGCCTCTCTGACCTTTCCTGGTGCCTGCGCACTGCAGTACTTTACTCTGCCCTCAACAGGGAGATAAGTACGCCTGCGCAGGAGCGCAATGTCGGGGAGCCTGTGTGGATGACGCAGGAATGCATCATCCACATGAAGCAAGCAGGAGGGCGGCATCGCAAGAAGATGGGAGGCGCTAGGCTCGGACCTGCGACACCCATCGGACCGCTCCACAGGTGAGAATAATAAAAGTTATTTTTCTTCTCTTACAGGTCGAATGGGGGGCTTATCTACAGTACAGCATTATAGAATGCTGTGTATCAGCCCTGAAAGGTGGTGGCCGTAACTCATATCGGCCAAACCTGGCCACAGGTTCCCTTTAAATATATCTCTACTTAATCTAGGACAGTGTTGGTCAGTTTTCCCTTTTCCGTCAGAATTGGTCAGTGGTTAGACACAGGCACAAACCTTTGTCAATATATTTGTGGACATTTTCTCCATGTATTTAATTTAACTAAAAATCGGTTTAGACGAAGCAGAAAAGGAAAAAAGCAAAATACATATAAAAGGAACACAGCACAGGTATATTAAAAGCCCCATAAAAAGGCACTAAACACAACTTTTGGAGATGCCTCCTTCATGGAGTAGCAAGAATTGCTCTTCCGTTCAGTATGGTTTGAAGAGCGCTGGTCCCTGAGTATTATCCTGTTGAAGACCCCAGTGCCATACAGGTTTGCCTTCATGTACCACCCTCAGACCACCGGTTCGACCACCAAGTATAGTTTCACATTCAGTTCAGTAACAGACACAATTTGGATGAAGAAGTAGCCAAAATAAAAAAGATTTATATTTTAAACCCACAAAGCAAACTAATAACTAATGTGGTGGTGGCCATACAGCAAGAGATGTCTCTCCAACCTCCTTGTACCACCAACGGCATCTCATAGATATTGGTGGTGGCACATGACGAGCGAAATGCCTGTCCTCCCTTCTCAAAAGAAAGATTTGTGTTCACTAGACAGAGATCCTTCTGTATTTGGCCCCCACATGGCCCCTGTTGTGAAGTCATACCATTTCTGGCCAGCATACGTGTTTTTCCCATTCATTGGCTAAACTTTAGTAGTTGAGATGTAAATGTGTCTTTGTTTTTTTGTGTGTCTTTTGTTTGCCTGTCTCTGTGTTGAATTTATAGGGTTTTTTGGGAGATGAATCTATTACATACCTACAAGGAAGAGCATACAGTACCCTACTGATTGGTGCCCTTCAGCTATAAATCTGTATAACAAGTATATTTCCGATCATATATAAAATTCGTCATTTATATGAAAAATTCTGTTTCTCAGCTGAGATGCTATTCTTACCAATTTTAACTACTCAAGATTGAAAACTGCTTATTTGAAGGAGTTTTTCCGAATCAATTAAAGTGCCCCAAAGTAGGAAGTGTTAAAGAAATGACAATTACTTGCTCTGCTGTGTCGCCAGTCCTGCTGTGGTGATTGATTGACCACTGCAGCCAATCACTGGCCTCAGTAGTCATGTATCAAGCATCACCACTGAGGCCAATAGCTGTCTGCAGTGGCCGGATGACTGATGGATGGGATGTCATCACTGTAGGACTGCGCGGGATCCACCTGAGCAGTGGTGCTGGAGCAGAAGGAGATTCAGAGGGTAATTGTTGTTTATTCATAATATTTTAATATCCATAATCTTTAAAAAAAAAATTGTAGAAAACCCCTTCAAGAACCAAACATTTTAGGCTGGAGAGGTTGCCATTCCCAAACGTCATTTTAGTACCATTTATTGTTTTAGATTCTTACTAGTGATGAGCGAGAAACATTGTTGCTCGGGTCTCCCCGAGTATGCTCGGGTGATCTCCGAGTATTTTGGCATGCTCGGAGATTTAGTTTTCGTCCTCTCAGCTGCATGATTTGCGACTTATAGACAGGCTTAATACATGTGGGAATTCCCTAACAAATAGGCATTCCACACATGTATTCAAGCTGTCTAGCAGTTGCAAATCATGCAGCTGAGGCTATGAAAGCTAAATCTCCGAGCACTCCAAAATACTCGGAGATCACCCAAGCGTGCTCGGGGAAACGCGAGCAACGAGTATACTCGCTCATCACTAATTCTTACATTTATGTTTAGCACAAAATTAGTGCAGGTATGGTTGTAAATTACTGTACTATTGTACTTTTCATATTTCCTTTATATGCCCTTATTTATCAAGTGGCTACACTTTTATTTCCTCCTAGTGATGTAGTTTTCAACATTAGGCACACATTTTATGTGGGAGCTGTCTCTCAAATATAAACCTACATGCTGAGCATCATATCAAGTTTCTTGTGTGGTATATGACCCAATTCATGACACTTAGCCTTTACGATATGCCTATGATGCAGGCACGACCATGTAATTCTGTCCAAAAGCCAACCTTCTATAACGATAGATGCTTCTTGAGTACATGGCTCATACAGCATGCAAAGTTTAGCTCAGACAGACCAGTATAGCTGAAATAGCGAAAGATGGTGCATAGCCTCCTAGAAGGTCTACACATGCTTTATATGGACAGAAGTATTGGGACTCGCATCTTAATCATTGAACTTAGGTCCTTCATTCAGTCCCATTGCCGAAGGTGTATAAAATGCAACCCCTCTCCATGCTGACATTTGTGATGGAATGGGTCGTTCTAAAGAGTTCACTGGATTTGAGTGTAGGACTCTTCGTAGGGTTATCACCATTACAACACGTCAATTCTTGAAATTTCTTCCTGCCCAAATAATCTACGATGAATGGAGTGAAAGTACTTGTGAATGACAGCAACCCATGTAAGTATACAAGGCAGGGTCTCCGAGTGCTAAGGCTCCTGTTGCATGACAGTGGCCAACACTGTGCTGACTCCATAACTGTAGAAACCAAACCTCCTGTCGTATCTCTTCATGGCATGGGTTTCCATGGCCAGTGCATGCAAGTCTTACATCACTAAGCACAATGCCAAGCGTCAGATGGAGTGGTATAAAGCCGCTACTGGACTGTGGAGCAGTGGAAACATGTTCTGTGGAGTGATAAATTACACTTCTCTCTGACAGTCTGAAGGACAAGTCTGGATTTAACAAGTGCCACGAGAACATTACCTGTGTTGTCCCAGCTGTGGGATAATGCTATGGGGAAGTTTCCCCAGGGGTCGAGCTCTGCTCCTTAGTTCCAGTGAAAGGAAATCTTAATGCTTCAGCATACAGACATTTTGGACAATAGTTTATTTCCAGCTTTTTGAGAACAGTTTACGGTAGGTCCTTTCCTATTGCCCATGACTATACGCCAGTATACAAAGCCATAGATGGGTAAGTATGGTGTGGAAGAACTTGACTGCTCCGCAGAGAGTCCTGATTCCTGACCTCATCTCCATCAAACACTGTTGCGATTACATAGGTTGGAGATTACAAGCCTGTCCCTCTCATCACACAGGAGAGTGACGATGTTCTAGCTCCAAAGGAGGGTGGAAGGTTGACTCCATATTAATGTCTATGGATTTAGAATGGGATATGGTAAGAGCTCCTGTAGGTGTAATGTGTAGATGCAACAATACTTTTGTCCATATTGTGTACATACATGCACTATATTATGTTTCTGAGAAAGGGAACAGTTACATTTTAATTTAAATTATTGCTTATTATTGATTACTAGCAGGGTATAGGTGTGTTACATACAAATAGTATTACTAGACCACGAAGGACGACCAGTATCACTACACCACTAACACATGACACAATTATTTACCTCCGTGGCACACCATACACATGTAGAAAAGCCATTCCAGGATAGAACCCCTACTGATCTTCAATCATAGGATTAATCCTATGCCCTTTTCAGGTAAAGAATACTACAATACTACTTTTTGCCGTGTCTGATTTCTGAACCTATTAAACCAAGTAGGACATGTATAAAAGCACATAGGAGATATTGTCCACTTCAGGCAGCAGCCATATTGAATAGTGCAGCCAGGAGTTAGCATATTTCACCTATTCTACGTTGAACAATCTGTTTTAAAGACATTAAGTTGTTATTGGAAAAGTAATTAATTGATATCCTTTAAAAGTATTGACCTGTCCTCCAAAAATGCCCTTTTGTAGTTTTGTGCAGAACCCCCGAGTATTGCACTGTTAGTCTGACCCTTCTTTGTACACGAACCCCTCATTGTGAGAGCTGTCCTCCAACCCCAGGGTAAGAGCTCATATTCTTTACGCTCTAGACCTGTTATCTCTTGAATTCTCTTGTTTGTTTCTATTTGTTCGGCTCGGTCTCCTGCTCTGCTCAGGACCCAGCGCTAAGAAACAGGGGGAAGAGGTATCGGATAATGACGAAGACGAGGAAGGAGGTATTTGCTGGCTGAGGCTGATGCATGGAACTTGTCATCCTCATACCTTCCTTCCATCACTCCTTCCCTCCTTCCATCCATTAGAAAAATGTCAGCAGGGTATTCATGTACTTTTATGCACTGCTCATCTCTTAAATCTCACATCTTCCCCAATTCCTCCATGACTCCCAGTTTCTATTTTTACCGAGTCCATTTGTCAAGTCAGATTTGCACCTGTTCTTTCTAGCGTTTTTTTTTTCTGGTCCATTTAGGAATGTTCTTTCCTTTGGTAAGCTTTAGGGTTATTAACGTTCTAGTTAGCGCACTGAAGCATAGGTTACAATGGCCAGTGCATGGGGTGGGGGGCCGTAAGGTGTCTCAGGTGGATACAGCGTCTGCAGCATTCTGTTTGCAGAGATGGCAATGAGTAGGTCTAGAGATAGACAGTAAATTACACCTACGATCCTCACTTTTTCTTTGCCGTTCATTGCCGATTCCCAAATCCTTATTTTTGGTTTGCAATCCCTATGAGTGAGGAGTAGGATTATTATATTTTTGGGTTATTTCTCATTGCTGTATTTAACCCTCTGCTCCTTCCTTGTAAGCCTTACATATACCTTCTTTAGATTGAGCTGAGGCGACACATTCGCTCTCTGCAGAAAAGTGCTTTTCTCTTGTCTGTTCATGTTACTATATCCATATACTTTGCTTGCTGTCCATGCCTTTCTCCTGGAAATAGGGCAGCGCCATGTTTCTTGCTGGGGAATTCATTTCACAACCTTGTGATCTTCTTTCACAGGACTGTGCGTATTCCCATAAGCTGCCGTCTATCTCACAATGGAGATATCTCACGGTCACAGTCCTGAGAAAGTGCTTGTCTAGTCTTTGGCATGAAATGCATGCTTTCTTGCTTCTGCATTCAATGCTGTGGAAGGCGATGGTAGCGCTACAGGGGGCTATTCCCGGTGTGTGTTGAATTGGCTGTCTCTACTTCATTCCCCTTAATGTGTTTTGTCTAATGTATGTGAACTGAGGCTCCTTGATTGTTCCTTGGTTCTTCATATGAAAGCTAACCTGACCTAGGAGATATTTTTTTCCACTAACTCAGTAACTCTTTCAGTCTCCATTATTTTTATTTCTCTCTTTGCAGATATCCGGGACACAGGCGCCAAACCAGTCATGGTGTACATCCACGGAGGGTCCTACATGGAGGGCAGCGGCAATATGATTGATGGAAGTGTACTGGCCAGCTATGGCACCGTCATAGTCATCACCTTAAACTATCGTGTGGGAGTTCTGGGTTGGTGACTATTTATCTCTGCTTCACTCCCTCTCTATATCTTTGTTGTTTTTTTTTTACCTTCTCTGTACCTTCTTTCCAAATATGCCTTTAGCTTTATGCATATGCAATTGTTGAATAAAATGCAGTAATTAATAAGTCCATTTATTTGTCTTCCTCAGGGCACCATCAAAGATAATGGGTTTCTTGAAGCATTTAATATTAAAATTATGAGTTAGTAATGGGGAGCTCATTTCATTAATTTACTGCCCCCCTCCTAGCTTTTTCATTACTTCCCTCCCTTTTTTTCCAAATTAAGATCTTTTTTTTTACTTATTCAACATGTTAGGTGCCCTGGTGTCAAGTTGTTATTCTGTAATATACGGCAAAAGGCTTGCCGTGTAGTGCTCAACGTCTAATTATGTGTTTTATCCTGGATACCCTGCTGCAAAAGTAATGACGGCCCATATTGCCTTCAGGCTTACCAATACATCTCGGCTGTGATAGTGTGGCTATATGTTTCTTTTCCATCAAGCATTTCTTACATTTCATCAAAAAATGTGTATAAGTTGCCAATTCGGTAACAATTTTCCTACTGCCAGAGGAGTCTGCGGCTGCAGGATGGGGGAGGCAGTTGTCTTAGACAGCAGGACTCCCATAGATATGGGGTTTATATGGTTTATTACTATCTCTACCTTCCCGATTGCTTATTACACAACAATACCGGCTTTTAGTCCCTGTGATCACAGGATAAATCTTGTGATCCTTGACTACCCAGCAGGATCCCAGCACACTTTATAGAATCACAACTTATCACCAGTCTACAAAATCAGTGGTAAATGGCTGATTGCTGGGGTCTAAATGATGGCGACTCCTTATTAAAAAAAAAAAAACAGGTGTCCTGTGTACGCAGTTTGAATGGCGCTGCAGTGGCGGTCCATTTAAGGACTATCGGATTCATTTCAACAGAGATGCCAGACTTTAGTTCTCACGATAGAAACTTGTAAAATGAGTGTATTTGGCACACTGCTTCTAAATATCACAAAGTTCTTTAATTCAAACAATTTGTATGTTGACAGACGCATTTCAGGGTCATACATATCTCTTCACCAGGACAATTTATCAAGCAAATAATATGGGATTAAGAAACCTTTACATATAAAAAATTTTGCCAAAATAGGAGCCTACTGGATGACTTGTGCCTGAGTCTCTACCCTCCAATAAATAGACAATAAATAATTTGTTCACTAATAAGTTACATTTATCTTTCCGATATTACCTAATTTCTATGGTTAGGTGCCATACTGGGAACCTTGTTATATGTAGGAGCAATATTAAGTGGTTTAATATGTAGTGGTAATTATTATTATTATTATTACTATTATATATTTATATAGCGCCATTTATTCCATGGCGCTTTACATATGAAAAGGGGAAAAATATAGACAGATACAATAAACATGTGCTAGACAAGGGACGCATAAGTACAGAAGGAGAGAGGACCCTGCCCGCGAGGGCTCACAGTCTACAGGGATGGGTGAGAATACACTAGGAGAGGGTAGAGCTGGTTGTGCGATGGTTCAGTACACTGAGGATCATTGCAGGTTGTAGGCTTGTCGGAACAGGTGGGTCTTCAGGTTTTTCTTGAAGGTCTCCGTTGTTGGTGAAAGTCTGATGTTTTGCGGCAGAGAGTTCCAGAGTATGGGGGAAGCCCGGGAGAAGTCTTGTATGCGGTTGTGGGAAGAAGAGATGAGGGGGGAGTCGAGAAGGAGATCTTGAGAGGATCGAAGGTTGCGTGTGGGTAGGTAGCGGGAGACCATGTCACAGATGTATGGAGGAGAAAGGTTGTGGATGGCTTTGTATGTCATGGTTAAGGTTTTGAACTGGAGCCTCTGGGCAATAGGAAGCCAGTGAAGGGCCTGGCATAGTGGGGAGGCAGGGGAATAGCGGGAAGACAGGTGGATTAGTCGTGCAGCAGAGTGTAGGATGGACTGGAGTGGTGCCAGAGTGCTAGAGGGGAGGCCAGACAGTAGGAGGTTGCAGTAGTCGAGGCAGGAGATGATAAGGGCGTGCACTAGTGTTTTTGTGGTTTCATGGTTGAGGAATGAGCGGATCCGGGAAATATTTTTGAGTTTGAGGCGGCAGGAGGTGGCGAGGGCTTGGATATGTGGTTTGAAAGAGAGGGCAGAGTCGAGGATCACCCCAAGGCACCGAGCATGTGGGACTGGGGAAAGCGAGCAGTAGGGAGGTGAGGTCAGGTCCAGATAGGTAGATCTGCGTGTCATCGGCGTAGAGGTGATACTGCAAGCCGTGGGATTCTATGAGCTGTCCCAGGCCGAAGGTGTAGATGGAGAAGAGTAGGGGTCCTAGGACTGAGCCTTGGGGAACACCGACAGACAGGGGGCGAGGTGAGGAGGTGGTGTGTGAGAGGGAGACACTAAATGTTCGGTCTGTTAGGTATGATGAGATCCAGGATAGGGCCAAGTCTGTGATGCCAAGAGATGAGAGAATCTGTAGGAGGAGGGAATGGTCTACGGTGTCAAAGGCAGAAGACAGGTCCAGGAGAAGGAGGACAGAGTAGTGTCGCTTGCTCTTGGCGGTTAGCAGGTCGTTAGTGACTTTAGTTAGGGTAGTTTCAGTTGAGTGATGCGGTCGAAAGCCTGATTGTAACCGGTCAAAGAGGGAGCAGGAGGAAAGGTGGGAGGACAGTTCAAGATATACATGCTGTTCCAGTAGTTTTGAGGCGAAGGGGAGAAGAGATATCGGGCGATAGCTAGACGCTGAGGATGGGTCGAGGGAGGGCTTTTTGAGGATCGGGGTGATTGAAGCATGTTTGAAGGATGAAGGAAAGACACCATTTGTAAGTGAAAGGTTGAAGAGGTGTGTGAGAGTAGGGATGAAGACTGTGGCAAGGTTAGGGATGAGGTGGGACGGGAGTGGGTCAAGCGCGCAAGTGGTGAGGTGTGATCTTGACAGGAGAGTGGAGAGCTGATCTTCTGTCATGGTGGTGAAGCTGGTTTTGGAAGAACAGGGCTGAGTGGCTAAGAGGGGCATTGGGGGCTGCGGGCCAAAGCCTTCTCTGATAGTATCAATCTTTTGCTTAAAGAAGGAGGCAAAGTCTTCGACAGAAATGAGAGGAGAGGGAGGAGGTGCTGTGGGATGGAGTAGAGAATTGAAAGTGTTGAAGAGCTGTTTAGGGTTGTGAGACAGGGAGGATATGAGAGATGAGAAGTAAGTTTGTTTTGCGGCAGAGAGCGTGGACTTGAAGCTGGCAAGGGACTGCTTGTATGCGTTGAAGTGCTCGGTGGAGTGGGTTCTCTTCCATCTCCGCTCGGTAACCCTGGAAGCCCGTCTCAGTTCTTTGGTCAGGCCGGTCAGCCAGGGCTGCCTGTTGATTGTACGAGTTTTGCTCTGCATGAGGGGGGCGGCCGAATCAAGTGTGGTTTTTATTGTGGTGTTATAAAATGTGGCAGCAGCATCTGTGTCATGAAGTGAGGCTATGTCTGTAAGAGGGAGGAGGGACTCAGAGAGCGATTGTAAATTGAGGTGTTTGAGATTTCTGCGAGGGTGGGTGAGTTTGTGGAGTGGGGGATGCGTACTAACAGAGGAGAGGGAAGAGAATGTCAGTAGGTTGTGGTCAGACAGGGGGAGTGGGGAGTTAGTGAGATTAGTGAGGGAACAGAGACGGGTGAAGATAAGGTCCAGCGTGTGACCGCCTTTGTGAGTGGCCGCAGAGGACCATTGAGTGAGGCCAAGGGAAGCTGTGAGCGAAAGAAGTTTAGAGGCCGCCGGGGTGGAAGTGTCAATGGGGATGTTGAAATCGCCCATGATGATGGTGGGGATGTCAGCAGAGAGGAAATTGAGTAGCCAGGTGGTGAAGTGGTCGAGAAAGGTGGAGATGGCTAGTTCCGGGGGGGCGGTAGATGACAGCCAGTTGGAGGTTGGAGGGGGAATAGATGCGGACGGAATGCACTTCGAACGAGGGAATAGCAGCGGAGGGTGGAATTTGAATAGGGGTAAAGGAGCAGGTATCAGACAGGAGTAAGCCAACTCCTCCACCACGTTTGTTGCTGGGGCGAGGGGTGTGAGAAAGATGAAATCCGCCATAGGAAAGCGCAGCTGGAGAGGCTGAGTCAGAGGGAGTGAGCCAGGTTTCAGTGATGGCAAGGAAGGAGAGTTTGTTGGTGATAAAGAGGTCGTGGACAAATGACAGTTTATTGCAGACGGAGCGTGCGTTCCATAGTGCTCCGGGTAGGGGGACTGGGGAGGGGGGTGTGGATGGATAGGTATGAGGTTGACAGGGTTGCAAAAACGTGTGGAAGATCGTGGCAGGGTGTTAGAAATGAGTGTGGGGATGTGATGAGGAGGGCCAGGATTTGGGGATACATCGCCAGCGATGAGGAGTAGCAGACAGAGTGTTAGAAGGTGGGAGCAGGATAAACCATGGTGTGGCCGTGTGTGTCTTGGTAAAAAGGATTGTATGTGGAGGAACAGTTCTGAGGGAAAGGTGAGATGGCTGGGAGAATGGAGGGGGAAATGACTAATTCCTTACTAGGTGGGGGGATTACAGGGGATAGGAAGAAAGAAAGGAGGATGGGGGTGAAAGTGATAAGAAAATGAAACATAGTGGTTTTATAATCTGTTACCTTGCAGCCAAATTCCAGTCAAATTCTAGTCTAATTCACAGTAGTGTAATTAGAAATCTGTAATTTTAAATATGGGATTTGAAATATATGAAGCAGACTACGTCTGGAGCAGACCCATTGCACTGGTTATATCTGCAGCTAATGCCAATCAGGTGTGAGTGGAAAGTGAGCTGAGACTGCTCAGGCCAGATGCAGAGTTAAGGAAAGGTCATAAAAGGGGGTAGGGATTACACAGACCATTCGGATGTGTGGTGAAGATAAGAAGTATGGAGTACAATTATGTACACAGGAAGATGGGTGAGCAAATCATACCATTAAACAAAGCAATATACATGATGCATTCAGGAGCATAGAAAAGCTGGAGTTTTCATACCATTAACAAAGCAATATACATGATGCATTCAGGAGCATAGAAAAGCTGGAGTTTTCATACCATTAACAAAGCAATATACATGATGCATTCAGGAGCATAGAAAAGCTGGAGTTTTCATACCATTAACAAAGCAATATACATGATGCATTCAGGAGCATAGAAAAGCTGGAGTTTTCATACCATTAACAAAGCAATATACATGATGCATTCAGGAGCATAGAAAAGCTGGAGTTTTCATACCATTAACAAAGCAATATACATGATGCATTCAGGAGCATAGAAAAGCTGGAGTTTTCATACCATTAACAAAGCAATATACATGATGCATTCAGGAGCATAGAAAAGCTGGAGTTTTCATACCATTAACAAAGCAATATACATGATGCATTCAGGAGCATAGAAAAGCTGGAGTTTTCATACCTGTGGGAACAAAAGAACATCTCAGTCACAAGGTGATGATGACAATGCTGTAGGATTGATATGTGGCCAAATGCATTCTAGAATTCTAGTCTAATTCACAGTAGTGTAATTAGAAATCTGTAATTTGAAATATGGGATTTGAAATATATGAAGCAGACTACGTCTGGAGCAGACCCATTGCACTGGTTATATCTGCAGCTAATGCCAATCAGGTGTGAGTGGAAAGTAATGTAAAGGAATAATAAATAATGAGTACAAGTTCTGCCCTAGTTAAATATTATTTAGAGCAACTAATTCTCTAGTGTATAATGAAACATAAAAAATAAATGATAGATAAGAGCGGACCTGGAGATGACTTGAGTTCTGATACCTGTGGATATATAGGACATATCTTAGTTGTTGTTCGGCATTATACAGAGTAGGGTCCAATAAAAATACTACTGGTTGGGTATTACTATACGACCTAAAGCAGATGAAAGTAGAAGAATGCAATAATGACCATTTCAATAGATAAATATGTAGATTTTATAGCTATTATAATTAGTTCGGAATTTACATTCAGTCACTCAAGAATTAAAGTTTTCCATGTATATCTAGAACATCCCTTTTTTCTTCAACGTGTCAAAACAGTTGTAAGTATTGTTGATGGATCCAGGTAATTGAGGTCACTGTAAGAGTATCAGAGTTGTTCCTATGTGTGAAGATGCGGTGTCTCGAGAGACCGTGCTTTTTGAATTCTTTATCATTAGACCTATGTGTAGGCGGCTGTGGAGTGGTGGTTTGGTACATCCTGTATTATTTCCCACGCTCACAATCCACTAGATACACCATGTCGCTGGACAAACTGTTTTGGTGGAATTTGATATTAGAGGATTCATTTGTTGTAGATGATCTAAAAGTGTTTTTTGATGATTATTTTTCTTACAGGATGGTAAAATACAAATACTCTTTGAAAATACATATTTAACTATTATTTGAGGGTTGTATTTTAATATGACTTCATGTACATACTTCCTGGACATGAGAGGACCAAGGCGTCATTTTCCTTTGGACTGTTTAGAAGATAATATAGATTCCACATAACGCTATCAGCGAGCTTAGTAGCTACCACAAATATCCCGGGGTCCCGTAGCGATCACATGCCTTTCTAGGCTCTTTGACACTCGTAGGCTTCTGTAGCTGCTATTTAACTTAATTTGCTGTCAGGCAAGTCTTTGATTTATGTCTTCATGCATTGTTGTGACATTCACAATGTCACCATCCATCCACTGGTGGCCATATTGTAAGTGGTCACCCCTAGTAGTCTGTTATTACCCTATAGAGCCTTTTTAATCATTTAATATTGCTCCTAAATATACTGAGGTTACTGGTATGGTACCTATCCATAGTAATTATGTAAGATCTGCAAGATAAATGTTTTTTTTTATCCATAACTTAGTTGTATTTTTATGAATATATGATTTATATATTAATTTTCTCAATTTTTTTTTTTTGGTGGGTGGTGTTGACATCCAGTAATACGTGAACCTGGTGGTGTGCTATTTTGGTGTAGTTTTTAATATATTGTTGTTGCATATTGCTTCATCATTCAAATGATAAAATGCCCTGATGAAGGGGTCTGGACAACCTTAAAATGTGTCAACTGTTATATCTCACTAAACAAACCTTTTGAATTAAGGTAGAAGTAATATTTACTGCCCAAGGGAATAAACCCTTGTTTCTATCTTATTCTAACTGCAGAGCAGAGTGGGTCCCAAGAGAGGGCTGCCACCGACAGATTCTGTTGGAAGCTGATCAATGTGTTGTGTCCGCTACACAGTACCAGAAGGGAAATGGAAAGGGGTTGAGTGAGATCCACATAAACTCTCGAGTTCAAGATAAAGGTCTTTTCCCACTAACAAACTTCATTTTAATCAATGGATCTTGGAAGAATAATAATTTCCACAATTAGATGTGTTAAAAAAATGTTCCTGTGTTGAGATAATCTTATAAATGTGTCCCTGCTGTGTACTGTGTAATGGCTGTGTCTAACCGTACAGGAACATGGTCTGATCATACCACATCTCATCGGCGTGGGGTGGGGTAGTTGGTAGTGAGAAAAAGAGTATGTAGCTAAATTAGGTTTGTAAGAATCATATTTGCATATGACATGCACAACTCAGTGTGTTTGTGTGTGTGTGTGTATATATATATATATATATATATATATATATATATATATATATATATATAACAGACTAAAAGTTTGGACACACCTTCTCATTTAAAGATTTTTCTGTATTTTCATGACTGAAAATTGTAAATTCACACTGAAGGCATCAAAACTATGAATTAACACATGTGGAATTATATACTTAACAAAAAAGTGTGTAACAACTGAAATTATGTCTTATATTCTAGGTTCTTCAAAGTAGCCACCTTTTACTTTGATGACTGCTTTGCACACTCTTGACATTCTCTTGATGAGTCACTGGAAATGGTTTTCACTTCATAGGTGTGCCCTGTCAGGTTTAATAAGTGTGATTTCTGGCCTTATAAATGGGGTTGGGACCATCAGTTGTGTTGTGCAGCAGTCTGGTGGATACACAGCTGATAGTCCTACTGAATAGACTGTTAGAATTTGTATTATGGCAAGAAAAAATCAGCTAAGTAAAGAAAAAGGATTGGCCATCATTACTTTAAAAAATGAAGGTCAGTCAGTCCAAAAAATTGGGAAAACTTTGAAAGTGTCCCGAAGTGCAGTTGCAAAAACCATCAAGCGCTACAAACAAACTGGCTCACATCAGGACCGCCCCAGGAAAGGAAGACCAAGAGTCACCTCTGCTTCTGAGGATAAGTTTATCCAAGTCACCAGCCTCAGAAATCGCAGGTTTACAGCAGCTCAGATTAGAGACCAGGTCAATGCCACACAGAGTTCTTGCAGCAGACACATGTCTACAACAACTGTTAAGAGGAGACTTTGTGCAGCAGGCCTTCATGGTAAAATAGCTACTAGGAAACCACTGCTAAGGACAGGCAACAAGCAAAAGAGACTTGTTTGGGCTAAAGAACACAAGGAATGGATGGACATTAGACCAGTGGAAATCTGTGCTTTGGTCTGATGAGTTCAAATTTGAGATCTTTGGTTCCAACCACCGTGTCTTTGTTCGACGCAGAAAAGGTGAACGGATGGACTCTACATGCCTGGTTCCCACTGTGAAGCATGGAGGAGGAGGTGTGATGGTGTAGGGGTGCTTTGATGGTGACACTGTTGGGGATTTATTCAAAATTGAAGGCATACTGAACCAGCATGGCTACCACAGCATCTTGCAGTGGCATGCTATTCCTTCCGGTTTGCGTTTAGTTGCACCATCATTTATTTTTCAACAGGACAATGACCCCAAACACACCTCCAGGCTGTGTAAGGGCTATTTGACCAAGAAGGAGAGTGATGGGGTGCTACGCCAGATGACCTGGCCTCCACAGTCACCAGACCTGAACCCAATCAAGATGGTTTGGAGTGAGCTGGACCGCAGGGTGAAGGCAAAAGGGCCAACAAGTGCTAAGCATCTCTGGGAACTCCTTCAAGATTGTTGGAAGACCATTTCCGGTGACTACCTCTTGAAGCTCATCAAGAGAATGCCAAGAGTGTGCAAAGCAGTAATCAAAGCAAAAGGTGGCTACTTTGAAGAACCTAGAATATAAGACATATTTTCAGTTGTTTCACACTTTTTTGTTAAGTATATAATTCCACATGTGTTAATTCATAGTTTTTGATGCCTTCAGTGTGAATGTACAATTTTCATAGTCATGAAAATACAGAAAAATCTTTGAATGAGAAGGGGTGTCCAAACTTTTGGTCTGTACTGTGTGTGTGTATATATGTATATATATGTATATATATATACACTGCTCAAAAAAAATAAAGGAACACTAAAATACTGCATCATAGGTATCGCTGAATTAAATTATCCAGTTGCAAGTCTTTATTCATTACATAGTGGAATGCTGTAGAACAATAAAACATAAAAATGATCAATGTAAATCAAAATTAATATCCCATGGAGGTCTGGATTTTGAATGATACTTAAAATCAAAGTGGGAAATCAAATTACAGGCTGATTCAACTCAAGTGGAAATGCCTCAAGACAAGGAAATGATGCTCAGCAGTGTGCTTGGCCGCCACGGCGTGTATGACCTCCCTATAATGCCTGGGAAATTCTCCTGATGAGGCAGCGGATGTTCTCCTGAGGGATCTCTTCCCAGACCTGGATTAAAGCATCAGTCAACTCCTGGACAGTCTGTGGTGCAACTTTGCGTTGGTGGATGAAACAAGACATGATGTCCCAGATGTGCTTGATTGGATTCAGTTCTGGGGGACGGGTGGGCCAGTCCATAGCATTAATGCCTTCATCATGCAGGAACTGCTAACACATTTCAGCCATATGAGGCCTAGCATTGTCATGCATCATAAGGAACCCAAGTCCCACTCCACCTGCATATGGTCTCACTACGGGTTTGAGAATCTCATCCCGGTACCTAATGGCATCAGGATACCTCTGGCTAGCACATGGAGGGCTGTGCGGCCTTCCAAAGAAATGCCTCTCCACACCATACTGTCAAATCTGCCAATCTTGGTGTTCTCTGACAAATGCCAATTGCCCTGCACGGTGTTGGGTTGTAAGCACAACACCCACTTGTAGATGTCGGGTGTTCTTACCACCATCATGGAGTCTGTTTCTGACAGTCTGAGCAGACACATGGGATGTTAGTGGCCTGTTGGAGGTCATTTT
>JARQOD010000008.1:58843502-58861473 GCA_033576555.1 Oophaga sylvatica | reverse complement strand
TGGTCTGATGCAGCCCATGGAGATGAGGTGCCCTATGTATTTGGTGTCCCCATGGTGGGTCCAACAGATTTGTTTCCCTGCAATTTTTCCAAGAATGATGTGATGTTAAGCGCTGTGGTCATGACCTATTGGACTAACTTTGCCAAAACTGGGTAAGTAAATGGCGCAGCAGTTTTTTCAATCTTTAACAGATAATAGATGCTCACTTTGCAAAAGAGAATCAAATGGATTAAAACCAAAGCAAGGCTAATATGGCCAACAACTATTACAACTATTTTTTAATAAATGTCCCCCAGTGTTTTTAATTTACCTTCATGAAATCTAGCTTTTGGCTCAAGGGCTCAATTGGAGGTTTCCATAACCAGTGGCAGGCCTAATAGCAGTCTAATTGACATGTCTATAAGTGGTTTTATATCATGATATAGGAACATAATTTGTGGCTAAGCTTTATTTCTTCACATTCTAGACACATTTTTATAAAAAAGATTGATCCATTTACATGTCTAATTTTCTTCTCCAGTGACCCCAACAAGCCTGTCCCACAAGATACCAAGTTCATCCACACAAAAGCAAACCGTTTCGAGACTATGGCATGGTCGAAATACAAGCCACAGGATCAACTTTATCTACACATTGGTCTAAAACCACGTGAACGTGATCACTACCGTGCGACAAAAGTGGCATTTTGGAAACACCTGGTTCCCCACTTATACAATCTACATGATATGTTTCATTATACTTCGACTACCACCAAGGTGCCACCATCTGACACTACCCAGAATTCACATATAACCCGCCGACCCAAGGTTTGGGATACTAAACGACCAGCTATTTCTCCCACACTTAATGGTCCAGCATCAAAATGGAACCCAGACCTGGACCCGGTTGTGATACAGGATCCAAGGGACTATTCTACTGAACTTAGTGTTACTATTGCAGTTGGAGCCTCTCTTTTGTTTCTTAACGTGCTGGCTTTTGCTGCACTGTACTACCGTAATGATAAACGTCGTCAAGACACACAGCGACAGCCTAGTCCACAGCGTGCCTCAGCCACGCGGGATCCAACACACAGCCCTGTACCTCCTGAGGAACTCAATTCTCTTCAGATAAATGCTGGACACCCTGATTGTGAGGGAGGAGGGGTCTCCAGCCATGATAACCTGCGTATGGCCACTCTTCCTGACTACACACTTACTTTACGTCGTTCTCCAGATGATATTCCACTCATGACACCTAACACCATCACCATGATTCCAAATTCTCTGGTGGGACTGCAAAGCCTTCATCCATACAACACCTTTTCTGCAGGCTTCAACAGCACTGGCCTACCCCATTCACACTCCACCACTAGAGTATAGCACCCCATCATGTTGCACTTCCTCCTTGCCTGGACAATATGTCTATATAAAGTGTCAGAGGCAAGGGAGAAGTGGCAGAAATGACACATTCCATACCCCCAAAGAGGAAGGGGGATCGGTGTTGGGCTCTGCTTCTATGATGATGGTGTAAAGGGTCTGTTCAGCCAAGACCCATCAAGAACACGTCTTCTGTGCTCTTGTATTCTAAAGTGCTTTTACCATTGTGAAGGCACATAGAGAGTTACGGAAGCTTAGCTGAGGAAGGGATATGACCTTACAGATAATGGTCTGCAACTAAGAAAATGTATAAGGAGGAGCAGGAGATTGTGAGTGAAGAAGAGGCAGGAGGGAGACAAGCCTAATTTTCTTACCCCGTCCCAGAAATCAATGCCATCTAGGTTTACAATAAAGCTATACTGGCTTGGAAACTGGAACTACAGTATAGATAAGCTGCTGCAGAAGAAATGTCTTTACTATCCGAAGTACGATGTAAATCAAATTTTTCAAAATAAAATGTTTTCAAAGAAAGACTAAAGAAAATACAATTCGTTACAAAATTGAAACAAAAACTATGCTCATTGATTTAATTTTCTTACCTCCCTCAGCGATATCCCAAATGTGTGCCAAATTCTTATACCAGCTGTGGAATGGGGGTGAAGTCACCCCAATTTCTATACTACCTTAATCCTCCCAGTGCCAAATATAGAAAGCCAGCCATCTTTTAAAAATGGCAATTATTGGCCTCTTACTCCCAGTGTAGGCAGTCTCTCTAGTAATCATCAAACTTCAAGTCCTAGTAGCTGCATCTAGTCATTAGCCGTGTAGGTTACAGATGTCTAGCCACTGAATGAAACCCTTTGGGATTGGTATTCTGACTTTTTCTTTTTCTTATACTCGAGAAAAGTGTGCCAATGCCCCAACTTTTTCTGCAGTGGGAGCTCCAGTTAGACATATTAGTTTGGTCAGATAGCCTGTCTTTCTGAGTTTGGGTAAATACTCGGAGAAGAGACTTATTTTGTTATTCTCTTTATTACCTTTTATTCATAGATGTGAATGGGGATGAGATGTGTACAAAATATTGTCTGTTTGGGTTTCGACTCTTTGAGTTAGAGCTTTGAGCATAATATGTACCTGAGATCTTAAAATGTCGGGTGTATACGTTGATTGACGTGGCAGCAGACACCTTCTACTATTTTTACATAAAAATATGTATTTCATACACAAAGTTTCCCACCTCTGCCTTCTTGGGTATGTTTGTAAATGGGTGTAGAACAAATTGTTTGTGCATGTATGTGGGTATATGTATGAGTATATACCTGTGTATGTGTGCGTATATATGTATATACACATATATATAGAAGCATACACAGGAACACTAACAAGCTGTTGTACATATGAATACTCACATAGATGTTTGCTCCCCTCCCACTTCTTCCAAATGGGATCCAACGCCTTTTCAGCTTTTCTACCATTTGCCATGATTATTGGACATGGGTTTTGTGACATGGAGGGACGCCATGGGTTCAAGTGACAGTTTTGTGACACAGAGGGGCACCTGGGGTCAGTATTTATAGAATGTATTTATACTGTATCACAGGAGAGTAGAAAACGTATTCCAAATAAAGAAAACTCATATTTTTAGATACTGGTCAATTATTTGTTACTTGTGTAAATGTGTAACTTTAGTGAAGAATTATAACAATCAATGAAGATATGAAAGGTGCAGCATGTTCCACAGACAATTGTAAAGGCAGTGCAAAGTCACCTGGGTTGGCGTAGGCCACCATAAATCTTCCTTCACTCAAAGATTTTGCCGCTTATTTTTTCTGACCTTACAAAAATCATTTTCATTTTTAAACATTTTTGTAGTTTTTAACTTTTGAAGGTTTTTTTTTTTTATACACACATTTTTTTTGTCCAGTAGAGAAGACTATGGGAAAATCCCTGGACTCCTTATCTTCAACTAGTCCTTTACCATGGCCAACGTAGGCTTCAGCTGCAGCCTGGAAGCTCAATATCTGAGGAATGGACGTTTTCAGGTAAGTGAAACTTTAAGGCTACATTCCCACGTTGAGTTTTTGGTGAGTTTTTTTTACGCTGCGTATTTTTGAAAAACCTATTTTACTTAATGGGTGTGGAAAATTTGTAGCATCAAAAGCTCAATGTGGGAACATAGCCTAAGGGTGTAAACCTGGCATTAAGATGCATATTCCGGGGGAGGGGGAGGGGATAAGGCATAGCCTGCAAAGTGTATATTGATGGGCAGGAATGGGACATAAACAAAGAGATATGACCTGCAAATGGAGAGTTTATACACACTGAATAATTCTGCAGCTCGTGCCACACGCCAGCTTCTCCCAGCAGAACATTTCTAAAAGTATTCACCTATGAAAACCAAACTGTGAACTTTCTGCCTTTCTATCTATCCGAATTCCATCCCTTATCTTAGATACTTTATGGATGGAGCAACCCTGCCCTGTCCTAATCCACTTTTTGAATTATTCTGTGACCGACCATGACTGATAGGTAGACCTCATATTCCTTGAGATTGGAAGTGGCGTCATGTTATTAATATCAAGCAAGACAGGAGGACATTTGGAGCAAAATAGGGGCATCAAACGGGATAATGGTTAAAGTCTTGGCATTCCCAATCTGTTTATCTGATCCTAACAGTTCCTTGCACTGCAGCAACAGTGCAGATTGGACCATACTCCAAATATTTTCATAGAAATTGCCAAAATGAAATGGATGCATGTAACATATCAAACTGGGGTTGTATAGAGCAGGGTTCCCAACTCCAGTCCTCAAGGCCCACCAACAGATCAGGTTTTCAGGATTTCCTTTGTATTGCACAGGTGAGGCAATTATCACGTGAGCAATACAAAGGAAATCCTGAAAACATGACCTGTTGGTGGGCCTTGAGGACTGGAGTTGGGGAACCCTGGTATAGAGCTTGCAATTATTGGTTGTTGTCACCCTATATCTTTATCAGGCTCAGAACTGTCTGAGTAGAAGATGAAAGGATTTTTTATACTTGACGTTTTGGACCTGGTTCCTGGTGATTGACTTCTGAGGCAGCCCTTTGTATGCCATGCCTCCACTCCACTACTTGCAGCATCTCAGACTGTTTTTTGTGGATAAACTGATTTTCATTTTATAAAGTTAAAATGTTCATAGATGAACATTTATTTCTAGAAACGGCACCACTCTAGTGTACAGGCAGTGTTTGGTATTGCAGCTCGGCCATATTCAATTGAATTTGACTGAGCTGCAATATCAAAGTCTAGAGACAAGACTGGCGTTGGAATATGTTGGTGCTATAGAAATGAAAATTATTTGTAAGGAGAGAAACAATTTTATTTATCTCATGTAAACCCTTTAAGATGTGAAAAGTACTTACAAAGACATTTATCTTCAGTGAACATATCATTTTTAATAAGTATGTATGGAAAGACAACACAGAGCGACTGCAACGGTGCAAAGATATATCTGTTTGTTAAAAATCTTATACATTACCATTTAAAAATAAATCATGAACTTAAAGGGAACCTGTCACAAGGTTTGGCCAATAGGAGTTACGGCCACCGCCTTTCAGGGCTTACCTACAACATTCTATAATGCTGTAGATAAGCCCCCGATCCGACCTGAAAGAGAAGAAAAATAAGTTTTATTATACTCACCCGGGGGGCAGTCCGGTCCGATGGGTGTCGCAGGTCAGGGTCCAGCGCCTCCCATCTTGTGACACCGCCCTCTTGCTTGCTTCATTGCGCTCCTGCGCAGGCGTACTTATCAGCCCTGTTGAGGCAGAGGCGCCAGGAAAGGTCAGAGAGGCCCAGCATCTGCGCACTCCAGGACTTTGCTCTGCCCTCAACAGGGTAGATAAGTACACCTGCGCCGGTGCGCAATGCCGGGGAGCCATGAAGCAAACAGGAGGGTGGCATCGCACGAAGATGGGACGTGCCGGACACGGACCTGTGACACCCATCAGACCAGACCGCCCCTGGTGAGTATAATAAAACTTATTTTTCTTCTCTTGCAGGTTGGATCGGCGGCTTATCTACAGCATTACAGAATGCTGTAGATAAGCCCTGAAAGGCGGTGGCCGTAACTCATATCGGCCAAACCTGATAACAGGTTCGCTTTAAACATTTTTTTACCCCTAAATACAACCTTCCAACAATCTAATCTGCTGCATTACTCACTACTCTCCCACCCGCCACTGAAGGGGACAAAAAAAAAAAAACAAAGTTACTTTACTCCACGAAACCACTTCTCACAATACGTTCTTCATATCTTTACTAACTCCCTCAAAGAGTAAGTGACAGTTTAATTTTTATTTCATAACTCAATAATACAGCAGAAATTCTGCTTCTTTCTCTGCCTGCATTCAACTTTCACTCAATTCATGGAAAAATTCTGTATTCAGTGGAGACAGATACTCGCATAACTGAGAGAGGAGATGGCATTTGGATATTAAAATTCTATGGAGAGGAGAGTAGCTGGAGGCAGACAGACCTTTTACTGCAAGTGACATTTTACTTTCACCCTGAAGTCTATTTTCACCTTCCTGACCAGGCCAATTTTACAATTACAGTGTCACTTGATGAGGTAATAACTCTGGAACGCTTCAAAGGATCCCACTGATTCTGAGACTGTTTTCTCGTGATCTATTGTACTTCATAATAGTGGTAAAATTTGTTTGCTATGACTTGCATTTATTTGTGAAAATATCGGAAATTTGTGGAAAATTTGGAAAATGTAGCTATTTCCAAACTTTTAATTTTTATGCCCCTAAACCAGAGTTATGTCACAAAAAATAGCTACTAAATAATATTTCCCACATGTCTACTTTACGTTAGCACAATTTTTGACACCTAATTTTTTCTGTTAGGAAATTGGAAGGGTTAAAATTTGACCAGCGATTTCTCATTTTTCCAACAAAATTTACAAAACCATTTTTTTAGGGCCCATATCACGTTTGAAGTGACTTTGAGGGGTCTATATGATAGAAAATACCCACAAATGACAGCATTCTAAAAACCACCTCTGAAGGTGCTCAAAATCACATTCAAGAAGTTTATGAGCGCTTCAGGTGCTTTACAGAAACTGAAGCAATGTGGAAGGGAAAAATTAACATTACTGTATTTTTCGGACTATAAGACGCACCCCAAATATTCAGAAGGAAAATAGGGGAAAAAAAGTAATGTGTCAAATGGGGGTCCATCTTACAGTCTGAATTCAGCTTACCAGTGAAGGGATCAGCACAGGTAGAGGAGTGGTCACAGGGGTCGTTCGGTGGTCCAGGCTGGTGCGGTGATGGTGCTCTGTGTTGCAGGGGTGCTCTGTGGGGTGGCTGTGTTCTGGGGTGGTTGTGCACTGTGGGGTGGTTGTGCTCTGTGGGGTGGCTGTGCTCTGTGGGGTGGTTGTGCACTATGGGGTGGTTGTGCTCTGTGGGGTGGCTGTGCTCTGTGGGTGTTTGTGCACTGTGGGGTGGTTGTGTGTTGTGAACATGTTGGAAATGACTTCTGAGCTGAGGCTCCCTCTTGTGGTTGCTGATGGTATTGAAGCTGTATTGAATGACAAGGCTTTTTCACCTGGAAGCGAGGATTGGCAATCAGGGGAGATGGACTGGGCTGATATAAGTGCGCTGCCCTCCCATGATCCTCGCCGGTGATTAGTTTCCTCTTCCTGGTCTAGTTTGGAAGTCAGCTGGTTTTCTGCTGTCTCCTGCGAACATTCAGATAAGTTACTTTCTGCTTCTTTTTTCTGTAGTTAAAATTTCATTGTTTTTGCTGCCCTGCTGTGTGAGGTCAGCTGGGTCCCCTACAGGGGCCTGTGCTGGTCTTTGGTTCTCATTTGTTTCTGTTCATTTGCTCTGTTCCTGTTGTTTCAGTGCTGCTGGGTAGCGGCGTATTCACACCAGAGATCTGATTAAGTGGGGGCGAGATCGTGTGGTCTCAGCATTTTTGGAATCAGAAGTATTGGAATTTTTCCTAGGGTTTTGCTGGGTTGCAGACAGTATGCTTTCCTATCCTGTCCTGTCTGGATAGCTTTTGGCCCCAGCGTTTGCTTACTCTATTTTCTACCTGCGTTTGTATTTCATCTTGTCTAACCGCCTTTATATGTGTGGGGGCTGCCTATTCCTTTGGGGCTCTACTCCGGGGCAGTTAGCTTTTCTCTTTCTATCTTCAGGTGTAGCTACTTCGTCTTGGTAACCCTATTCAGTCAGCCATTGAATCTTACTCTGTATCGTTATACATCCTCTTTATTAATGAGTCCATATTGTTTGTCATATATTGGCTGAGATCTTTTGTAATTATAACCCCCAAGTATTTAGACATTCCCTCTGTATTCAAAACATGTATAGAAGTCTTTCCCACCCCCTGCTCAGGATCCAACGGTAAAAACAAAGATCTGGCCAAGTTAATTTTCAACTCCTTCCAACTGGGACATTTTCCCAAGTGTATCTAATATTTTTGTCAAATAGGTGAGTGTTTTGTCTGCATCTCTCAAAAACAAAACAACATATTGTATGCTTTGTCCTCTCCCCCTTCACTCTAAAACTCACTTATCCTTGGATCTTCCCTGATCTTATTTGCCAATGGCCCTACTGTAAGAGCAAAGAGTAAGGAGGAGTAAAGACAACCCAGTTTAGTACCTCATCCCAAAGTATAATCCCCACATGATATCCCATTAAGGCATACCTTACCCTGGGTTCAAGTACATTAATTTCATCTACTCTAAAAAAAAATAAAAAACTCCAGTAACCATTAGATTCCAACATTTCTCATAGATACCACCACTCAATGCTGTCAAATATCTTCTCTGTAGCTAAAGACAGGATGGAATGACCATAACCCTCTTCCAGCACCTCAAGATTTGCCCAGACTCTAAAAATGGTTGTCCTTCGTGGATTTTGCTGGCATGAACTCACCCTCGTCTTCATGCGCTAAACTATTATTTACTCAATTTTGTCTTTGTAAAAACTTTTATATCACTGTTATTCTGTGCATCTTTCACTTAGAATCAGGATTATATTAGCGTCATACATGGGAGCAGGCAGCTTTTGATGTTCAAATGCCAAAAAAAAAATTCTTTTCAAATGCAGCAAAGATTAACTTTATATTTTTTTTTACATATTTCTGTTTCTAAGAATATTTGCCTGGCCATTTCTCCCATGATTTTAATGTTTGCGACATATTTCTTCAGTTCCTCATCTGAGTACTGTACTCAAGTGCTATCAACTGTTCATTGTGATCGCAAAATACATTAACAACCGCCTCAATTTTTTTTTTTAAAAGCCTTTTTTATTTCTAATTTTTCTTATAAAAGCCATATTTTTCTGTCATTATACTGTGTTTACAGTATTCTCTGTTTACCCCTATATTGATGAATTTGAGCATTTGCACATACATTTGGTTGATGTATTTCTCATCTAGATGTCTATTCATACTAGCATTGGCTTTCTGCCACGTTACCGATAAACACCTTAAATTCCCAATATTCCTTTTCTGCTTTTTGGATTGCCTGTACAAATTCTTTTTCTTTAATCCTAGTACTCATTTCACTAAACATTCCCTCCATCCTCCCCCTCATACAGGCCTTTCTAGCATGCCATATAATCTCTTCAGCAAACTTTGCTTTTTTAACAAAAAAATCAATTTCTGTTGTAATATTATGAGATTAAATTAGCTCCAAATTGTAGCCCCTTAGACCCTAGTCCAGAGCCTCTCATCTAGCCAAATCAGATCTCTCCTACTTTGCACTGATGAGGACCAATAGTTCGAAACTCCGTGTCTGCAAATGGAGATACTGATTTGGCTTTTATCCTAAGTCATATTACAAGACTCGTTAAAGGGTTGATTGTGACTTGTAGAATCGCTACTTCCAATAGGTGGCGCTATAGAGTACAAGTCCTCTTTTTTGAAGAGGCAATTTGCACTCCAAATTGTATGTATTCTCGCCAAAGTCCTTATAGTGCCTACCCAATAGCTTAAGGAATTTGGAAATATGGTCCGAAATTGTCCATCTCTTGAATGATATTCTACTCAACACCATCTTGTCATTCCCCAAAACAAGATCAACCCATGAAACGCCTTACGAACACCTTAAACAAGAAATTTGCACCTTCTTTTGGATCATCTCTCACCACTAATCCCTCTAATACAAAAAAAACATTCCTGTATCAGTTTCTTTAGCAAAGAGAAACGTTACCCTTGGATTCCAGTAAGACGTGTCTCACCCAGCCAGACCAGATCTCACACTTTGCACTGACGAGAGGCAGTACCCTAAAACACAGTGTCTGCAAATTGAGACTTTGGTTTTGGCTTTTATCCTAAGTCATGTGACAAGGCTCGTTGGAGAGTCGATATTGACTTTTAGGATTGCTGCTTCGGTAGGCGATACTAGAGTTTTAGTCCTCTTTCTCTCTGAAGAGACCATTTTCTTGAATGCAGGATCTTTAGCTCGACCTTTTCACTCTTTTGTGCTCTGTCTATCCACCTCTTCATTGGAAACTTAATACAATTCCACCATAATTAATACTGGTATGTTTGGCATATATTTCTATAAATTCTTATACTATGAAAAGAACATCTCGATGGAAGGTATATAAACGAATGCCAGGAGACAGATGGAGCCATCAAGGACACAGTGTAAAAATGCAAATCTGCGTTCTAGATCAGTTTTGCTTTCCAAGTATATAAAGTTTATACTCCTATGAATTAGGACTCTCACGCCTCTAGCTTACCCAGAGTGCATTGAGTGATATTGAGTTGCAGTCCATTTCCTGGTGAAAATAACCCCTTTATCATTGGTCAAGTGCTTTTTGATAATACAAGCTATTCTGGGAAGAAGAAAAAAATTTTATTTTTAATCTTTTCTCCTGTTCTCTCATATTCCACACCACCAACGAAACACCCATTACCATCTATGTCTACCAGAGTGAAGAGAAGTACAAAAGAAAGAAAAGGAAACAAAATGCATACATCCCCTAACACTGAAACGTACGCCCCGTGTTCCAGACCACATGTGTAGATATTCTATACATATTCCTTTCCCGCTAGGCATTCAACAAATTATACCTCTATCATGTGCTAATTGTTCCCCTAATTACTACATTTTTTTTTACATATTTCCACCCAGTCCAATGCTTCTTTTGTTGAGTCAAAACAAACAAGTTTTATCTTGGTGTATAACATGTAGTTTAGTTGGGTGAATTACAGAAAATGTCACCGCAGCCACTCTCAGCTGCCGCTAAGCTTTTAGAAACACTGCTCTCTCCTTCTGGGCTGCTACTGAATAATCTGGGAAAATTATAATTGTAGAGTGGTCCATGCCCAAATTTTCCATCTGTCTTGCATTTTTCAAAATTCTCTATCATAATAACAGTGCACTTTCATGATTATTGCCAAATATCTCCAGAATCCACTTCCCAACAAAAGCTGTTCATTTTTCAAATACCAACAAATCTCAGCTTCCCCTTACAATTTTGATCCTTCTACTTTTTTCTTTTTCATTTCCCAATTTTCACTAGGATCAGAGATTATGCTCCAAGTCGCTGATCCTTTTTTAACCTCTGATATTCTCTTAAGGCCCCGTTTCACATAGCGAGATCGCTGCTAAACAGCGATCTCAGCAGCGATCTCGCTATGTCTGACACGTACCAGCGATTAGGCCCCTGCTGTGAATCTCTGGTCGTGTCAGAAATGCCTGGACTTTTTTTTGATCGCTGGTCTCCCGCTGGCCAGCACGCATCGCTGCGTGTGGCAGGCAGGAGACCAGCGATCAGCTGGTAACCAAGGTACACTTCGGGTTTCCAGGCGCGGGGCTGTGCCTGGAAACCCGATATGTACGTTGGATACCAGCACGCTGCTGCAGGGGAGCTGGTAACCAAGGTACACATCGGGTTTCCAGGCACCGCGCAGCGCCTGGAAACCCAAAGTGTACCTTGGTTACCAGCTCCCTGCATCAGCGGGCTGGTATCCAACGTACACTGCGGGTAACTAGGCGACGTTACCCGCAGTGTCGCTGTGCTGATCGCTGCCTGTTTGGCAGCTCAGCAGCGATCATGTAGCGACACACCAGCGATCCTGATCGTTGTCGGGATCGCTGGTGTGTCGCTATGTGAGACGGGGCCCTTACTCTTGTGTTTTCAGGTTGAGGCACAATGTTCATGAGTGTCTAATTACACCTATTTATGGCAGAAAAACTTTCTTCACAGTTGGTTGTCGATTCTTGTATTCAAACAAAGGTGCAATGTCTACTTGCTGAGTATTTTAGTAATTTTTAATTACTTTACTCTTTGCTTAACTGCACATCCTTCTTTAGCGTCACTTTTATATGTTTCTAGCGACGCACTGATGTTTGTCCAGCTTATTGTCCCCGTCAAAGCTTTTCTAAATCCTTTGCGATGAGGTGTCCCCTTCCCCCATTTGGCTGCAGTATGTAGCATTTTGGTGCTGCCTGGGAGGTGACAATATTTCAGACTAGTACGGATGCCAAATAAGCTTCCCCTTTATGTTGGTCATAATTCATACAGCAGCGAAAAAAAGTAAGTAGCGAGAAAACACTCCCTCAAATAGTGTGTTTAATCCAATGGGAACTAGAAAACTTGATGGCATTTTTTCCTCTTTTGAGAACATCAACAGACAGAAACAAATTTTCATCTTTTCTAAAAGATAGTTCTTTTGATATTGTAAATCTTCAAACATCCGTCAAGCTCAAGAAGATGTCAGTAGTTCTCTTGGTCAGATCTAGAACTTGCCTGAGGGACAGAAAGTGAAATAAATTGGTAATATTAACAAAAAATGGAACCCTTGGCCTAAATTGAGGAATAAATCTGAGAGAAACTTTGTCATTTAGACTGGAAATATATGGTTCCTGAAACTTTTCATCCCTTTTGGGTTGAACCCTTTTTTGATGTGATGTCCAGTAAACAGGCAACCTTTTGAGATGGATGCTGTAAAGAACAGCTTTCCAGTGGATAAAATGGAGGACCACATAATAATTTTTAGTATCAAAGGAGGCCTTAACATAGCTACTGAACTACTAAGCTTAGATCTCATTCTAGAGGCAGCTTTAAAACATCTCTTGACCAATGGTTCTGTGGAAAAACCTCCAAAAGATGCTGCAAGTCACACCCGATTAATTAAGACTGATGTTTCATAAGGCAGTCTTAATGAGTGGCATACAGGAAAAATGCGCTGAATTAATTGCGTCTTGATAAAAATATTACCTCAGTTTAGGACTGGAGTAACATTTGAGATGTAAGAGCTGCTGCCACTTTCCATGAAATTGACAAGCGGGAGTAGCAATGTCCTGTTCCACCCCAGCTCTGCCCATTTTGCAGAAGCTGCTTAAAATTGGCATGAAAACGAAAAAAGGAGCAACTTTTTTACACAACTCCCATGTTTTGCACAAATGTTGCACATTTCAAAGTGTTTTATATCAGTTTTCTGGCTAAACACTTTCATATATCGATCCCTAAAACCATTGTCAAAGCTGGCCTGCAAAAACTGCCCAACAGTGGTAGAACAAGGGAAATCATAGGAAAAATAGCAAGAACAACCATTCAGAAATATCTTATCTTGAAATAAATTCTGCTTGTAGAAAGATCTCTGGAATGATTCAAGGTGCTCAATGGGCTTTCAGAAAACCTTTCAAGAAAGGCTCCATCAACGTCCAGGCCACCAGTCTCATAAGTTTCTGAAGATTTTTGATAAGTTAAGTGCCTAGAGACGCCCGATCCTGACTAATAAGGAGCATCAATACCTGATCCAGACTCATTTCCATCAGTTGAAAAAAATGGAATCCTTCCAGCCAGTAAGGAATTATTGCACTTGTTGATATTTGGTCTTGTTGAATATCTTAGACAGAACCCTTTGAATCATTAAAATTAAGAGGCAATTTGCCAGACTGGATTTCCTAGGAATTTACATAGCATCCACTGTCAAAAGATTGTTCCTCTGGTTCAGGAAACAAAACAACACTGGACATTTTGCATTGACCCTTCAGGCCCCCCTGCTCATCTTCTCTAGAGATCTGAGTGACATTGAAAGATTTCAGAATTCAGAGACTACTCTCCAAGAACTCTTAAGCATTTGCTTAATCTGTCCACAATAATGTTGACGGCTTCTAGGATATACACAATTGAAAAGTATAGAAGGTGTAATTCTGCAAAGTGAAGAATGAACTGAAATGTCCTTAATTAGAGTTAGGGATCTAGTTTCCCTTTTCAATTTACTTAACCCCTTAGTGACAGAGCCAATTTGCAGCTTAATGACCAAGCCAATTTTTACAATTCTGACAACTGTCACTTTATGAGGTTATAACGCTGGAACACTTTAACAAGTCCCGCTGAATCTGAGACTGTTTTTTTCATGGCATATTGTACTTCACGTTAGAGGTAAAAAAATTTTTTTACATGACTTGCGTTTATGAAAAAAACGGAAATATGGCCAAAATTTTGAAAATTTAGCAATTTTCAAACTTTAAATTTTTATGCATTTAAATCAGGAAGATATGTCACACAAAATACTTAATAAATAACATTTCTCACATGTCTATTTTACATCAGCACAATTTTGGAAACAAAATATTTTTTTGTTAGGAAGTTATAAGGGTTAAAAGTTGACCAGTGATTTCTCATTTTTACAACACCATTTTATTTTTAGGGACCACATCACATTTAAAGTCACTTTGAGGGGTCTATATGATAGAAAATACCCAAAAGTGACACCATTCTAAAAACTGCACCCCTCAAGGTGCTCAAAACCACATTCAAGAAGTTTATTAACCCTTTACGTGCTTCACAGCAACTGAAGCAATGTGGAAGGAAAAAATTAACATTTAACTTTTTTTGCAAAAAATGTACTTCAGAACCAATTTTTTTTATTTTCACAAGTGTTAAAAGAGAAAATGAACCACAAAATTTGTTGTGCAATTTCTCCTGAATACGCTGATACCCCATATGTGGGGGTAAACCACTTTCTGGGCGCACGGCAGAGGATGTAAGGGAAGTAGCGCCATTTGACTTTGGCTGGACGCAATGTCACGTTTGGAGAGCCCCTGATGTGCCTAAACAGTGGAAACCCCCAAACGTGTCCCCGTTTTGGAAACTAGACCCCTTAAGGAACTTATCAGCACTTTGAACCTCCAAGTGCTTCACAGAAGTTTATAACGTAGAGCCGTGAAATAAAAAATCTTTTTTTTCCTCAAAAATGATTTTTTTAGCCCGCTATTTTTATTTTCCCAAGGGTAACAGGAGAAATTGGACCACAAAAGTTGTGCAATTTTTCCTGAGTTCGCTGATACCCCATATGTGGGGAAGGGACCACTGTTTGGGCGCATGGGAGAGCTTGGAAGGGAAGGAGTGCCATTTTGTAATGCAGACTTTGATGGAATGTTCTGCGGGCGTCATGTTGTGTTTGCAGAGCCCCTGATGTGCCTAAACAGTAGAAACCCCCTACAAGTGAACCCATTTTGGAAGCGACCCCCCAAGGAGCTTATCTAGATGTGTGGTGAGCACTTTGAACCCCAAGTGCTTCACAGAAGTTTATAAACGCAGAGCCGTGAAAATAAAAATATTTTTTTTCCTCAAAAATGAGTTTGTAGCCCGCTATTTTTTATTTTCCCAAGGGTAACAGGAGAAATTAGAACCCCAAAATTGGTGTGCAATTTGTCCTGAGTACGCTGATGCCCCATATGTTGGGGTAAACCACTGTTTGGGTGCACGGCAGGGCTCGGAAGGGAGGGAGCACCATTTGACTTTTTGAACGCCGTGTCGTGTTTGGAGACCCCTGATGTGCCTAAATAGTGGAAACCTCTCAATTCTAGCTCCAACCCTAACCCCAACACACCCCTAACCCTAGTCCTAACCCTAATTCCAATCCTAACCCTAATTCCAACCGTAATTCTAACCCTAAATCTAATTCTAACCCTAATTCCAGCCCTAATTGTAAACCTAACCCTAATGGAAAAATGAAAATAAATATATTTTCTTTATTTTACTATATTTCCCTAACTAAGGGGTTATGAAGGAGGGGGTTATTTACTATTTTTTTTTATTTTGTTACTGTGATAGGGTTTATCACAGTGATCAAAATGTACATTGAATGATTGAATGGAATCTGCTGGCCGGCAGATTCGGTGGACGCACTGCGCATGTGCCTGCCATTTTCTTAAACGGACCAAGATGGCGGCCCCCACCGGAGGAGGCAGGAGGGTCTGGGGACACCGGGAGGGTATAGGGGACCCTATTTCTCTCTAATGTGCAATCACATCAGAGGAGAGAGAAAGATAAAGCAGAATCGCTGCTTTTATTTTTTGCTGTCGCTGTTATATGGTAAATAACGGCGATCGCAAAAGCGGGGTCGGTAAAAACCGACCCGAATCATGTTCTCTGGGTCTCAGCTACCCCCGGCAGCTGAGACCCCGGAGAAAATCTGACTCTGGAGGGCGCTATATACTCTATCCACAGCGCTGTGAATTCACGGCGCTGTGGTTTATGTACCCTTAACTACTACCGTTAAAAGGCGTATCGGCGGTTGTTAAGGGGTTAAAGAGATTTTCCCATGACCAAAAATTAATTTTAATCAATAGATATTGGAATAATAATAACTTCCACAATTGGATGTGTTTAAATAAAATGTCCCTGTGCTGAGATAATCTTATAAATGTACCGTGAAGGAACATGGTCTGATCATACCGCATCTCCTGGGCAGAGGAGGAAGCAAAATAGTATACACATATTACAGGACGGGATTGCAGCTGATTTTTTCTGTGAAGGTAAAACATTGTTTATAATGCCGGCGTCACACTCACCGTACAAAAATACGGACCGTATTGTACGAGCGTAATACGCCAAAATGTTGCCGGCACAACAATCCGTATTTCATCCGTTGTCAAGGTGCGGCTGCGTATTTTGCGCATGTAAGCATCCGTATGTCATCCGTACAGCGTATTTTCTTGCCGCCTTGCAAAATGGGCATTTAACGGTTTTTAGGCCTGAAACTCATTGAAATCATCTTGCATATTTCTCGCAAGTCACACGTCTGGTCCGTGTGTAATCCATTGTTTCAGCAGCAGATGAAGGAAGGGAGACACACTAGTCATTACTAGTGGTAGGCGGAGCCCACATAGGATAGAAACACCTCAGATTAAAAAAGTGTTGACCGGCCCCTCCAGCTTATAGGGCTCCTCCTACTCCAGCTCTCCAGTCTAAAATTTGAGGTCACAGAGGATAGTCGCTGCTGGAAGCAGCTCCTCAGAAAATTTTTTTATTTTAGTCGGACAGAGACTTGGACCGCCAGTGGTCTAGAGGTCTCAGGGGTCTCAGCGCTGCTGGACCCCCACCTCTCCCTTGGCGGATCTATATTACCCTGTAAGGTGGTCCCTGCAGAACCCTGCCGGCCCTGGGGGATGAGGATTGCTTCCCTGGCGGGGACGCAAACCGCGCTTCTGGGGTCACTGCGTTCCCCGCCCTGGGGGGAAGCTACGGGCACAGCGCCACAAATCTCTGAGGGGTCCCTGTGGCGCTCAGCTGGGTGAGTACTCCGCATTTTAATGTGTTTGAGTGCTCCAGCGACTGCTGCGGCAGCCGCTGTTACATGCGACATGTTGGTGACTAGTGTTGTGAATGGGTTTGAGATGAGTTCTGAGCAGAGGCTCCCTCTGGTGGTTACAAGCGGTACTAGTGAGGATTGTGAGGACTGGGAATCAGGTGTTACTGATTGGTCTTATATAAGGGAGTCATTTTCCCATCAGGGTTGCCGTTGATCAATTGTTTCTGGTCTGAATCCTTCTTTCCAGTTTCCCTTGTAGCCTGCTGTGTCGTGTCTGCATCTCCTGCTATCAGATAAGACAATTTCTTATTTTGTGTTTTTGCTATATTTTTGCATTTGGTCCTGCACTTCTGTGGGGGCCTTCTGGGTCCCCTCCGGGGGCTTTTGCCCTCTCAGTTTGGTTCGGCCACTGTGTTTTGTACTTTTGCTTTTTCCAGTTTTTTTTCAGTGGCTGCTGTTTTGTTTTTGTTACACCAGAGAACTAATTTAGGTGGTAGAGGTCGTGTGATCTCAGGTGATTTTGAAATTAGTAGAGTTGGTGTTTTTTCAGGGTTTTCTGAGATTGCAGTAAGTACCCTTCCTGTCCTTTTCTATTTAGATAGTTTGGGCCCCAGCGTTTGCTCATACTATTTTCTTTCTGTGTCAGTATTTCCTCTTGTCTAACCGCCATTACATGTTTGGGGGCTTTCTATTATCTTTGGGGTTCTGCTCCGGGGCAGATAGCTTTCCTATTTCTATCTTTAGGTGTAGTTAGTTTCTCAGGCTGTGACGAGGCGTCTAGGACCAACGTAGGAACGCTCCACGGCTGCCTCTAGTTGCGGTGGTTAGTCAGGGTACTGCAATCTCATAGATTCCAACTGCTCTGGTGTATTTCCTTTTTTACCTGCACTCCTCAGCTACCGTAACAATAACAGTATCACCGGCCATAAAAATTGTATGGTACTCACAGAAGGGAAAAAATATTTTGAAGGAAGAAAAGTTGTCAGAGATATTTTTCTGTTTGTTGCATTTTTTTTTTTTTTTTTCCCTCTGTATCTCTGGGTGCTGGGG
>JARQOD010000008.1:58768303-58843402 GCA_033576555.1 Oophaga sylvatica | reverse complement strand
TTTTGATTTCCAAACATCGGAGGGTATGTGATTCTTACTCTCAGTGAGTTTCATTTGCTTTTTCTAATTAACATCTTTGCAGTTTATATGGCTTAAGGACTGACCAGAGTACAAACATTACACTGCCCTATAACCCTGAGAACTATTATTAGCTCTTTATGGAAATTTTATGAATTCTAACTAATTTCATTGTGCCCTAAGGTCTACAGCAGAATTCATAAGATGTTCTGTACCAAGGATTAATAAAACTTGGCTTAGACTGGCAAGAGAGTTTCCATCCGGGACAGAAATCTTAAGCGGGCCTGGATAACCATCTGCCAGCGCAGGCAAATTGTCGATGGTTGTATTTTTAAGCCCAAGGTGGGTCGTCTGTTCTTGCAGCCCTCCCCCCAGTGCCCACAAGCCTTTGCGGGAGTATAACTGCTCACTGCCTGGCTTATCATCCCCGGGCAACAGTTTCTGCAGACAGTGTTCCAGGGGGGAAAGGGTATAGGTAGCACTACAAAAGCACACCATAGAAATCTTGTCAGCGGTAGTTGTTGGAACTACAATCGAGGCAGAGCTTTACTGACGTTTTATATGGGGTTTTGTGAAGTTTAATTGTGTGAAATGATGCTGTGAGTTTGTAAAGTTTGTGAGACTTGTGCTGTGCCTGTTCAATATCTGCAATTTGCCATGAACTTGTGCAACACATGCGCTGTGCTTGTGTGCCCTGCGCTCGTACGACATGTGCAACATGTGCCATTTGCCATGAGCTAGTGCAATGTGAGTGCTGTGCATAATGCTAACAGTATGTGACTTGTGATTGTGTGACATGTGCTTGTGCGACATGTGAATGTGCATGTGCGACATTTGCATAATGTATGATGCCTGTATCGAGTGACATGTAACCTGTGCTTCTGTAACGTGCGCCATGTGCATTGGAGTGGTTGACAAGGACATGTATGCTCTGTGGTTTTCTGATGTGTGAAAAAAACCAGGAAAAAAGGCAGAGATGCTTACTGCCCAGGCCTCAAAACAAATGCACGATTGCGAGTCCTATCTTACTGCAAAACCATGTTGCCGCCATCTTTAATGGGTCCGCTGCAACTGATAGTGCATTTGTTTTGAGGCCTGGGTAGGTAAGATTTCCCCTTTTCCCTTTTTTCCTGGTGTTTTTTTATAGATTTTTGGAGATTTCTAAGTTCTTTTTTGTGGTTTTGCTGTTATATTTTTTTATGATGTTTTTTGCAGTGTTTCTTGCTTTGACAAAAGTGCAGCAGCCAAATCAGTTACCCAGGCCCAATTTTTTTTAGTGCACTGGCAAAAACAATAAACTTGGCTATACTGCCCACCCCAGAGCGACTTTCCTGCCCATTCCTCCAATCCAGTGGGGGCTATACTGCCCAACGCCTTACCCCAGTGCAGATATCTGCCTCTCCCAGTGCGGTTATCCTGCCCATTCCTCCACCCCGTGCTGCTATCCTGCACCACGCCCCACCCAGGGGCAGATATCTGCCCCACCCAGTGGGGCTATCCTTCTCCACCCTCCAACCCAGCTGCGTATCCTGCCCCACCCCAATGCAGATATCTGCCTCTCCCCAGTGTGGTATCCTGCCCCACTCCTCCACCCCAGTGTGGCTATCCTGCCCCTCTCTCCCCCAGTGCGGCTATCCTGCCCCTCCCCAGTGCGGTATCCTGCCCGATTTCCTCCACCCCAGTGCGGCTATGCTGTCCACCACCCCACTGCAGATTAATGCCCTCCCAGTGCGGTATCTGCCCCACTCCTCCCCCAGTGCGGCTATCCTGCCTTAGCCCCACCCCAGTGCAAATATCCTGCTCCATTCCACTATAGTGCGGCTCTCCACAGTTGCTAAAGTAGTGATATTACAAACTAAAGTGCATGTGATCCATCGTTGGCTCAGCGGTCTGTGCTGTCTGGAGGCCTCAAAATAATTACGCTAAACTTGCCCAAAACCGACGATTCGGCAAGACTATCCGAAAGTTAAATGTTTATGGGGTCTCCAACTCTCTGGCACTAATGAAGTTTTGTGGATAGAAGGATTGGCCAGAGGAGTCTTGAAGTCTTGCAGGGCTCTCTGATAGAGAAATGGAGCATTTGGCTGAGCCGAGTGTTCCTTAGTAAGGCGGAGCTGACAGATAGCTGTTGGGCAAACAATCACTTGTCTGATTTCTACTAGTGTGTACAGAGGAGCCTTACTTGTTCATGACGCTGATCCTGGCAGCAGAGGTCACACGCGCTGTTAGCTGTGACGACACTACTGAGCCATTCAATAAAGATGGGAACAGCCATGGAGAATCTGCACTGGCCTTCGGGAAGGTCAGTATTGGTGTGCTTGTTATTTTCTATGTCAAATTTATGGTCAAATTAAAATTAATCCTGGACATCCTGTGGTTAAAGAAATGGTGTGGAGTATGACAAATTAAAGCAACGTTTGCAGCACCTCGAATTGCACTCTATTTTTCATTGATGTGGTGGGATGGGTGTTATACTTTTTGTCCCATTGAGGATACTGTTCTGCCAGTGTCTCTGCAGGGGTGGTCTCAGCAGACCCTAAAAATTTCTATCGCTAGTCTTTTCAAGAAAAGATGCTATAAAAATCTAAAGTAAATAGGAAAGAACAGTTTTCTTATAAATAAGTTCTGTTAGTCACCAGCGTTTATAGGTTGGTTCTGTAAAATTTCCATTAATACAACCTTTATTATTAAAAACAAAATTAGTATTCTTGCCATTTTCACACTGGCCACTATTCAAAAGTTTTTAGATCCTATTTCTGTCTTTTCAGGAAGAGTTTTCAGCAGTCCTTATCAGAGACAGGATTACATTGATAAGTAGCACCTCTATACTCATGATCTACCAATCACAACGTGTATGTCACAACCCCCCTTTTTCCTCCTCACTTCACAGTTGCCTTTGTATACATTTATTAGACAGTACCGTATATACTCTTGTATAAGCCGACCAGAGTATAAGCCAAGGCACCTATCTTGCCTGAAAAATGGGGAAAAATTATTGACTCGCGTATAAGCAGGTATGCATTGTCCCCTAATCCCCATTTGGTATGCATGGATCTTAATTCCCATCCTTGTATGCATGGCTCCTTATCCCATCCTTGTGTGCATGGTCCTTATCCCCATCCTTTTCTGCATGGCTCCTTATCTCCATCCTTGTATGCATGGCTCCTTATCCCCATCCTTGTACGCATGGCTCCTCATCCCCATCCTTGTATGCATGGCTCCTTATTCCTATCCTTGTATGCATGGCTCCCTATCCCCATCCTTGTCTGCGTGGTTCCTCATCCCCATCCTTGTATGCATGGGCCCCATGAGAAAAGCATAAAAAAAATCTTCCCTGCACGCCATCGCAGCATCTCATTCCTGTGCCAGCAGATCCTGCTGCCGAGCAATCACTTGTCCCCACTCCTAAGGGAGTGGAGAGAGGTGAATATTTATTACCTTAATGAGCGGGCACCTGTGATAGCCTGGCATTTGCTTTGAAGCCGGCGACTGCTGCTGACACTGTGTGCGCGCAAGTGCAGTGAATTTCATTTCTTTTTAGCTGCGGGCAAGGTTTTAGCCGCAGTAGCCGTCTTCTGTCTCTTGTCACCCGCTGCTCCGTCACTCACCCTCCCTGCCGTCTTCTGGGACAATGACTCATGTATAAGTGATGGGGGCATTTTCAGCACAAAAAAATGTGCTGAAAACTGGCTTATATCGGTAGATACAAAAGGTAGGTTGAGTTTGACCTTTGTGGCAATGTACATGTGTATTTCTGAAACTGGAAGTTAGAGACTATAAAGCTCCAGTGTCCAATGTGAAAATACAAGATTTCTAATTTTTACTTTTAACACAGATTGTAAAATGTAAAAAAATGTTTTTTTTGAAAAAATAGTTTACAGTAGCACATTTTAGACAAAAGAATCCTGGCCTGTACAATATGTTTATGATAGCTTTCATTTAACAAGTAATGTAACAATTAGGCCGGGGTCACACTTGCAAGAAAACTCACTTGAGTCTCGCACCTCAATACCCGGCACTACTGCCGGCACTTGGACCGGAGCGTTCAGCTACATATAAATACATGCAGCCCACACTCCGGTCCCGAGTGCTGGCAGCGTGCCGGTATTGAGATGCGAGTTTCTCACAAGTGTGACCCCGGCCTTAAAGGGTTGTCTCCTCTCAGAAAGACTCTGGGAGCAGTTTATTATAAAACAAACAAAATGTGCTTTAGTCATCATCCTCAGGTCCGGCGCTGAGTTTCTAAATCTCCCTGTGTCCAGTATTGGCTGCAGTTCTGATGCCACGTCAACGGCATGGCAGCCAATTATGAGCTCAGAGGCTCTGCCCGTGTAAGAAGGAAACACCTGCTCAAGGTTGCTTAGCTCACTGGTTGGCTGTCATGCTGTCCACGTCATGTCAGCATCTTAGACTATACCGGACACTGGGAGCAGTTGCAGAGATGGAGTGTGGACTCAGGGAAGATGAGAAAATTGCCTTGGTTTCTTTTTTAAAACAAACTTTGCCGAGGAACCAAGATTTTCTGAAAGTGGGAAAACCACTGTAATGTGGGTCTTATGCTCAAAGCTCTAGGGCGCCTTAAAAGCCCTTTATGCATGTTCTTATGTTTGCAATGTAATCTAAAAATTATAACCCACACACACTGTTCTTGTATTGATTTAAAAAAAAAACATTTGAAAATCTAATTCATAGATAAGCATAAAATAACCGATACAGGATCTAATAAACAATATACACTGGTTACATAGTTGCAAAAGTAACTTTGTGAAATCATTGATTTCCACCATAACTGATCTAGCTTATACAAATATATACAAATCAGGGTCAAAAAATAATATGATCCCTAACTGTGAAACTCCAGGTCAATGATCTCTTATTCAAAGGAATGACTGCTATTAGAAATATTAGTGCTTCATCATACTAAGACATTTTGGACAATTGTTTGCTTACAATTTATGGAAACGGTTTTGGGAAGGTCCTTTTCTTTTCCAACATGCCTGTGCCCAATGCACAAAGCAAGGTTCATGAAGGAAAGACCTTTGGGATGAACTGGAATGAATATTGCAAGCTAGTCCCTCGTGTTTAACCTCACTGTCTGACTTTACAAATGCTCTTCTGGATGAATGGACAATTATTCCCACAGACTAACTCCAAAACCTTGTAAAAACTCTTTTTCAGAAAATAGGAAAATGTTTTAGCTGCAAATGCAGTACCAACTCTGTATTAACCCCTTTACGACATACAACATATAGTTACTGTAAAGGGACGGCCGCGGGGCCGATGCACTGGAAGCTGTGTGCGGTGTTACCTCTGTAATGTCTATTGAGTGGGGATGTTCTCCACCTGTGAGGGAGCGTACAGAGCAATTAGAGACAGAGTCCAAAATCACGTCAAACAGTTCTGCTTTATTTTCCTCGGACACAGCGCATCCAAGACACCATAAGCACTTCTTACACGATATCAGCAATACATTCTTCACAAGGCTGCTTCTTCTCACTGCCACACCAGAATGGATCAATAAGTATTGACGGGACGAGGAGCCCGTTGAAAACGGCACTTCAACTGCTTCGCCTTGAGACACTTCAATCCAGCATAAGAAAGACACGTTTACTAGGTCGTCCACCCCTCTCTGGTTATCCTGCCTGGATTCTTCTGATGGCCCACTCGCTTCTATGCTTCAGCACGACCTCTTCTGCTGAGCGTTCCCACAATGGTTCTTCCACTGGACTACTGCGTAAACTCACTCTCTTTGGGCTCACACTACCACAGTGACTCCTTCAACGGCTTCTTCAGGGGTTGCTGATCCCCTCTTCTTCCTACCCTATGCTCAGGAACGTGGACGTCCTTACACTAGCAAGGTCCACCCCCGACTGATCTCCGCTACGAGGAGAACTTCCTGACAGATTCCCGCTTGGAGGAAATCTTTCCCTAGCAACAAGTCCCTAACTATTGTCCCTAACCGAATGGATGTGCTGAATGCCCCCATCTAGTGGCCAAACCCGAATATTGCACTGACGTCTTTTTTATAACTAACTGAATCTCTAATGTGCCCCCATTAGTGATCCCTCGCAGATAACCGTTAACCCCTGACTATATACACTATTCTCCTAGTGCCTTCTAATGACCCCCAGGAAGCACTAACTACCTGTCACTAAACCCCCACATATATACCTACATAGCAATATACAAAGCACACATATATATTATACACACATTGACACAAAGGGGATGAGACCTTAAAGGGTTAATACCCTTCCACCTCCTTACATTACATCAAATGTCATGTCCCAGCCTTTGTTGCAGGCTTGCATGCTGAGCGTGCGTCTTTTCCAGCAGATGATGGCTGATTTAATCAGCCATCATCTGCCTCTAACAGTTGAATGCCAAAGTCAATCTCTAACAGATGCAGGGGGTGCGTAATTCTGCACAGCCATGGGAGCGCCCATGATTTGATTTGTGGGGAGACCATGGGTTGCCATGACAGTCAGTGTTCTCATGACAGCCCCGTGCTTTTCATTACGGTGAAAGTCATCGTTTAGCTGGC
The DNA here is from genome assembly GCA_033576555.1 of Oophaga sylvatica. Taxonomy (NCBI): domain Eukaryota; kingdom Metazoa; phylum Chordata; class Amphibia; order Anura; family Dendrobatidae; genus Oophaga; species Oophaga sylvatica. The sequence continues at coordinate 58,836,840 of JARQOD010000008.1, read as the reverse complement.
ATTCATAGGAGCTTGTGATTTTAGGTATAGCTTGCAGAAGTGATCAGACAAGCAGACCTTCAAGTTCTTGTTAGTTCTCTATGGAGACTTAACAAGTACAGTAAAAAGTAAGGAAAAAAAAATGTTTTTAAAAATATAAAAAAAAAAAATGCAAAAAGTCAAATCATCCCCCTTTTGCCCCATTAACCCCTTCACCCCCAAGACCACTGTCTCTTTATGAGGTTATAACTCTGGAACGCTTCAACGGATCTTCGCGATTCTGAGACTGTTTTCTCGTGACATATTGTACTTCACGTTAGTGGTAAAATTTCTTCGATATAACTTGCGTTTATTTTTGAAAAAAATGCAAATATGGCGAAAATTTTGCAATTTTCAAACTTTGAATTTTTATTCCCTTAAAACAGAGAAATATGTCACACAAAATAGTTAATAAATAACATTTCCCACATGTCTACTTTACATCAGCACAATTTTGGAAACAAAATTTTTTTTTTGGTAGGAAATTATAAGGGTTAAAAGTTGACCAGCGATTTCTCATTTTTACAACAAAATTTACAAAGCCATTTTTTTTAGGGACCACCTCACATTTGAAGTCACTTTGAGGGGTCTATATGTCTGAAAATACCAAAAGTGACACCATTCTAAAAACTGCACCCCTCAAGGTACTCAAAACCACATTCAAGAAGTTTATTAACCCTTCAGGTGCTTCACAGGAGCTGAAGCAACGTGGAAGGAAAAAATGAATATTTAACTTTTTAGTCACAAAAATTATCTTTTACAAACTTTTTTTTATTTTCACAAGGGTAAAAGGAGAAAATGGACAGATAAAGTTGTTGTGCAATTTCTCCTGAGTACGCCAATACCCCATATGTGGGGGAAAACCACTGTTTGGGCACACGGCAGAGCTCGTAAGGGAAGGAGCGCCGTTTGACTTTTTCAAACCAAAATTGGCTGGAATTGAGATTGGATGCCATGTTGTGTTTGGAGAGCCTCTGATGCGCCTAAACAGTGGAAACCCCCCACAAGTGACACCATTTTGGAAACTAGACCCCCTATGGAACTTAGCTAGATCTGTTGTGAGGACTTTGAACCCCCAAGTGTTTCACAAAAGTTTATAATGCCTGGGTGTGGAAAAAACAAAACAATTTTCCACAAAAATTATTTTTTAGTCCCAAATTTTTGATGTTCCCAAGGAAATTGGACCCCAAAAGTTGTCCTGAGTACGCTGATACCCCATATGTGGGGGGGGAACTTTGGGCGCACGGCAGGGCTTGGAAAGGAAGTAACGTTTTGGAATGCAGACGTTGATGGGGTCATGTTCCATTTGCAGTGCCTCAGATGAGCCTAAACAGTGGAAACCCCCCACAAGTGACCCCATTTTGGAAACTAGACCCCTAAGGAACTTATCTAGATCTGTGGTGAGCACTTTGAACCCCCAAGTGCTTCACACAAGTTTATAATGCCCGGGCATGAAAATAAAAAATCCTATTTTTTTCCCACAAAAATTATCTATTAGTCACCAATTTTTTATTTTCCCAAGGGTAACAGGAGAAATTGGACCACAAAAGTTGTCGTCCAATTTGTCCTAAGTACGCTGATACCCCATATGTGGGGGGGACCACTGTTTTTGCGCACAGCAGAGCTTGAAATGGAAGGAGCACCATTTGACTTTTTCCAACCAAAATTGGCTGGAATTGAGATTGGACGCCATGTTGCATTTGGAGAGCCGCTGATGTGCCTAAACAGTGGAAACCCCCACAAGTGACCCATTTTGGAAACTAGACCCCCTAAGGAACTTATCTAGATCTGTGGTGAGCAATTTGAACCCACAAGTGCTTCACACAAGTTTATAACGTAGAGCCGTAAAATTAAAAAATCATATTTTTTCCACAAAAATGATCTTTTCACCCCAATTTTTATTTTCCCAAGGGTAACAAAACTCCAAAAGTTATTGTGCAATTTGTCCTGAGTACGCTGATGCCCCATATGTAAACCACTGTTTGGGTGCATGGCAGAGCTTGGAAGGAAAGGAGCGCCGTTTGACTTTTTCAACGCAGAATTGGTTGGACGCCATGTCGTGTTTGGAGAGCTCCTGATCTGCCTAAACAGTGGAAACCCCCGACATATGACACCATTTTGGAAACTAGACCCCTCAAGGAATGTATCTAGATCTGTTGTGAGAACTTTGAACCCCAAGTGCTTCACTAAAGTTTATAACGCCTGAGCATGAAAATCAAAAAAAACATTTTTTCCACAAACATGATCTTTTAGTCCCCAACTTTATATTTTTTCAAGGGTAACAGGAGAAACTGGACCCCAAAAGTTGTTGTCCAATTTGTCCTGAGTATGCCGATACCCAATATGTGGGAGAAAACTACTGTATGGGCACACGTCGGGGCTCGGAAGGGAAGTAGTGACGTTTTGGATTGCAGACTTTGATGGAATGGTCTGCGGGCATCATGTCGCATTTGGAGAGCCCCTGATGTGCCTAAACAGTGGAAACCCCCCACAAGTGACCCCATTTTGGAAAATAGACCCCACAAGGAACTTATATAGATGTGTGGTGAGCGCTATGAAGCCCCAAGTGCTTCACAGAAGTTTATAACGTACAGCCGTAAAAACAAAATCATTTTTTTACAAAAATGATATTTTCGCCCCCAATTTTTTTTCCCATGGGTAACAGAAGAAATTGGACCCCAAGAGTTATTGTGCAATTTGTCCTGAGTACGCTGATACCCCATATGTGGGGGTACACTACTGTTTGGGCTCATGGCAGAGCTCAGAAGTGAAGGAGCACCGGTTGACTTTTTCAACGCAGAATTGTCTGGAATTGAGATCAGACGCCATGTCACATTTGGAGAGCCCCTGATGTGCCTAAACAGCGGAAACCCCCCAATTCTAACTCCAACCCCAACCCTAACACACCCCTAACCCTAGTCCCAACCCTAACAATAACACTAACCACAAACCTAACCATAACACACCCCTAACCTTAATCCCTAACCCTAATCCTAACTTTAGGCGCAACCCTAACCCTAATTGTAGGCACAACCCTAACCCTAATGGGAAAATGGAAATAAATACATTTTTTAATTTTATTATTTTTCCCTAACTAAGGGGGTGATAAAGGGGGTTTGATTTACTATTTATAGCGAGTTTTTATGATTGGCAGCTGTCACGCTAAAAGACGCTTTTTATTGCAAAAAATAGTATTTTGCATCACCACATTTTGAGAGCTATAACTTTTGCATATTTTGGCCCACAGAGTCATGTGAGGTCTTATTTTTTGCAGTACGAGTTGACGTTTTTATTGGTACCATTTTTGAGCACGTGACATTTTTTGATTGCTTTTTATTTCGGTTTTTGGGAGGTTAGAATGAACAAAAATCAGCAATTCATAAATTTATTTTGGGGGGAGCGTTTATATACCGTTCCGCATGTGGTAAAATTGATAAAGCAGTTTTATTCTTCGGGTCAGTACGATTACGGCGATACCTCATTTATATAATTTTTTTTAGGTTTTGGCGCTTTTATACAATAAAAACTATTTTATATAAAAATAATTATTTTTGCATCGCTTTATTCTGCGAGCTATAACTTTTTTATTTTTTTTCTGATGATGCTGTATGGTGGCTTGTTTTTTGCGGGACAAGATTACGTTTTCAGCGGTACCATGTTTATTTATATTGGTCTTTTTGATCGCGTGTTATTCCACTTTTTGTCCGGCGGTATGATGATAAAGCATTGATTTTTTGCTTTGTTTTTTTTTTAAGGGGTTCACTAAAGGGGTTAACTAGTGGAACAGTTTTATAGGGGGGGCTGTTACGGATGCGGCGATACCAAATATGTGTACTTTTATTGTTTTGTTTTTTTATTTACAGGAAGAAATGAATTTATTGGGGAATTTTTTTTTTTCCTTTATTTTGAAATTTTTTTTTTACACTTGTGATTTTGATTTTTTTTACTTTTTTACTTTGTCCCAGGGTGGGACATCACAGTATGAGGTCTCTCAGCAGGCACTGAGGAAGCCGCCTCCCTGCAGGACCGGCGGCCATCTTGGATCCGTGGTTCTGCTGGCAAGAGGCTTTCTGAACAGCGCGGTCACATCGCGCTGTTCTGAGGGTCTCGGGGGAGCACGCAGGGAGCCCCCTCCCTGCGCGATGCTCCCCTGTGCCCCTGGTACACCGCGATCATGTCTGATTGCGGTGTGCCAGGGGTTAATGTTCCGGGAGCGGTCCGTGACCGCTCCTGGCACATAGTGCCGGGTGTCAACTGTGATAATCAGCTGTGGATTAGGAATGGGATGTCATAAAAGCTTTTGTAGGTGTAATTAGAGGATGTTCAGGTACTTTTGTCTATGTAGTGTATGTGCTCCCTAACCTCTGGATGCAATTTAAGTCTTTTCTTACTTCTGATTGTTCTTTGATCTCATCGGTTGTTGATCTTTTTACTTTATCCTGCGTAGTCCTTTGTCTTTTTACTTATTCCAGAACACGAGAGCACTTTATACAAAAGAAGAAGCCTTAGGCAGGATTGATCCAGGCCCTCAGGTAAACATGTTTGTTGCTTCCACTTTTGCCTGGGGTTACCATGTTATCCGCGACTCTGTTAACATTTTCAGCACCAAAATTCAATTGACTCGCGGTTCCTTGGTGAGTTTGCTTCTGCTCCATCTGCTGACCTTTGCATTGCTCTTATAATCTGTAGCTTCGGCTTAGGCGATAAATGTAAAAATTGACCTAAAAATGGAACAAATTGCCGATAAATAAATACCATACAATGTTTTTACAAATAACTGTTTTGTTTTTATCACTCTTTTTGTGTCTTTTCAGCTTTCATTTGTGGAAAGGGATAGGCCACGGTCAGATGTTTGGTGCCATTGTTTACAAGCTTTACAAATGACAAATCGTCATACATCGCATACTGTTTCTGTTGCTTTTATCACACTTTTTTCGTAATTTGAAGGCTTATTCCCACTTTGAACATTAATGGTTATGTCTTAAATGTCTCATGCATTGTACACAAATCTATGTACAGAATGGGCCATCTTTCTATCCATTTTCTGCCCATATTAAAGGGGTATTCCCATCTCCAAGATCCTACCCCAATATGTAGTAGTTATAGTAATAATATTATTAGCAAATCCCTCCAATTAGAAATGTTGCATAGTTATCCTGATAATGCTATGCACCCCATGTGCAGAGCTTCGTAGTAGCTTAGAAATACATAGTTACGACCACTAACAACTAACTGTCGCTCTATGAGTGATCGTAACCATGGACACATACGCTACTGTAATGCCCTGCACATGGGGTAAGCAACATAGCTTATCAGGAGAACTATACAACATTTCTTCTTGGAAGTATTTGTTAATATTATTATTATTACACCCACTACATGTCGGGATAGGATCTTTGAGATGGGAATGCTCCTTTTAGTGGCTGGTGAAAGACTTACAATATTAATTAGGGAACCCCTGTTCTTCACATATATGTGGATCCTAGTGGTATGATCTGCAATCATCAGACATTATTAGCACCTATGAGTGTACACATAAATGAGCGCTCACATATTCCCCAGCCTCTTTTTTCTCTCCCTCTCAGTGTACTTCTGTGCTGTGTTTTAGACAGACTTGGAGAAACTGCAAGATATTTTTTCTTTTTATTAGATATGCTATTTCTTATTTAATTTGCAGTTTTTTAGAGGGTTTATAGTCTCTTCATTTAGTATACTTAGTGACCTTACACCTTTTTATTCATTCTTTTTTCTGATGTAAACTTCAGAAATACTCTCCCTCCTGGTAGAGCTGAACTAGGGATCAATGTTTCTTTCTTTCTGGACAACTTATCAAAAAATCATGGACAGACCAATTTTTCTTTGGAAAAACTTACAAAACAAAATAGACAGTAACGATTAGTTACGAGTCCACAGGCAAGATTCTGAAATAGCTGTATTCATGATATAGTCACAATCATTTCATAAGTTCCAGACATGCCAGTTTTCTATCAGACAGTGGAAAAAAATCGTCTTTTTATGGACTGTTCTGGAATTTACGGTCAGTTGGCAAGTATGGACAGAACGGTTATTTAGCTTGCTCTCTCCCTGTTTATGCAGATGTATTGTAATAATGAAAAAAGACGACATTCGGAATGCAATAGAACCAATAAATGGAACACAGAACTAATAATAAAATAAGTATTTATTAATTTACTGGCTTTTAAAAAAGACCTAAATGTGTTGGCATGCTTTGGACCTCTGTCATTTTTAGGTGTGTTTAGTCCAGTGAATATCTGAATGTATCATAAAAATACATATTGATAATGGTACAGAAAATTTATCATCAGAAAATCATAAAATAACTGTTAGTCAATAAGTAATTCGTCCACTTCATTGTCATTGCTTTCATGGTCCATCTGGTCTATATGATGTCTCCTATATGGATGACGTGCCAAACAAGTGGATACACTTGTGATCAGTTACTGGCCTCAGGTCGGAGTGTAATCACTGAGACCAGTAATTGGCTGATGCATATTATTTATTACAGTATTTTATCTCTTTCTGTATACTAAATAATTTTGGACACCCCCTTTAAAGGGAATCTGTCAGTAGGTTTTTGCTATTTAATCTGAAGACAAGATGTAATAGGGGCTGAAACACAGATTTCAGCAATGCCTCTCTTATCAAGCTCCATGGTTTTGTTTGCTTTTAATGATTGCTTTAGCACCAGGAGTTTATCATTGCTGGGACACAGCAGGATGTGCATGCTAGTCTGACATGCCCCTTCCTGTGATAAGCACCTAACTATTTATAGATATTGCACATACATACCCTGGTGTGGACGGGGTTAGCTGTGGTGTGGGCAGGGTTAGGTTCCTCAGCTCTGCTGTATTGCTAAATCTAAAAACTCTGATTGCGTGAGAATGGCTGCACCCAGTAATCTAAGTGATACATCGTTGGATTCAGCTTCTCTTTCTCTACATCAGGCAGATGAGGTAGCAAAAATCTGCGAACAGGTTCCCTTTTAATATAGTCTTTAACTGCTTCAGCCAATCAGTGGCCACAATGATGCCACGACTATACTAATAGCTTCAGTGCTTAGCATGATGGAAGTAAGTCTGGTTTTTGACTACTGCACCCTAGACAAATTAATCAGTGCAACAAATTATCATAATCAGTTTCATATGCAACAGTTCAAAATATAACCTAATTTATACCCCTTTACTTTCTGAGGAGGTTTCAATCTTTTCAGAATTTCTAGAAAAAAATGCAGTGATCCAATTTAAAAGCGCATGGAAATGACTGTGCTTGTTCCGCTAACAATCACTGGCCATTTTTTATGCTTCGCTGATACAGCATTCAGGATCAGTAGGCATTCAGATTCTATAATGCTTCTTTGTTTAAAGTGGATTTGTGAAGTTAATATGTAAGGATCTGCTAAAGAAAAGTGTTAAAAGTGATTAATCGGTATCAATGAGATAGGAATGATATAAAATAAAAGTATAATGTATAATAAATGCAAGAATAGATTAATGAAAATGCAAGAATACTTGCTCTATATTAACTTTAAAAAGCTGTTTTTTTTCTAAGTAATTTTCTGAAAGATATTATCATTCTCAACTTTATTTATGCAATCTGTTGCCCCTTGACAAAGAAAAAAATCACTTTTTAATTCATATGCAAATGAGGTGTAAGTGCTCTCGGAGTGTCAAAGCACTTCCCAAGCCTCTACCTCCCTGGCTCTCTTCCCCACTGATAAGGAAGATAAATATTTATTATAATCTATAATTTGATAATATGTTATATTACTTGTTTTATCGCCACCTATAATAATTTTGCTAGTTTCAGCTAAAGAAATCAGTTAGTCCTGTAGACATCATTGGAATTTTCTGTACGCTAATATTCTCTAGATAAGATGTACTCACAGGAACCAGGTATTTTAAGGCTAACGGTCCGTGAACACTAATGATTGTTTATATTTTTCTTATGAATTGTTTAATTATTACTGCCATGTGCCATTCTTTGATTTGGGCATGCATAGAGACTCCATGGCTGTGATTATTGACTTAGAGAGGTTCTCCGAGAATTGTTATAAAATGAAGAAAATAAATAATGCACATTTAAATATTTTTTTTTTTCTAAATAAAAAACATTATGCTTTATCTAGTGTACTCTATCAGGATTATAAAAATGGCTGCTGCCATAAATCATTGCGCACCCATCCTAGATTTCAGAGGACATGCAGTAGAGCGGGCTGCGCAAAGAACATCTGCTCAAAACATACTTCACATCAGAGCAGCGTCCGGTCAGGCATGGTGAGTGCACGTTCCTGTGTACAGTCCGCCTGACAGGACACCTGAGACTGAATACAGGAGAAGCCTGACAGTCTTAGTGCAAAGCAGGGAGTAGGGTACGTTTGTCTCGGCTCATCCTAGGACACCTGCACACTGCTAGATGGAAGCAGGGATTGCCTGTTTGTTATCAATTCCTGCATGTGTTGCTGCTGTCTAACAGCCGTGAGATATGCAGCCGCAAGAACTGAAACTTATTATTTCGATCACGCTGAAGACACTCTGTTAGCACACGAGCATGCTCAGATGACACCTTATCCCAGCACGTTCACTCATCACTAGTTGCCATCTTTAAAATCCTGAAAGAGCACACTACATAAAAAAATAACATTTTGCTAAATAAATGTATTTAGAAAATGTTTAGTACCTTATTTTCAGCTGCAGATGAAGGAAGGGAGACACAGTCATTACTAGTGGGTAGGCGGAGCCCACATAGGATAAACACACCTCAGATTAAAAAAGTGTTGACCGGCCCCTCCAGCTATATAGGGCTCCTCCTACTCCAGCTCTCCAGTCTAAAATTTGAGGTTCACAGAGGATAGTCGCTGCTGGAAGCAGCTCCTCAGAAGATTTTTTTATTTTAGTCGGACAGAGACTTGGACCGCCAATGGTCTAGAGGTCTCAGGGGTCTCAGCGCTGCTGGACTCCCACCTCTCCCTTGGCGGATCTGTATTACCCTGTAAGGTGGTCCCTGCAGAACCCTGCCGGCCCTGGGGGATGAGGATTGCTTCCCTGGCGGGGACGCAAACCGCGCTTCTGGGTCACTGCGTTCCCCGCCCTGGGAAGAAGCTACGGGCACAGCGCCACAAATCTCTGAGGGGTCCCTGTGGCGCTCAGCTGGGTGAGTACTCCACATTTTAATGTGTTTGAGTGCTTCAGCGGCCGCTGCGGCAGCCGCTGCTACATGTGTTCAGTGTGGTGATTGTGTACTTTTGTCCGCAGGTGGATGCCTGCAGGACATGAGAGCGGAGTGAATCGCGCTCTTTTTTTGAAACCGGCGGGGGCGTGGCTTCGCGCTCTCCCATTTTTTCATAGGCAGGAAGCGCTCTGAGCGCGCGCTTTATCCTGCCTTTTTCCTTCTGGCTTCTCTCCTCTAGCGCGGCTGCCATTACTGACGGGCTCCTCACTCTCCGCTCTCCCCGACCGACCGAAAGGAGACACTACACCACGGCCAGCTGGGTGAGTCGCCTCTACCTGTCAGGGCAGAAGCTTGACCCCCTCAGCGCAGGACAAGGTATTGTCACACGGAACGCTCCCGCTACGATCACATTAGCGACGCATAATTTTGCGATCGTTTTTTCTTTTGTGATCATTTTTTATGTTGCTAGTAGCTTCCACGGTGGGCGATCTCATTGACGACGCATAAGTGGTTAGCGATCTCTTTAGCGACTTTGGTATTGCGATATGCAAATCAGCGCAATATGTTAGCAATCTCGTTGACGTTCTTGTTTAATGTGGCATACCTTTGAACACTGTCCTGCAGCTGTTACCTCATAAGAGGCACCTGCGGCTCGCACACCCTTTTCATTAAACAAGGGTTGTGGAGAGTCTGCGACTTTAACCCCTTCTTTGGCGGTTAACCCTTTATTGTGAGACAAAAGCTGGGGTAGCGCTCTATTTAAGAGCTTTAACCCTTCAGCGTTCATTTTGCCTTTGAAAACCACACTGTTCTGGTTGCTGACAGGTTTTTACCTGCCATATACTGTGTGAGGGCATGTCGGATCAGGGTCCAGGAGCGGACCGTCTCCCAGATCCGCTACAGGATCAGTCTCGCGTATCTGACACGCAGACCTCGACGGCGTCAAGCGCAGCGGTCGGAGGTTACAGTGACGCCAAAATGGATGCCATCGCTCGTTCTATTGATGGCCTGTCTGACCTTCTAGGTTATTGGGTGTCAGCTGGATCCTCTCATGGTAGGAAGCGACACAGGCCGGTGCCATCTTTCTCGCGTAGCGACTCAGAGATTTCTGATATGGAGGGCTCCCCTCCAAGCTCGGATGGTGAGATATCCGATTCGGATAAGGAGGATCGGCAGGGACACTCTGCCTCTCTTTTGAGCCGTACAGAGGCTTTTATTGGAGCCATGAGGGAGGCGTTAGTTACCGGAGGAGGTAACTAGACGTCCTGGTAAGTCGGCCCGGATGTTTCAGGAGTCGCATAGGTCGCGATCAGCCTTACCATCTCTGGATGAGCTTAATGAGGCAGTGGAGAAGGAACGCCTGTGTCCAGATAAACGTTTTCAGGGGACACGGTTTTTTGAGACACTGTATCCGTGTACTACGGAGTTGAGTGCTAATTGGATTCCTTCTCCTGAAGTGGATGTCCCTTTATCCCAGCTTAGCAAATCCTCATTACTTCCTGTTAAAGGAAAGGCGAGTCTGCAGGATCCGCTGGACAGAAAAACGGAGATGGCGGCAAAATCCATCTACGAGGCCGCGGGTCATGGATTCAGAGCTGTGCTAGGATCCATGTGTGCTTGTAAAGCCTCCTTGAGCTGGTTAGACCATCTACGGACGGCGTGGCAAGATAGATCCCCACTATCCGAGGTAGAGGGGCTTTTCAAGTCATTGGAGGATGCAGCTCAATATGGCAGTGATGCAGGTTTGGATATTGCCTCCATGCTGTCCAGGGCACAATCCTCGGCGATCACAGTCAGGAGAGCTCTGTGGCTTAGACAGTGGACCGGAGACGCGGTTTCCAAGCAAGGTTTGCTTTCTTTAGCTTACAAAGGTGGTCAGCTATTTGGATCTGACCTCACTGAGCTGATTGCCAAAGCAAAGGCAAAAGAAACGGCTTTACCGCAACGAAGAGCTGTGGTCTCTGCGTCTGGCAGGCATAGTGCCGGTAGTAGTCGGCGGTCCTTTCAGTCTAGGGGACGGTTTGGTCAGCCCTCTTGGGGATCGGGTCGTCCCTCTTTTTCGGGAAAAAAGAGCGCTCAGAAATCTCGCACTCCCTGGAAACAGAGCTTCCGCCAAGACAAGCGGGAAGCTGACAAAAAGCCTGCTAAGGCGGACTGACGCCAGGGTCTCACTCGAGGGCTCTCGAGTGGGAGGTCGCCTGCTCCAATTCAAGCCGACTTGGGCTTCCCGCGTGTCGGCCACCTGGGTGACGCGGGTTGTGTCGGCAGGCTACTTCATAGAGTTTCTTTCTCGACCCCCAGACAGTTTTTGCCAATCCCGCATTCCGTCAGAGCCCGGGCTAATTGCCGCTCTACTGCGGGAGGTCGATTCCCTTCTACAGAAAGGTGTGGTGGTACCAGTTCCACCGGAGGACCAAGGAAGAGGTTTTTATTCCAACCTCTTTGTAGTCCCCAAAAAGGAGGACAAATTTCGTCCCATTCTGGATCTCAAAAGATTGAATCGACATGTCCGCACCCGAAAATTCCGCATGGAGTCACTTCGCTCAGTTGTGGCAGCCTTGTCGCAGAACGATTTTTTGGTGTCAATCGACATTCGCGACGCTTATTTGCATGTCCCCATTGGAAGGGCCCACCAACGCTTCCTGCGTCTTGCCATAGGTCAGGACCATTACCAGTTTGTGACCCTGCCATTCGGTCTGGCCTCAGCACCCAGAGTTTTTACAAAAACTCTGGCTCCTCTCATGGCGATTCTGCGAAGACAGGGGGTTACGATTCTTCCCTATCTGGACGACCTTTTGATTGTGGCGTCCTCAAAGGAGGAGGCGGTGACGGCTTGCGATTTATCCCTTCAGCTCCTGGAGGACTTCGGGTGGCTGATCAATTGGGAGAAGTCGTCCCTGGAACCGTCGCAGTCAATCCTGTTTTTGGGAATGCAGTTTGACGCGGTACGAGCAGTGGTTTCTCTGCCCTCAGACAAGCAAGCGAGTCTTCTTCACCATGTGCAGGGTATGAAGTCTGCAACAGCAATGTCCCTTCGAAGGTGTATGCGCCTTCTGGGTTTGATGGTGGCATCAATGGAAGCAATTCCGTTTGCCCAATTTCATTCCAGGGCTCTCTAAATGCTCATCTTGAACCGTTGGGATCGATCACGGTTTTCACTGGATTGCAGTGTCATCATCTCCCACAGGGTGAGAGAGTCGCTAGAATGGTGGTTACGTCCGGAAGCGTTATCCCTGGGGAAGTCCTTCCTTCCTCCGAGGTGGTCGATCATAACCACCGATGCCAGCCTGACGGGCTGGGGGAGCGTCTGGAACGGTCTCTGGATTCAGGGAGTATGGTCGTTGGAAGAGTCTGTCCTGCCGATCAACATCCTGGAATTGAGGGCAATTTTTCTTTGCCTCCTACACTGGACGGTCCCTTTAAGCGGTCTACCAGTCCGAGTGCAGACAGACAACGCGACGGGGGTCGCGTATATCAACCATCAAGGTGGAACGAGGAGCTTCAGGCTCATGATGGAAGTGTCTCGAATCCTGGTATGGGCCGAGGCCAGGGTGCCAGCCATCTCTGCGATTCACATTCCAGGAGTTCAGAATTTCACAGCGGACTTCCTGAGTCGCGAAAAGATGGATCCCGGAGAATGGAGTCTTCATCCGGAAATTTTTGCGCTGCTGTGCTCCCATTGGGGAACTCCCCAAGTGGATGTGATGGCATCCAGGTTCAATGCCAAGTTACCGACATTCATGTCCAGGTACAAGGACTCGAGGCTGTGGCGGTGGATGCTCTGGTGGCTCCTTGGGACCATTTCGAGCTAATTTATGTGTTCCCGCCGATATCCTTACTTCCTCTGGTTTTGCGTCGGATCAGACTGGAGAGAGTCCCAGCTATGTTGATAGCCCCAGATTGGCCAAGGAGGACGTGGTTCTCGACACTGGTGTCACTTCTGGCAGCGCCTCCACTTCCACTCCCCCTTCGCCCGGACCTGTTAACCCAAGGGCCCGTTCGTCACCCGGACCTGAAGTCTCTGCATTTGACGGCGTGGCTCTTGAGACCGAAATCTTGACCCGTCAAGGTTTTTCAGCCGAAGTCATTGCCACTCTGCGAGCTGCCAGAGGTCTGGCTACCACTAGAATTTATCATAAGGCTTGGGAAGCCTTCTTTTCGTGGTGTTCGGGTTCTTCTAGGAACCCGAGTTTTTCCATTCCCAATTTGTTGGCCTTTTTGCAGTACGGGCTGGACAGGGGTTTGGCAGTTAGCACTCTGAAGGGGCAAGTTTCTGCTCAGTCCTTGCTATTTCGGAAGGCTATCGCTTCGCGTAGGGACGTACGTTCCTTTTTTCGCGGAGTAACCCGTCAGTTTCCGCCGCGGAAGGCGCCTGTGTCTCCCTGGCGGCTTAATCTTGTCTTGGAGGCTCTTCAACATGGGCCTTTTGAGCCTATGGATTCTGTTAGCCTTTCTTTGCTTTCTTGGAAGGTTGCCTTCTTAGTGGCGGTCACTTCTTTGAGAAGGGTTTCTGAGTTGGCAGCTCTCTTGCTCGCCTCCTTTTCTGGAGTTTCTCCCAGATCGCGTAGTGCTTCGCACACGGGGCGACTTTCTACCTAAAGTAGTGTCACAGTTTCATGTTAACCAGGATATTGTGTTGCCCTCGCTCTGTCCGGAGCCAAGGAATGCGAAAGAACGAGCCTTGCACACATTGGATTTGGTGCGGGCTTTAAAGTTCTATTTGTCTATTACTCAAAGTTTTCGGAAGTCTGATTCTCTGTTTGTGATTCCAGCAGGTCGTAGACGTGGGCAACGAGCTTCCAAGGATTCTATAGCTCGTTGGATTCGGTCGGCCATTTTAGAGGCTTACCGACTTAAGGGCGAACCTTGCCCGATTAAGATTCGAGCTCACTCCACAAGGGCTGTGGGTTCATCGTGGGCTTTTCATCAAGGAGCCTCGGCAGCTCAGCTCTGCCGAGCGGCAACCTGGCGTTCCGTCCACACATTTACGAAATTTTATAAGGTGGACGTCAGTGCTTCCGCTGATGCGGCCTTAGGACGTAGGGTCCTGCAGGCGGCTGTAGTTTAAAAGTTCTTGTGAACTTGTAAGTTAGCGCTATTTGCGCATTTATCTAGGTTGTGGGTATCTCCCTTTTTTGCTTTTCTGCCCACCCTTATTTTTGGACTGCTTTGGGACGTCCCACTAGTAATGACTGTGTCTCCCTTCCTTCATCTGCAGCTGAAACACGGATTTTGGTAAGAACTTACCTGTAAAATCCTTTTTAGCGAAGAAGGAAGGGAGACACACATCCCTCCCATGGCAGAAGTGTGTTGTTGTGTTTTCAGATGCGGCGTGACCCTTCTCTGATAGCGATTATCTGGGCTGAGGTCGGCGCGCTAAGGCTCTGTTCCAGCATTGCCAGCTCATCGCAGTGGTCAGGTTCAGTGAGTAGTACCTGGACTGTGTGGTTGTTTCGGCTATATGCATAACCTGTTTTCTTGTTTTTTCTCTGAAGTCCTTCAGAAGGGGTTATGTTGCTACGCTGGTGATGTTTGCTCTTCCTTAAGCTTGGGTACGACTGGAGAGCTGGAGTAGGAGGAGCCCTATATAGCTGGAGGGGCCGGTCAACACTTTTTTAATCTGAGGTGTGTTTATCCTATGTGGGCTCCGCCTACCCACTAGTAATGACTGTGTCTCCCTTCCTTCTTCGCTGAAAAGGATTTTACAGGTAAGTTCTTACCAAAATCCGTGTTTCCGGCGTATAAGACGACTGGGCGTATAAGACGACCCCCCAAATTTTCCAGTCAAAATATAAAATCGTCTTAAAAGTGGGGAGGTCTTCTTATACGCCCGGTGTCATTTTATACGCCGGGAGTGGTCACGATGACGAAGGGACGGGGCGTCTCAGAGGGAAAGTGTTGGATACCTGATCATATCAGCGCTGCTCTCTGCGGGTCTAGGCGCTGGGGGGGTCGCGTTGGTGGCTCCTCTTTCTGCAGCCTGGGGGGCCTCTGTGCTGGGGGACGGCGGCGGCTCCTCTTTGTGCAGCCTGGGGGGGGGCTCTGTGCTGGAGGACGGTGGCGGTGGCTCTTTCTGCAGAGTCGGGGCTCTGCATGCATTTCCTCAATCCCTGGAGGCCTCGGCAGCTCCATTGCTGCGATGTGGTGGCCTCCAGGAAAATGGCCACTGAGGGCGGCGCATGCTCAGTTTCAGATCTCGTCTCCCGAGATCTTAAGACGAGATCTGAATCTGAGCATGCAGCGGCCATTTTCTCGGAGGCCACCGCATCGCAGCAGTGGAGCTGCTGGGGCCTCCGGGGATTGAGGAAATGCCTGCAGAGACCCGACTCTGCAGTAAGAGCCACCGCCGCCATCCCCCAGTACAGAGCCCCCCCAGGCTGCACAAAGAGGAGCCGCCGCCGTCCCCCAGCATAGAGCCCCCCAGGCTGCTGAAAGAGGAGCCGCCGACGCCGCCCCCCAGCGCCTAGACCCGCAGAGAGCAGCGCTGATACGATCAGGTATCCCAACACCTTCCCTCTGAGACGCCCACTCCCTTTGTCATCGGGACCACTCCCCCCACCATATGCAGATTGGTCCGTACCCGGCATATAAGACGACCCCCGACTTTTAAGAAGATATTCAGGGGTTAAAAAGTCGTCTTATACGCCGGAAAATACGGTATTTAAAAGGATTTTATTTGTTTACTTTATCACGTTAATGACCGGGCCAATTTTTTCAATTCTGACCACTATCCCGTTATGAGGTAATAACTCTGGAACGCTTCCATGGATCCCGCTGATTCTGAGAACGTTTTCTTGTGACATATTGTACTTCATTATAGTGGTAAAATTTCTTTGATATGACTTGTGTTTATTTGTAGAAAAAAATGGAAATTTGGCGAAAATTTAGAAAATTTCTCAATTTTCCAACTTTGAATTTTCATGCCTTTAAATCACAGATATGTCACACAAAATACTTAATAAGTAACATTTCCCACATGTCTACATTTGGAACCAAATTTTTTTTTGTTAGGAAGTTATAAGCGTTAAAAGTTGACCAGCAATTTCTCATTTTTACAGCACCATTTTTTTTTTAGGGACCACATCACATTTGAAGTCACTTTGAGGGGTCACCATTCTAAAAACTGCACCCCTCAAGGTGCTCAAAACCACATTCAAAACATTTATTAGCCCTTCAGGTGCTTGGAATGTTTGGAAAAAAATGAACATTTAACTTTTTTTCACAAAAAAATTACTTCAGATCCAAATTTTTTTATTTTACCAAGGGTAACAGGAGAAATTGGACCCCAAAAGTTGTTGTGCATTTTGTGCATTTTTTCCTAAGTACGCTGATCCCCCATATGTTGGGGTAAATTACTGTTTGGGTGCATGGCAGAGCTTGGAAGGGAAGGAGCCCTGTTTTACTTTTTCAACGCAAAATTGGCTGGAATTGAGATCAAACACCATGTCGCGTTTGGAGAGCCCTTGATTTGCCTAAACAGTGGAAACCTTCCCACAAGTGACACCATTTTGGAAACTAGACCCCCAAAGGAACTGATCTAGATGTGTGGTGACCACTTTGAACCCCCTCAAGTGCTTCACAGAGGTTTATAACGTAGAGCCGTGAAAATAAAAAATCATATTTTTTTCCACTAAAATAAACTTTTCACCACAAATTTTTTTTATTTTACCAAGGGTAACAGGAGAAATTGGACACCAAAAGTTGTTGTGCAATTTTTCTTGAGTATGCCGATATCCCATATGTAGGGTAATACTACTTTTGAGTCACAGTGCAAAGCTCAGAAGGGAAGAGGCGCCATATTCGAATTCAGATTTTGCTGGAATGGTTTGAGGGTGCCATGTTACATTGGCAGAGACCCTGTGGTGCCAGAACAGAAACCCCCTATATGTGAACTCATATTACATACTACACTCCCCAATGAATTCATCTAGGGGTGCAGTGATCATATTAACACCATATGTGCCTCACCGAATTTTATACCACTGAGCGGTAAAGAAAGAATAAATTACATTTTTACCACTAAGGCCAGCGTCACACTCACCGTAGAAAAATACGGACCGTATTGTACGAGCGTAATAAGCCAAAATGTTGCCGACACAATAATCCGTATTTTATCCGTTGTCAGGCTGCGTATTTTGCGCATGTAAGCATCTGTATGCAATCCGTATGGCATCCATACAGCGTATTTTTCTCGGCGCCTTGCAAAATGGACATTTAACGGTTTTTAGGCCTGAAACTCATTCAAATCATCATCAGCATGCCTATTTATTGGCTCTGCATCAAGTTGCAGCCCAAATCTTGCCTTTTTGGTGGTGTGCGTGTGTTTGAGTACTGCTGCTTGCTTGCCAACATGTCTGACAGTCTTCAGTTCACCCCAACTGATCGAGTGTTGTACAACTGGGTTTTGGGCAGCCATACCCAGTGATTGTTGATCCGCGGATGAGGAGGCGAATGTGGGTGCATCCGCATTTGAGGCAACGGCTTACTAAAGGCCATTTTCACCGCCTGTATGCATCTCTGTGGACTCATCCAGACAAGTTTTTTCTGTTTTGTCGGATGACCATTCCCACATTTGATGTTTTGTTGGAGATTGTGCGCCCTGGGATCACCTACCAGGATACCAGGATGCGCAAAGCTATCTCTGCAGAGGAGCGACTTCTCCTTACGCTACGGTATGTATTCCTCACCTACATACTGTCTGTTGATGATGTGTTTTCCCACAAGTGTCCCTTTACCCTTATGTCTGTAGCTGAAATATCCTCATAATATATCCCATATATCACCAAGAGCTACCAGAACTATTATGTGGATGTAGAAATGACAGCAACCTTTGACTTGTGGTAAATTTAAATTAGTATTGTTTTTAAATAAAATGATTTAAGGGTTATGTATAGAGCGTTTGTTCTACCTTTGTGCATGTGTAATGATTGCTCTCTCTACATTTGGTTACTTGTAGGTTCCTAACTACTGGCATATCCTATGCTGCACTCCATCTGGAGTTTTTGATTGGGAGGTCCACCATATCTGGTATTGTGCGTGATATCTGCTCACAACTCTGGGACAGACTTCATCAACTGGTGATGCCTGAGCCAAAGATGGAAGACTGGAAGAGGATTGCCAGGGGATTTGAGGAGCAATGCCAGTTCCCAAATTGTATAGGAGCCCTTGATGGGAAGCACATCCGTGTGCGTAAGCCGCCGAACTCAGGGGCCCAATTCTATAATTATAAACAATATTTTTCTGTTGTGCTGTTGGCTCTGGTTGACAGTAACTACAGGTTTATAATTGTAGACATTGGGGCCCATGGAAGGACTGGAGACTCTAGAGTCTTCAATTCTTCCATTATGGGTCGGCGGCTTCGCAATAACGAGTTGCACCTACCACCAGCACGCCAACTACCTGGCTCCAATCTAGAACCTGTCCCATATATTGTAGTTGGGGATGAGGCCTTCCAGCTATCAAGGAATGGGATGAGGCCATATCCACGACGACACCTTGACCACCGTCGTCGGATCTTCAACTTGCGCCTATCACGGGCCAGGCGCCTGGTGGAGTGTGCATTTGGCATTCTGTGTGCAAAATGGCGGGTCCTCCAGTCTGCTATTCAGCTGAGTGAAGCCAACGTCAATGAGGTCATCAAAGCATGTGTTGTTCTGCATAAATTCACCAGAATGCATGATTGTTGCCCATCTGATGTTTGTGACAGTGTGGTTACCAATGTGGATATGCCCACACCTCATGTCATCCCTTTACGTCGCTTACTCTCAGGACTGAAAACCCGTGATATATTCACCCAATATTTTGTGTCACCTGAAGGTACAACTACATGGCAAGATGATGCTTTATCTATGATGTAATGTATTTCTGTGTGTATACATAAATGTATTGTTTCTATGACATAGTCTGTGTCTGCTGTTACATTTCATACCACATATGTACAGTACAGACCAAAAGTTTGGACACACCTTCTCATTCAATGATTTTCTGTATTTTCATGACTATGAAAATTATAGAATCACACTGAAGGCATCAAAACTATGAATTAACACATGTGGAATTATACATTA
Source organism: Oophaga sylvatica (assembly GCA_033576555.1). NCBI lineage: Eukaryota > Metazoa > Chordata > Amphibia > Anura > Dendrobatidae > Oophaga > Oophaga sylvatica. The sequence goes on along the minus strand of JARQOD010000008.1, from coordinate 58,817,566 downwards.
CACTTTACAAAAAAGTGTGAAACAACTGAAAATATGTCTTATATTCTAGGTTCTTCAAAGTAGCCACCTTTTGCTTTGATTACTGCTTTGCACGCAGAAAAGGTGAACGGATGGACTCTACATGCCTGGTTCCCACCGTGAAGCATGGAGGAGGTGGTGTGATGGTGTGGGGGTGCTTTGCTGGTGACACTGTTGGGTATTTATTCAAAATTGAAGCGGTGAGCGGTGCAGCTCACCCCAAACCATCTCGATTGGGTTCAGGTCTAGTGACTGTGGAGGCCAGGTCATCTGGCATAGCACCCCAACACTCTCCTTCATGGTCAAATAGCCCTTACACAGTCTGGAGGTGTGTTTGGGGTCATTTTCCTGTTGAAAAATAAATGATGGTCCAACTAAACGCAAACCGGATGGAATAGCATGCTGCTGCAAGATGCTGTGGTAGCCATGCTGGTTCAGTATGCCTTCAATTTTGAATAAATCCGCAACAGTGTCACCAGCAAAGCACCCCCACATCATCACACCACCTCCTCCATGCTTCACGGTGGGAACCAGGCATGTAGAATCCAAAGTGTAATGTATAATTCCACATGTGTTAATTCATAGTTTTGATGCCTTCAGTGTGATTCTACAATCTTCATAGCCATGAAAATACAGAAAAATCTTTGAATGAGAAGGTATGTCCAAACTTTTGGTCTGTACTATAGGTGATGTAGTAGACCTTACTTAAGCAACAAGACACCAAATTTTTTTAAAAAAATATATATTTATATGTGCAAACTCGCTCTTGAGGTAGTGACAACCATATTTTACGCATATGGTATATGTCTTCATAGCACTATAGTGTAAGTGCGCATTATTAAACAAGTAAAACAAAATTCAGAAAAAAATAAACATTTCCATAAATAATAATACATAAGCAAAATAACAAACTTTCACTATCACTAGTGAGCACCATATCTGCCCCATATGGTTGGGTTCTAAGACTAGAGTAATGCAATGATGCATTAGCCAACAATGTTAACAATGGATTAAAAAAAAATAACAAACATTGGTATAAATTATAAGATATAAAGAAAAAAAAATAGGTTCACCTAGCCCAGTTCCCACCAGCTAAGTACCATATGCTGTTTGTAGGCATTCAGATGAGTGCAAATATGCATTACACAACATGGTGTAAAAATAAATATAAAAAATAAACTTTTGTATAAATAATAAGAGCTAATGAAAATAACAAACGTTGAGTATGCCTACTGAAGAGCATATTGGTACCATATGTTTTTTACAGCCATCTAGATTAGTGCACATTTCTTTGGCACAACATGAATCTAGACTAAATATAAAAAAATAACAAACAGGTTTTGAAATCATAATATATAAGTAAAATAAAAAATCACAGCTAGTGGTATGTGGGTGGTGGGGTTGGCGGGTTCCCAGCATCTGTGTGGTTGGCTTGGATGACCACCTTGACCATCACCCTGTTGGGGTGGATTTTCTGGGCCCTGAGCTAACATCTGCCCATGGTCAGGTTGGTGTGTGGGCACATTGCCATAAAGATAAGGGATATTATATTCCTGTGTAAGATGGTACCCACGAGAATCATAACCCCCAATATGACCATGTTGAGCACATCCAGGTTGGGACCAGCCTCCAACACTGGATCTGTACAAGTGGCCATATTGGGAAGTCGGATTATAGCCAGCCATTTGACCCTGTTGTTGCCAAGGTTGGTTCGGTCCAGGAATGGGTTGAGGTGTAGGCGCCCGTGCAGGAGGATCATCAGATCCTAATTGAGCATGCACATTTTGGTGGGGGGCAAGGCGCAGAAGGTTACGGGGTGAGAGCTGCCACCTCTCAAGGAATTCAAGCACCTCATATGGTGTATTGGGGGGTGTGAATGCATCAATTAGGATGTGCATTGATCCTCGCACACGGAGCCTCAGCTCACTGGGTAGGGGACGAAGGTAGCGGGCAAGGCTACGAGCATAGGCCTCCTCACCCTCATCCACAGCTGCCCTTGAAAGGTAATTGAGTACCCCAGTATCCACATGCCTACGTGTGTCTGACCCAGTGATGTCTCGCCGTCTTCTCCCACGGCGGGATATTGCAGCAGGCTGGGGGAGCCCCCCAGAGGTACAGTGGGGCTGCTGCTGTTTCCTGCTTCATACACAATGGCGGATGCTGCTGCAGCTGGTGCCTCTGGTACAGGTAGAGGAGGAGGGGGTTGCTGAGGTCCTTGGGATTGTGAACCTTGGGGGATGCTGATGGGAGGTTCAGACGATCGGCCACCTCTTCACCTTCCCCAACCGGGTCAATAATGGCCTTTGAGTCGGAGCCTGTCTCCCTCTCAGTGAGGTTGGATTGAGTTCTGTTTGGAAATGAAGGGGGATTAGAACATGTTGGAGAGGTGAGCCTAAACTGCATTTGTGTTATGTGGTGTGATGTATGTACTTACGGTCTGAGATCTAGAATAGGTGCCAGAAAAGCCAGCCTGTCAAAATAAACGTATTTTCATTTTGTGGGTGCTGCTGACCCGCTCTTGGCCCTCTGCTGCCGTTCCCGCCAGTATTGGTCGCGAATGCTTCTCCATCTTCTCATAACATCATCCACTGCAATGAAACATATAATGTAATCAATTAGCTAGCTGCACAAAGCCAAATTCTTCTACATACACGTAATATAGTCATGGGGGCCTAGTAGGATGTGACTATCCTAACATTTTGGCGCAAAAAAAAAACCCCAAAAAACTTTTTTTTAGGAAAATCTGCGCTACAACTACCTTCTGACCGTGAAGTTTGCAAATAAATGAAGTAACTTACTGATTCTCTGCTGCTCCTCGCGTGGGCTGTCCCCAAAGTGGGGAAACATCTGCCCACAGATGCGCCTCCATGCCGCCTCTTTCCTTGCGCGGTCTGCATAATGTGCATCTCTTTGGTCCCAAATTTCGGGCCTCTCCTGCACCAACACAATGAGCATCTCTACATTGATGAGGGTGGACATTATGGCCGACTCCGTGGAGGCATTCTTCCGGGATGTCTGGCGCTCTTTTTGAGCTAATTTACATGTGTCAGCTTCCTGCAGCATGTGTTGCACCATTTCCTGTGAGCTGCAGAAGTTTTGCGTATTTCTCGCAAGTCACACGTCTGGTCCGTGTGTAATCCGTTGTTTTCTCGCACCTATAGACTTTCATTGGCGTACAACGGGCGTAATACGCGTACAATCGCAGCATGCTGCGGGTGTCTCGCACCGTAAGATACGCCTGAGAAAAATACGCATGATCAGAGCTGCCCCATAGAGAAATATTGGTCCATGTGTAATGCGTGGTTTTCACGCCTCTCACTCGTCCGTATTCCTCCTTAGTGTGACGCCTGCCTAAAATGTTGTTTTAGCCCCTAGTTTTTAATTTTTCCAAGAGCTAATAGGAACATTTTTTTTACAACAGACTGAGGTCCATTTTTCCCTGAGTGTGCCAATACCCTACATGTAATCGGTAAATATTTTTCAGGCCTAGTGCAAAGCTCAGAAGGCAAGGAGCGCCAGATTTTACTGTTTTAGTTTGCAGGTGCCATGACCCACTGGCAGAGCCCATAAAGTGCCAGAACAGCAGAACCCCCCCCCATAAGTGTCCATTTTACGAACTACACCTCTCAATGAATTAATCTAGGGGTGCAGTGATCATATTGACACCATGGGTGTGTCACAGAATTTTATACCATTGGGCAGTGAAGACAAAATAACATTTTTACCACCAAAATTTTGTTTTAGCCAAAGATTTGACATTTTCACACAAGAAGCGAGTAAAAATGGCACCAAAATTTGTCCCACAATTTCTACTGAACGTGTCAATACCCCATATGTGGCTGTATAGTACTATTTAGCCATACTGAGAGACTCGGGAGGAACGGAGTGCTATTTGCCTATTCAAGTGAATGGGTCTGTGCACATGTCAGTGTGTTTCCATGGACCTTGTGTCCATGGGCAAAACATGCTGACATCTCCATTTTTTAATGTCATCACGGGCCACAAAACGTCCCGCACATGTGCATACTCATAACACACATGGATGTCATCCATGTGACATGCATTGGTGCCAGGTGCTGAATACTGTTCTCCTCACTCTCCCCTGCTGTGTCGGTGATCGGCATGAGCAGTGGAGAATGACGAGAGTTACATTTAAGTGAAAAAAGAGACAGCAGGCGTCGGCTGATGGGACTATTACTCCCATCAGCCTACCCCTGCTGCTGCTAATAACAGTGACAGCAGGAGCAGCTGATGTGGGTATTCATCAGCTGCCACCTGCGCTATAAATAAATGAAAAAAAATGGAGTGGGTTCCCCTGTATTTTCTATAAACAGCCAGGCAAAACTCAGCTGGTGTCTGCAATCCTCAGCTGTCAGCTTCAGCAAGGCTGGTTATCAAGAATAGATGGGTCCCCATGCTGTTTTTTTAAATTATTTAAATAAATACAAATTTTGACAGCCAGCCTTGCTAAAGCTCACAGCTGGGGCTGGTATTCTCAGGCTGGTAAGGGTCCATGGATATCCCCCCCCAGCCTAAAAATAGCAGCCCACAGCTGCCCAGAAAAGGCACATCTATTCTTGCGCTTTGCCCAGTTCTTCCCTCTTGCGCTGTGGCGGTTGCAAGTGGGGTTCATATTTTTGGGGTTGATGTCACCTTTATATTGACCGGTGATATCAAGCCCACGGCTTAGTAATGGAGAGGCTTCTATAAGACACTTATGCATTACTGCAAGCAAAAAGAAAGTAAGTCCACAGCACCTCATAGCATCATAACTTTACCCACAATAGGAGTGCATGTCATGTCCAAGGAGTCCCTCTTGGAATATGTTCAAACATCACAGAGTAGAGACAGCGCTTCACAGGTTGGTGGATTTTAAATCTCCTTTATTCTGTCTTCTGTGGCAACGTGGCTTGAAAAAGATCTTGTGTGATCGAAACTTTGCCATAGAAGGCAGAATAAAGGAGATGTAAAATCCACCAACTTGTGAAGCGCTGTCTCTACTCTGTTTGTGATACCTATCCATTACTAATCCTATAGTTACATAGTAAATAAAGACACAGCCAGAATAAAGTCTTTTATTAGAAATAAAACAAAACACAGTTTTACTTTTTTACTTCAAAATAACAAACACAGTTATACTCACCAAACCCTATTCCACCGAAGCCCTCGTTCTCCTGTAATAAAACTAAATTAAAAAAATAGCAATATACTATACCTGTCTGTCATTCTGTCCCAATCCGTAATCCATGTCTGGGGAATAATTATTTCAATCTGGACGGTGCCAAGATGCGACCATCCAGGCTGAGAACCACTGGTGAATGAACTGCTGGGAACACAGCATCAGTGATCGAGGTGACATCATAGAGGTTACCTCCAGTCACTGGGCTCCATTGCCAGCCAGGCTGAGCTGTGGTTAGATCCCCGTTAGCACCGTGAGCCGTTGAACTCTTTGGAAGGTGCATGTACCATTACATCTGGCGTAGAAGTAACACAGCATTTCAGAAAATGAACATCATAGCAACAGTAAAATGTGGTGGTAGTGTGATTGTCTTGGGCTGTTTTGCTGCTTCAGGACCTGTAAAACTTGCTGTGGTATATTGAACCATAAATTCTTCTGTCTACAAAAAATCCTGAAGGAAAATTTCTGCCCATCTGTTCGTGACCTCAAGCTGAACATGCACTTGGTTTTTGCAGCTGGACAATGATCCAGTACACATCAGCAAATCCACCCTGAATGGCTTAAGAAAAACAAAATTAAGACTTTGGCGTGGCCTAATTAAAGTCCTGACCTTAATCTGATTAAGATGCTGTTTCATGACTTTAAAAAGTCGGATCATGCTCGGAAACCTTCCAATGTGGATGAATTACAACAATTCTGCAAACATGAGTGGGCCAAAATTACTCTAGCGTGTTGTAAAAGACTCATTGCCAGTTATCACAAACGCTCAATTGCAGTTGTTGCTGCTACGGGTAGCCCAACCAGTTATTAGGTTTAGGGGCAATAACTTTTTTATACAGGGCCCTGTAGGTTTCGATTTATTTTTTCCCTTAATAATAATATCATTTAAAAAATGGATTTTGTGTTACTTGTGTTATCTTTGTCTAATATTTTAACTTGTTTGGTGATCTGAAACACTTAAGTGTGACAAACATGCAAAAGAATAGAAAATAAGGAAAAGGGCAAACACTTTTTACAAAACTGTATATAAACAATCAGATAAAATAAAGGGTTACTATCAAGTTGTATTTTGAGCAGCACACATTTTTCCAGACATTTTTACTTCCTGGTTTCTGGCTGGGTGGGCACGCCTCCTTGAGTGACATGCTTGGTGAGTAGCAGAACTGTAGTATTAGTAGAACTATAAAGCTCAGCACAGGTTCTGCTGTAACACATTCAGCTATCTGTGGTTTGATCTGAGTTTACACCATATTTACAGAGTGATACCAAGTACATAACTAAAGAAAGTAAGAGCTGAAATTGGGAGACTTGCTCTTAAAGCAACCAATGCTGTGGACTGGTGATTTTGAAAGATTTATAACAGCAGCTTGTCAGGAGCTGAGAAGGAGGTGTGCAGATAACTGCTGTATAGTAATCAATGGGTTGGACAAAGGTGGCAAGGAGTTACCCCCTTCTTGGAATATAATTACTGTGCATACTTGGCCAGGGTCTGGCAGGCCCTAGTAGCTAGACTACATGGGAACCAGCTGTAAACTGTGAAAGAATAGAAGTTGTTATTGCAGGAAAATGACAGCAGATAGAAAAAGCAAGTTAATTGCAATCTTGCTTATTTCATGTTGCCTAATTAACTAAAGCAATTTGATTACTGGATAATATAGTATATTTGGTTAATACTTTGTCATTCATGTCCTAGGGCATATATTAGTGGACCAAGCCCACCAAGCAACAGCCATGTGGCTTACTAGAGAAAGCGATAAAACATTTTTGCGAAAACTTGTGTAGGAAGTTACTTCTCAGGGAATCCGCATTGTTAGGGCATGCTCATACAGAGTTTTCGTTATTTGAAATAATTCTTATTTTACGGAAATTTTTCTGCCTGAAAAATCTGATACACAATTTGTTTAATTGGGTGCATTTTTTCCGTTGCTTCCAGTTCGTTTCAGTGGCAGTTTTGGTCTGTTTTTTTTTTGTGCAGAAAACAATCCAAGAAGTATTACAAAGCTTTTTTCCATGTGTAAAAACAAAAGGCAAAATGCTTATAAACACCATAGACAGAAGCTTAGTTGAAGCAGACTTGACTCTGTGCCAGAAAATTCACAGAAAAAAACCCTTGAACATACCCAAATGATATGTGAAAGTAGAATGGAAAGGGTATGCAATGAACAAACAACAGGCCCTTCTGTTTTGGGTGGCCAAACCTGGCCGTCTTTAGATCTTTGTGCATAAATATAAGTAAAACAAAAGAACTGTCAACTCAAATTAAACAAAAGGTTGTGGACCTGCACAGATGGCGGTGAATGGTTATAAATAAACAAGTATAGGAAAGATGTGTATCTTTGTACCGTGTTAAAGAAACAAGTAATCATTTGAAATGATCTTTGAGCACAAGAAGGATGATAATAACAAAGATTAAAAAGAGACGACGTCTGGGCTTCTCACCCTACATAAAGTGATATTGGCACTAGGCAGTAAAAGAGGCAATGAATCAGGTTTATTACAAAATGTTTCTAGAACTGTCCCATTCTTCTAAGGACATTACTGTATGTGTGACACTGGATTGTAAAACGGCACTTGAATTCTGCTACTTCCACCTTTGCAGGAGTCAGATTTTCCCACCTCTTAGTATCATTTAAATATTCTTAACTAAATCATTGGGGAAACAATTACGGTATGTTAAATCAGAAAAATGAAAAAAAAATTAAATCTTAAAAAACATACAGAATGATAAGATACACAAAGCCCATGAAAGCCTAGGATTGCTGAATTTCATAACAGATAACAAATCAATGACTTTCTAAGGACCAAGGATTAAGTTACTTTTTATAGTAACATTTGATAAGCGAGATGAGTTTTCAGGAATGTATTTCTGAAACAAAAACCTTGCTCTGGGATAAGAACTAGATCCCTATTGTAGAGACAATTATGTACAGAGGCGGAGAAGATTGCCGGCGGTAACCTACAATACATCCATGCACAATAATGAGCTATGTTTAATGGTGTGTTTTATCTGGAGGCATTTTCCTTCCTCTGGATCAGATGAATGGAAGACAAGAATCTGCCTGGAATTCCATGAACTTAGCTTGTTCTCATTATTCAGCCCCAAGGAGCGCGTATTATATCATCATGCATGATATCACCAAACTGTGCCTGGGCCCTGGAAGCAAAGCATATTGTGTGTGCTAATGACAGGACTACCCACCCACACCTAGATAACCAACTTTGCGTTTTCGGGAAAAATACATAGGCGGTATTTGTATATCTGCCAGTGACCATACAAATAAATATTATTACTGCAGATTAAATTTTATTCTGATATAGCACTTATTTTCCAGATAATTATGGCACATCCAGCTGCAGTGGGAATAAATAGGTATTAGTATGGTATACCATTAAGACATATTGCTTAAACTAACCATGTCATTATGATAATTAAGTATCTGATGTCTGGATATTTCCCTTTTAAGCTTTCTTCCTTAACGGTGGTACTCCCCCCAACCACCCGCTGTGTAGGAAACTGCCAAACATATGCATTAACATGGAGGTAGGGTACAAGGTTCACACCAAACTAGAGCTGTAGCCCATCTCAGGGTCCTGGCAAGGAGTCCCCAGCTATTAACAAGGGATAGCATATCATAGTAAGACATTATCACTAGTGGGAAATCTGGTTTAACTCATTATCATTACAGCCATTGTTGGTTGTTGTCACTTATTTCTTCACATCCTATACTTATAAACATGCACAATGGGGGGGGGGGCATTATTAAAAGGAACCCCAGAAGTCAACTATGTCATTATACAGAAAAAGAAGAAAATAACTGTGTTAGTGACCTATAGACCATAGATTTAGAAAAAGCTTGAAAATGTTACCATATCTTACACAGGGGATGCATTATGATTATTATTATTGTTGTTATCATTCACCTGGGACACTAATATCTAATGATTTAGATGAAGGAATTGAGTGTTATACTGATTAAATTTGCTGATGACACAAAGCTAGGAGGGATAACTAATACTAGATATGAGAGGGATTCAAAAAGATAGAAATAAACTGGAGCAGTGGGCAGCAACTAACAGAATTTTTTTTTAACAGGGAAAAATGCAAAGTACTACATCTGTGCAATAAAAATGAAAAACGCATATACAAAATGGGAGGAATAGGGCTAAGCAACAGCACATGTGAAAAAGACTTGGGTATACTAGACTGAACATGAGTCAACAGTTTCATGCAGCAGCAAAAAGGCAAATACAATTCTGGGACGTATTAACAGAAGCATACAGTCTAGATCACGTGAAGTCATTATCTCCCTCTACTCCTCTTTGGTCAGACCTCATCTGGAAAACTGTGTCCAGTTTTGGGCACCACATTTTAAAAAAGACATCAACAAACTGATGCAAGTTCAGAAAAGTGCGACCAGAATGGTGTCCTGTCTGCAAACCATGTCCTATGAGAAACAGTTGCAGGATTTGGGAATGTTTAGCTTGTAAAAAAGAAGACTGAGAGGAGACTTAATAGCTGTCTACAAATATCTCAAGGGCTGTCACATTGTAGAAGGATCATCTTTATTCTCATTTGCACAAGGAAAGACTAAAAGCAATGGGATGAAACTGAATGGGAGGAGACACAGATTAGATATTAGAAATTTTTTTTTGACAGGGTGATCAATGAGTGGAACAGGCTGCCACGAGAGGTGGTGAGTTCTCCTTCAATGGAAGTCTTCAAACAGAGGCTGGACAGACATCGGTCTGGGATGATTTAGTGAATCCTCCTTTGAGCAGGGGGTAGGACCAGATGACCCAGGAAGTCCCTTCCAACTCTACCATTCTATGATTCTATTTCTATGATTCTATTACGAGGGAACATTACAGTGTAGTGCAATGGTTATAACAGTATTTGGTTTGTAACAATGTTCATTAGAGAAATGTAAAAGTGGCAGCTGGAAAGCGATAAACCAAAGATGTCTGTGTGTTACATTCTGTAGATTGCTTGCTCTACGGGCATAGTCAGACGGCCGTATTACTTGCGTGAGGATGGCATCGCAATCCTCAGACTGGCCATCGGCTCTACTGACCTGAACATGACAGCATGTATTTCTACGCAGCTGTCATGCTCAGGTTAGGAGAGCTGATGGCCAGTCCGAGAATTGCGATGTGATCCTTGCGCAAGTAAAAAGGCCGTCTACAGAGTGTGCTTGGAGTAAGCAACCCCTTAATTAGTTTAGATAAGCTGAGTGAGAGTTTTATCACCCTAAATTGATGTAAAATCAGAGCGCTGAGGCCCTCACCATCCCATACCAGAATATAATATATTTAGAGTGCACAAACCCAATTTTTTATTTGAGGTGTAAGTAAGGCGGGAGTGGTATCCCAGTATATCCAGAAAGAAATGTTGCACACTCGATTAGTGAGGCATGAAGCTTTGAGAAGGTACGGTAAGCTCATTCATATGTAAGAGCTTGTTTCTTGATTGTGACAATGCGTAATGACGTTTCGATTTACGAAATCTTAATCAAATTAGTCTGTAAGGTTCTGTGTACATGTTCCTGAAACTCAGTTTTTCCGTCAGCCATTTTACTTTCTGTCTTGCTGCAGCTGTCTTGCCCTCAGTCAATATGGAGTTTCCAGCTTGCATGTTCCCACCCTGATTCTCTCCCTCTTGCTTCTTAAGCAGCCACAGCTGAGCAATCAGTGCTTCAGAATCAAGCCTGCAGTGAACCTGTGACCTGACTCCTGGAAGCCTTGGACCTTGTACTCCAGTTATTTCCTATTGTGGAACTTTGGAACACTCGTGGACTTTGGAACCTTGCTATTTGATAAATCCACGTTTGCATGGACTTATGGTAACAGAGAAGAGATCCTGAACCTGTTGTGAGAGTGATTGCTGAGCTTAAGTTACTCTGGCCTGCTGTGTCTCCTGCTTTTGTATCTGCAAACTGTGTGACTATTATTGCCACTTGTATGAAGTAATACAAGACCTTCTATATCAAACCTGTGACTCCTGTGTTTTCATCGCACCCAAGCACAAGACACTATATGAACTGTACTCCTTACATTACAAGATTCTGAAGCCAAACGTTAGTGTCTGCTGGGTCTGGAAAGGCTGTGTCTGCTGTAACTGTGGATATCAGATGTCCGGTTGTACTTTCTGTGATGACAGTGGTTGTGACTTCTCACAACCATTCCAGGTGAGCAATTCCCTTAAATTTTTTTTTCTGCAGTGTTACCACAGGTAAACACTATTGTTTTTTTTTCTTCCTCTTTTGTGTCTGCTGTAACTGTGGATATCAGATGTCCGGTTGTACTTTCTGTGATGACAGTGGTTGTGACTTCTCACAACCATTCCAGGTGAGCAGTTCCCTTAATTTTTTTTTTCTCTCTGCAGTGTTACCACAGGTAAACACTATTGTTTTTTTTTTTTTCTTCTCCTCTCCTTCCAGTACTCCTGTCTTAAAAGATCTGGAAAATGGAGGCCCGCATAAAGGAACTTTGCGGAGTGACTGATAACATCCTTGCAGATTTGCAGACTATAAAAACCCGTTTTACAAACCTACAGGACCTCACTAATCACAATTTGCAAGTGTTTGGACAGACTGCCCAGGATTTGCGAGCCAGGATTGAGGTTCTAGAGGAGCGAGTCCAGGCTCCTGCCGTAGCCCCGAGTTCTGGGATTCCTAAGTTGCCCCCTTTTCGTTTTGGCGGTGAACGTGAGAAATTCAGGGGATTTATTAATCAATGCAATCTTTTTTTTTCTGCACATGCTTCACAATTTCCCACTGAACGATCTAAAGTGCTTACTATAATTATGTTGCTTACCAACAAGGCTTTGATGTGGGCAAACCCTCTGATTGAGACTGAGGATGAATGTTTGGATCATCTTGATGCTTTCATTTCAGCCATGGGGCAGGTGTTTGATGACCCCAATCGAGGTGCAACAGCTGAAGCAGCCATGTTAGCTTTGCGCCAAGGTAAGCACTCGGTAGCTGAATATGCCTTGGATTTCAGGAGATGGGCCCTTGATACCACCTGGGACAGTTCCGCCAAAAAATCTATTTTTCAAAAAGGGTTATCTCCACTGATTAAGGATGAACTTGCTCGTGCCGACCCTCCCACTGCGTTAGGTGACTTTATTAACTACTGCATCCGTATTGATACTCGTCTGACTGAACGCAGGCAAGAGAGATGGTTCGAAAGCAATCGCACTAACCTTTTCCTACCTTCCTCTCCAGCTAAGGAACCTTTGAGTAGGATCACACGGGAACCTGAACCTGAACCCATGCAGGTAGACTCTTTACAACGACGGGTTAGTGATGCACGCAAGGAACATCGTTTTAAGGAGAATCTATGTTTCTATTGTGGTAAGTCAGGGCACTTCATTATAAACTGCCCCAGCCGTTCTCGTAAGACTACTGCAGCACTCATTCACTGTGAGTGTTGCGAGAGGGGATCTGTTAGGTCCGAGCCTCAGGCTCCAGAGAGATCTGCAGCAACAGATCTTGATTTCTCGGACTTAAACTCCGTTACTTCTGAGGACGTTGACTGTGTAAACGCTGCAATTTTTCAAGTTTCCTCAGCGGTGTCCCAGCTGAGTTGTAAGAAAAACAATTCTCATTGCTTTCTTTCCATCAAACTCTGGGTTGACTCAGCTTGGGTGTCTAGCTCTGCTATGATTGACTCAGGGGCAAGTGGAAATTTTATGGATGTCTCCTTTGCTCTGAAACAGGGGATACGTTCAGTGAAGAAGGCTACTCCAGTACAGATGGAAACTGTGGATGGCTCCCTGCTGACCTCTGGACCAGTGGTTCAGGAAACAGAGCCTTTGAGGGTTCTTATGGGTAAAGATCATCAAGAGAAACTGTCCTTTATGCTTATCTCTTCTCCCCACTTTCCCATTATTCTAGGGCTACCATGGCTGCAGGCTCAGAATCCTACCATTAACTGGGAGACCAAGGAATTACACTTTCCAGAGAGACAGATGAGTCCAAAAGTTTCAGCTTGCTCTGTTCCTAAAGGAACCATGTCAGTCCCTGAACTACCAGCTGTATACCAGGACTATGTGGATTTATGTGACAAGAAGAACGCTGACCAGCTTCCCCCTCACCGTCCATATGATTGTCCAATTGAATTATTGCCTGGAGCAGAGATACCTTTTGGTAAGATCTCCCCCCTGGCGGGGCCCGAGCTAAAGGCTTTAAAGGATTACATAGACGAAAACCTAGCCAAGGGCTTCATACGCCCCTCTTCATCTCCTGCAGGTGCACCCATCTTCTTTGTAAAGAAGAAAGATGGATCTCTGAGACCCTGCGTAGACTATAGGGAACTCAATAAGGTTACTATTAGAAACCGTTATCCATTGCCTTTAATCCCTGAGTTATTGGAGAGAGTGCGACATGCCAAAATTTTCTCTAAACTAGATCTCCGTGGGGCCTATAACTTAGTCCGTATTAGACCTGGGGATGAATGGAAGACTGCATTCAGGTCACGCTATGGACACTTTGAATATCTAGTTATGCCTTTTGGTCTGAGTACCGCCCCAGCCACTTTCCAACACTTGGTGAATGACATCTTCAGGGATCTCCTAGATACATTCGTGGTGATTTATTTGGATGATATTCTAATTTTTTCTAACTCCACAGAGGAACATCATGGACATGTGAGAATGGTCTTGGAATGTCTAAGACAAAATCATCTTTACATCAAACTTGAAAAGTGTGAATTCCATAGGACCGAAATTCAATTTCTGGGGTATGTACTGTCTACACAAGGAATTAGTATGGATGGAAGCAAGACCCAAGCCATCAAGGATTGGCCAAGTCCTAGAAATGTGAAGGAGGTGCAGCGCTTCATCGGTTTGCCAACTTCTATAGACGTTTCATTAGGAATTTCTCTGAGGTAGTGTCACCTATCACCCAACTTACCCGGAAAGAGTCTAGGTTCTCCTGGACTCCCCAAGCCCAGGAAGCATTTTCCCGTCTAAAAGATAAATTTACCACTGCACCTATCTTAGTACATCCCAACCCCGAACTTGCCTTCATAATAGAGGTGGATGCTTCAGACTGTGCCGTTGGAGCTATACTCTCTCAGAGAACAGGTGAGAAGAATGTCTTGCATCCCTGTGCCTTCTTTTCCCAGCAGTTGTCTTTGGCTGAGAGGAACTACGATGTGGGCAATAGAGAGTTGTTGGCCATTATTGCCGCCTTCAAAGAATGGAGACACCTTCTTCAGGGAGCTGCACAGCAAATAGTCGTCCTGACAGACCATCGTAACCTTGAATTTATCAGGTCGGCTAAGTGCCTGACTCCTCGCCAGGCTCGCTGGAATCTTTTCTTAAACCAATTTAATTTTATCATTTCTTATAGACCAGGATCGCGCAATGGAAAGGCTGATGCACTCTCTAGGATTTATTCAGCAGAGACATGTCCACTTACTCCTCCTAAGACTATTCTTCCTGACTCTAGATTCCTGGGAGTGATTCATAATCAAGACCTACTTAAGGACATCAAGGAAGCATTCCATGCGGATTCCTTTTTGGCACAACCCCCAAGGGACGTAAGTCTTGTCTTTAAGAATGGTGTGTGGATTCAGGGACAACGTCTGTATATTCCTGAAACAGTCAGATTAAGAGTATTGCAACTCATTCACGATTCCAAGATAGCTGGGCATAGAGGAATTCTAAAGACACAGGAATTTCTTTCTCGTTTCTTTTGGTGGCCTACTTGCAGGAAGGATGTTTTAAACTATGTCACTTCATGTGAAGTCTGTGCAAGATGCAAAACACCTCGCTCCTCACCAACTGGTCTGTTGCAACCTCTTCCCACCCCGTCCCGCCCGTGGGGATCCATTTCTATGGACTTCATTGTGGAGTTACCAACCTCTCAAGGGAAGAACACCATTCTAGTGGTGGTTGATCGTTTAACAAAAGCAGCTCATTTTATCCCTTGTGTCGGCTTACCCACTGCAAGACAGACATCAGATTTGATGATTAAAAATGTGTTTCGTTTACATGGAGTACCAGATGAGGTTATTTCGGATCGAGGGGTGCAATTCACTTCAAGGTTTTGGCAAAATTTCTGTGCAGCATTGGACATTAAAGTGAACCTTTCTTCTGCTTTTCATCCTCAGACTAATGGACAAACGGAACGAACCAATCAGACCCTGAAGCAGTATCTTCGCTGCTTTATCTGCCACCTACAGGATGATTGGGTGGATCTACTTCCACTGGCTGAGTTCTCTTATAACAACTCTCAGAGCGCCTCCACTAAGCAGTCTCCTTTTTACTCCAATTTAGGTTATCATCCTAATATTCTTCCTCGATTTCCCATAGAAACGCCTTTGCCAGCAGTGGCTGAAAGAATCACGTCTTTACAAAAGAATATGGATCTTCTAAAGGGAAATCTGGAATTGGCTCAGGAAAGGTACAAGAAAGCCGCAGATAAATTTCGTAAACCTGCACCAGCTTTCAAGGTAGGAGACCTGGTCTGGCTGTCAACCAGAAATCTTAAGTTAAGAATTCCATCATCTAAGTTGGGACATAAATACATTGGACCTTATAAAATCAGTAAAATTATAAGTGCTGTCGCTTGTCGTCTTCAACTGCCCAGAACTATGAGAATCCACCCTGTCTTTCATGTATCTCTACTAAAGGCTGCGACACCCAATACGTTTCCTGGACGTTCTTCTCCTTGCCCTGACCCAGTGCTAGTCGATGGTCAGGAAGAATTTGTGGTGGAAAGGATTCTAGATTCCAGGTTGTATAGAAATCAGTTACAATATTTGATTAAATGGCAGGGCTACCCAGTGGAGGACAATTCATGGGAACCAGTCAATAACGTTAATGCTCCTCGCTTGCTCCGTCAGTTTCATCAGAGGTACCCACACAAGCCTGGTCTGAGGTCATCCGGAGGTTGTCCCTAAGGGGGGAGTAATGTAAGGTTCTGTGTACATGTTCCTGAAACTCCGTTTTTCCGTCAGCCATTTTACTTTCTGTCTTGCTGCAGCTGTCTTGCCCTCAGTCAATATGGAGTTTCCAGCTTGCATGTTCCCGCCCTGATTCTCTCCCTCTTGCTTCTTAAGCAGCCACAGCTGAGCAATCAGTGCTTCAGAATCAAGCCTGCAGTGAACCTGTGACCTGACTCCTGGAAGCCTTGGACCTTGTACTCCAGTTATTTCCTATTGTGGAACTTTGGAACACTCGTGGACTTTGGAACCTTGCTATTTGATAAATCCACGTTTGCATGGACTTATGGTAACAGAGAAGAGATCCTGAACCTGTTGTGAGAGTGATTGCTGAGCTTAAGTTACTCTGGCCTGCTGTGTCTCCTGCTTTTGTATCTGCAAACTGTGTGACTATTATTGCCACTTGTATGAAGTAATACAAGACCTTCTATATCAAACCTGTGACTCCTGTGTTTTCATCGCACCCAAGCACAAGACACTATATGAACTGTACTCCTTACATTACATAGTCACTAGGAAAATTGATGAGATACAATTAAAATGAGCCCAGAACTGATTAAAGTTAAAAATCAAGGCAATAGGTGAAGAAATCATATACCGTATATACTCGTGTATAAGCCGACCCGTGTATAAGCCGACCCCCCTAATTTTGCCACAAAAAACTGGGAAAACTTATTGACTCGTGTATAAGCCGGGTGTATAAACTGCCCTCCTGCTCTATGCTGCCCCCGTCCTGCTCCTTGCTCCCCCATCCAGCTCTGTGCTCCCCTATTCTCCTCTGTACTCCCCCCCTCCTGCTCCGTCCTCCGCTGTGCTCCCCATTCCTTCTCCTCCTCCTGTGCCTTCCCTGTCCTGCTCCATGCTTCCCCAGTCCTCCGTTCTCCTCCATGCTTCCCCCATCCACCGTTCTCCCCCCCTGTCCTGCTCCATGCCTCCCCCATCCTCCTTTCTCCTCCCAGTCCTCCTACATGTTTCCCCCGTCCTGCTCCATGCTTCCCCCGTCCACCATTCTCCTCCCCGTCCTGCTCGTGCTCCTTGTCCTCTCCTCCATCATACTCACCCCTCCCCGTGCCATCGCTGAACTTGCCTGCAATCCTGCAGCTCTCCCCGGCTTCCTTCAGCTCTCCAGCGCTGAGCGGTGATGTAATACCGCTCATTAAGGTCATGAATATGGAGGCGACGCCCATGGGAGTGGCGTCGCGTCCATATTACATGACCTTAATGAGCGGGTATTACATCACCGCTCAGTGCTGGAGAGCTGCAGGAAGCCGGGGAGAGCGCAGGGATTGCAGGCAAGTTCAGCGATGGCACGGGGAGGGGTGAGTATGATCCTAGCCACCGGCTCCTGCCGCGGCACCCCCTACCCCGCTGGTTTCTGCCCTATGACTCGTGTATAAGCCGAGGGGGCATTTTCAGCACGAAAAAAGGTGCTGAAAATCTCGGCTTATACACGAGTATATACGGTATATACATTTATATACAAAGTAAAGAAAACAAAAATAGAGTTGGTGACATGAACTTATTTACATATATGCATAGTTACATCCTAAGTCAAACTGTATTATAGGGGTTTAACAATCCAATTCTACCTATACTCTTCTACCCCTTGTTAACCGGTGCATTCACCCCCTCTTGTTTTCCCTAATTGCCTCTTTGCAGTTTTGCACATGTTCTTTTATCTAATATTCTCCCTCCACATCTTCATATATTCTTTTAGTCTTGCACCTCCATACTATCTTTAGGATTCTTTCCAAGAATGGACCTATCCCCACTCATACAGAATTGGCTTGTTTAATCCCTAAAATACAGTTTGACTTAGGATGTAAATATTGTAAGAGGGTCACTGGTAATATGCTGGAGGAGAGATATGTTTCACTGAGGTTATTAGCTTCAGTGATATAAACCTAAAAGTTTGGCTTCAGCAAGTTATGTGCTGAGAGGGGTTAATTGGCATTGACAGGGCCAAGTCTATCATGAAAGGCTGAATAGGTGGGCAGGACAGCTTTTCACCATATCTCCACCCTAGGGAGGAGTCCAGGAGGTAAATGTGAAGCCTTTTGACTTAATGATTGTTCTGTGCATTCTGGAGGGGAGCTGAATACCAGAGCTGGGCTCTTGGTAAACAGAGCTGAATCCTGTTTCCAGTGTGGGCGAACCACGCAGTTATAAGGACTATAGTGAGTGCTGTTTTGTTTATGTCAAGAAGACTGAATGTCTGTTTCTTTTGTTTGGACTGGTTTATGAAGCATGTTTTAATAAACCAGTTGAAAATTTAAACGAGAAACATTCATGTGACTACCTCAATAAGCAGCAGAGTGAGCCGATCTACCACAATATGTATAAACATGTAAATATGTTCGTCACGTTGACTCCCATATTGTTTTCTTTACTATTTATATATATGTATTTTATTTTTCTTCACCTATTGCATTGCTTTATAACTTTAATCAGTACTGTGCTAATTTAATTGTATCATCAATTTTACTAGTGACTAATATGATGATTTCATTCCATATTGTCACAATCAAGTAACAAGCTCTTCCATATGAATGCACTTAATGTATCTTCTCAATAAACTTTCACCAATTTTGCTTCACTATTGAAGTGAGCAAGTGGATATTTCTTTCTGGCCCTCTAGACTAGATTCCTGATGTCCTCATCATCTCGAGAGATTTCTGATGCCTTCCTTGCCTCTGGACCAGATTTCTGATGCGCTTGCCATCTTTGGATCTGATTTCTGATGCTCTCACCATCCCTGGACCAGATTCCTGTAGCCCTTGTTATTTCTGGAGCAAATTTTCCAGATATAGTAAGACACAAGCCCATTTGCTCCTACGATCTAGTTAAAGAGGTCCGGGATGAGAGAGAGCGATAAGGATCCTGGATCGTGATCCAATTGAGTTCGTGGAAATCTAGGTAGGGCTGTAACCCGTCATTTTGTTTCTTTACAAAAGAAAACCCCACAGCAATGGAGGATAAGTATGGTTTGATATGACCCTTTGCGATACTTTCAGCGATATAGTGCTTCATGGCCTGCCTCTCTGAACCAGAGATATTATATAGTTTGCTTCTGGTAGCTTAGCCCTAGGAATAAGATTAATGGCACAATCATGAGGATGATGGGGAGGAAGTTCTTGGCACCCCTGTTCTGTAAAACATCCCCAAATTCAGACGGTATTCAGGCAAAGATTGGGTACATAGCCTGGCTAGCCTAGTGCCCAAGCGGTATCCTTGATAACACTCGCCCCACTTTACA
The DNA here is from genome assembly GCA_033576555.1 of Oophaga sylvatica. NCBI lineage: Eukaryota > Metazoa > Chordata > Amphibia > Anura > Dendrobatidae > Oophaga > Oophaga sylvatica. The sequence continues at coordinate 58,798,160 of JARQOD010000008.1, read as the reverse complement.
ACCTCCCGAGTCCAAGAACCACAGGAGAGGACAAGACCTCTAGCACATTAAGTCACACAAGAAAGGTCCTCCAAAGACTCAGAACAAAAAAGTGAACTTTATTGGTTAAAAGGTAAAAATAAATATAAGGAGATACGGTAGACCATACAGAAACTGGAAAATAGCAAAACACTGGATGGACAAAAATACTGGTGGCAAGAAAATTTTCTATGAGTAGATGGCACCAAGTATCATATGTATAAAAACATGCAAGAAATAAAAGCTATTGTTGCGACCACGCACCACAATTGTGGATACCAGGGCTATGGGGTACTCGGAGCCGAGCCCGTAGAAGTCTATGGGTGTTGTCACTGGTAGCGGTGGCTCGGTCCGTGGCCCTGGCGGTCGTGTAATGCGGGAATATTTACAGGGGATTATTAGGTATAGGTAGTTCGTGACGCCACCTGTGGTTTCTGGTAATTTGTACCAGCGCTGCTGTAAGGGTCTTCACAGGGGATGTTATGGGGCAGCTTGGTAGTAAGTCTCCCACAGGTGAGACGTGTCCCTGGAAGTCTAGGGTGATGATGATGCAGGGTGTAGTAAGAATTCAGTCACACACAAGGTAGTTCCTTTTCGTACCTTTTACTGATGATGGTTCAAGCAGATCCCGGGGAGCTGGTCGGGGTGGAGAGTGCACTTTTCAGTAACAGCTGAGCAGGTTAGAGGCCTCCTTAACTTCCAATGTGTAGGTGAGTCCAACTTGCCTGAAGCGAAGTTAACTCTGAATCTCCAGCTTCTCAGTAGCTGTCCTGCCCGGCCAACATTGTGGTGGAGACTTCTAAGTGGTGAAAACTAAGTCTATATTGCTGATCAGGCTAGACCCGTTATCCCTGTCTCCGGTTACGTATTGACACTTAGGGGTGCTCTCTGCGACCTGTAGTCCAGATGCCTCCGGGTTTCTTGTTACTATGCCTGAAACAGTAGCAACGCTTCGGACCCCGGTGTCCGGCAATTTAGTGCAGGCAATCCAATACCTGTAGCACTTCTCTATCTTCTCCACTGTGCCCTTCGCCCTGCTTCCCGCTTTTAACATAAGCACTTGTGGCAGTTGTGGAATAATGTCAGCTTCATCCAGAGCTCGCTGCACAGCTCTCAGTTTCCTCCAAAGTCCACACAGGACCGAGACTGAATGGCTGCTCTGTCCTTGAGACAGAAGCTAACAGGCTGAACTCCACTGAACACTAAGCTCCACTCAGACTGATCTTATCTCAGACAGATAACTATCCAAGGGATGACTCACTCCTGAGCCTCCCGGAGCTAACTGACTGAACTAACTCCTCTCTATCACTCTCCCTCCAGACTAATCACTCCTGCCACGTGTCACTCCCCCTTATATCTCAGATAGGCGTGTCTGAAAGTGTGAGTGACAGTGAATGCATATCAAGCGTTGCTGTTACCTTCTAGTGCACTCTCCTGGACTTTTATGTGTGCCTGCGTAGCTGGGCTACACATCATCCAAGTTACATGAAATGCTAGTGTAATGACTAAATAGTAATATAATTTACACTGCAATAATTATGCATCAAAAACACAAGCGAAAATTTAATATTCCACAAATCCCATAAAGTGACAGTGTATAAATGGATAACTACCGTATATACTCGTGTATAAGCCGAGATTTTCAGCCCATTTTTTAGGGCTGAAAGTCCCCCTCTCGGCTTATACGGGGGTCGGCGGGGGAGGGGGAGCGGGGGTGTCGGATTATACTCACCTCTCCGCCGCCGCGGTCTCTGCAGCCCCCTCTGCTTCTCCCACGATCTCCGGCTCCTTCCTGCAGCGGTCACATGGCACCGCTCATTAAAGTCATGAATATGCACATATTCATGACTTTAATGAGCGGTACCATGTGACCGCTGTAGGAAGGAAGTGCTGCGGAGAGCGCCGGGAGAAGAGGAGAGGCTGCAGGGACGCGCGATGGAGGGGTGAGTATAGCGATACTACCTGTCCCGTTCCACGCTGCAGGCTGCGTCCTCGTCTGACACCTCTGGCTGTGAATGATCAGCAGAGGGCGCGATGACGTCATTAGTGAGCGCCGCGCCCCCTGCCTGATCATTCACTGCCGAGGACCAGGAAGAGGACGCAGCGCTGCGGTGCAGAGAGGACAGGTAAATATCTCAGGTGCCGGGGTCCTGAGCGAGCGGTGACACCGGCACCTGTCCCCCATAGCGCGCCAGTGTCCCTGCCTGCTCAGGACACCGGCACCTGGCCCCAGCGACGAGAGGTGAGTATGTCTTTTTTTTGCAGCAGCAGCATATGGGGCATAATCTGGAACATATGGGGGCAATAATATGGAGCATATGGGGGCATAATATGGAGCATATGGGGGCATATGGAGCATATGGGGGCATAATATGGAGCATATGGGGGCATAAGCTGTGGAAATGCATATATGGCATTGGGCATAATATGGAGCATATGGGGGCATAATATGGAGCATATGGGGGCATATTGGGAAGCATATGGGGGCATAATATGGAGCATATGGGGGCATAAGCTGTGGAACATATGGGGGCATAATATGGAGCATATGGGGTCATAAGCTGTGGAACATATGGGGGCATAATCTGGAGCATATGGGGGCATAAGCTGTGGAGCATATGGGGGCATAATCTGGAGCATATGGGGGCATAATCTGGAGCATATGGGGGCATAATATGGAGCATATGGGGGCATAAGCTGTGGAACATATGGGGGCATAATCTGGAGCATATGGGGGCATAATCTGTGGAGCATATTGGGCATAATCTGTGCAGCATATCGGGGCATAATCTGTGGAGCATCATATCGGGGCATAATCATTTTTCACCCTAGGCTTATACGAGAGTCAATAAGTTTTCCCAGTTTTTTGTGGCAAAATTAGGGGGGTCGGCTTATACACGGGTCGGCTTATACATGAGTATATACTGTATATATTTATACTCACATGGTCAAGATATATGGTACAAATTTGATTGCAAACATTACTGATGCTTCCATCATTAGCCCTCTCTCATAAGAGAAAATAACTTTTTTCTCCAGGCCAGGAATGGAAGTTGCATATAATAATCAATGTAACAAAATCACAAGCCACACAAGATCATATTTACCCAAAGTAGGAGACCAACCAGTGTACCCCTTGACGTGCGTTTTGATAGAAATCTTCCTCAGAAGGGGTGCACCTTATTACTATTTAGTCATTGCACTAGCATTTCATGTAACTTGGATAGCGTTTTATTTCTTGCATGGTTTTGTTCATATAATACTTGGTGCCATCTACTCAAAGAAAATTTTCTTGCCACCAGTATTTTTGTCCATCCAGTGTTTTGCTATTTTCCAATTTCTGTATGGTCTACCTTATCTCCTTATATTTATTTTTACCTTTTAATCAATAAAGTTCACTTTTTTGTACTGAGTCTTTGGAGGACCTTTCTTGTGTGACTTTATGCTTGGTTTCACGGTCCTCCGTGTTATAACCATTTGAGTACTTGATGAATCTCTAGCACATTAAGTCAATAAATTTTAAATGCATGGCCCCTATCTGAAGATGTATCCCCCGGACGACTCAAGTAAAATACCCCTGGCTCAAGGGTGCAGAGTCAATAGCGATTATGGGTATGGTCTTAGACATTGTATGTGAATCGCCCGCCAGGGCAGTGAGGTACTCGGTACCGGGCTGCTTCTTAAAGAGGAAGTTCACAGCGGCAGTGACCTGGTCCGTGGCCCTGGGCGTCCAATAAAAAGGGTATATATTTACAAGGGATGAGAGAGAGTTTGTAATAAAGTGTTCGCGATGCCACCTGTGGTTTCTGGTCAGAGGTGACCAGCACTGCAGTGCAGATCCTCTGGGACTGGTGGTGATGCAGCAGAGTTGGTATAGCTCTCCACAGGCAGAGCTTACTCCCAGGGCAGATGTATGATGTAGAAGATGGTGGTGTTGGTAGATGTAGCATTGTTGGATGAGTGACGCAGGAATGATTAGAGGACACAGTGGGATGCAGTTTCCAAAGCTTTACTCACAGTTCTGGTGTGCACAGATGCCCGCTTTGTGCCGTGTCCTCCAGGTGAGGGGCTCAGCAAACTCCCAGGTAGATCAGGATACACCTTTCCAGGACTCCTTTCAATATGTTCCTTTCTCAGTCGTCTCACTGTGCTGACTTTCCACCTTTTCTTCCTGTCCAACAACTCGCAATCAGTGTCCCAAGCCAGTAGCCGCGGACCTTGTCAGATAACATCCTCTCTGCGTTTCCTTGCTCCCTTATGGCTACCTTTTTGGAGAAGATAATTGTGGTTCAATAGCTGAGGCACCTAGAGATGCCACTGCCTCCGGCTTGCTAGCTGAGTCTTAGAGTTCTCCACTAGGCTAGGGGCCGGTATCCCTTCTGCGACCTGGTCCCTCCACCAATGGGTCAGGCCCCACGGATGGATCAATCACTATCCGTGCCCCTAGGACTCCTTCTGTCCTTCCAGAAGCTTCTCTCTCTGTTCCTTCTTATCTAACTTTCTCCGTCTGGAGACGAGCTGCTACCAGCTCCAGGTTCCCTCCTATTCTATCTCTCTAGACTCACTTTTCCGCTCTCTAAGCTTCATTTCCCCTCCTCACTTTCGCCAACCACCTCTCAACACTCTTTCCTACCCTGCCTGGGATGAGACCATCCTCCCTTAGGGTACATCCAGGGTGCCCGGCTGCTATAGTATGTGTTGGGTGCAGGTGTTAGAGTCCTGGGTGGTGCTTCCTCCTTACCTGAGAGTGGGGTACCACACCTCTGGATGAGGTGCAATACCTCTGTGGCGACTGAACCCTCAGGGGCGGCACATATGTGTTTGAGGCTCTGAACCTGGATGAACCTAGCGTCGATCAAATTAAACCCTTCCAAACTGTTCAGAAAGGCTGAAATATTCACCTTATTTTTCCCAGATGGATCTCAGTAAGTAGAAAAAATTGTGACCTACCCACGGAGGAGATATGTACACCCGGGTTGCTAACCTCCCCGCAACCCAGGCTCCTTAGTCTTCCAGCGGTTGTTTATGGTGTGGTATGTTAGGACAAGCTCCCACAAAATGACCCTTTTCACCACCACAACACAGCTATATCCACCTTTCTTTCTTCCTATGTGGATCAACCCCCTTCCCAGTTAGTATCTGTGACTGTGAGGTCCATGATATAGGACCGAAACGTTTCGTGTTACTACTGTGAATAAAAATCTTTATTTCACTATACTAAAGTTGAGTGCCGAGTTCATTTTCTATCAAACAAAGCAAAGGCACCCTTTACTCTTACAGATAGCCCTTGACAGAACTGGCTGTGGAGCGCAGGGTTATTCCACTTAGTATCTGTGGACCACCCACGAAACTCGGAGAAATGCTCCGCTGGCCGGTCTCCCTGCTGAAGCTGATGTAGCGTGGACTCGGCCAGGGAGACGCAGTTCGGATCGTCGTATATACGACCCAGCACCAGAAAAAATTCCTCAACCATCCAGAGCGACTGAGAGTCGGCCGGGAGAGAAAATGACCAGACTTGGGGATCACCCTGAAGGAGGGAAATTACAATCCCTACCCGCTGCTCCTCGGTTCCTGAGGAGTGAGGATGTAACTTAAACTAAAGCTTACAGGCCTCCTTAGAAAAAACAAACTTGTCTCACCCCCCCAGGGAACCTGTCAGGAAAAGTGATCTTGGGATCCACTAGCGTTTGCCTGGGAGTCGCGGTCCCTAAATATGACGTTTTAGGTGCTGCAAAGCTACAGTGTGTAGGTCTGCCACCTCCAGGCTGAGTTGCCTTGCAAAAGCAATCACTGGATATGGATCCATGATATGGATCCATGATGGAAAAAAAATGGTTTAGGCTAGAGTTAATGTCATGGCACAGTTTCAAGATATCCCAGGGCTAGTGTCATGCACAGTGTGGGAAGACTAAGTGCAACATGAGGGGAAAAAAGCCCAAATGCTAGTGAAAGGGGGAGTGGAGACCCCAAGGTAGATATAATAGTGCCCTGCCTCCCCTACCGTCCCTGTATTGGTTCCACACCAATCACCGAGCAGGAACCTAAACCCTCTATATCCCTAGAACTAGGCCCTGAATAAGGAAGTGGGATGAGCACTGGTCAGTCCCCACTGTGCACTAAAGAGGAGGGAGACAAACAAGGGGGAAACAACTTAGCTTGAGAAGACTCAGAAAGGTAACACGAAACGTCCTTCAACAGCACCAGAGAGGAAGTAAGCTGACTGCTATAGCTCCAGGCCTTCACAAGGAAAAATGTGAATATCACCGGCGACTCCCTAAAGCAGACTGGGAGTCTATAAACACCCAGGTCCAGGTGTGTCAATTAGAGCCGGAGGGAGGTTGCCATTGGGACCAAAAGTCAGAAGGATTAAAAAGTCAACTACAATGCCAAACGCAGAGTCCTTCTGCAGCCAGATGCAGAGCGACTATCATCTGTCACACCCGTGACCGCTAGGGATTCTTTCTCTGTCCCTAAAGCTAGGGGCATCCTAGCTATCCCTGCTCTCTGGATTATTTCTGATGGTGAAGACGCTGAGGCCATGTGAATTACTGAGCTCCTGAATCAGCCCTAATCTGTCCCTTACCCCATCCAGGCAAGTGGAGAGTTGTTGTGTATATGAATACACAAACCAGACCAACAAGGGAAGAAGTACAGGGATAAATGAAAATGTAAATCATACAAATATGCACTCACAAACAACAGAGTGGAACACCGGAAAGTAAAGGAAGGGAAAACCAAATAGAAGAGGATGAGGATATGCACACAGAACTCCACAATGCCTCCTCAAGCAACAAACACAGCCAACTCCAGAATCAGCAGTATCAAACTAACTCTGGTAATGCCTGCTTGCTAGAGGTAAGTATATATAGCAGAGGGGAGAGGTCAATACTGAACAGCCAACAACATCAAAGCAGGAAAGCTTCCAGGAGCTCTCAACTGAGAAAATTAACCCCTGCACTGCTAGCAGAAATATGCACTATTTAATATGAAGTTGAAGTGTTTTAAATCAGTGCAGGAGTATGAGAAATCTGACAGCATGGTCTTCTGCCTCTCTCTGTCGTGGTAAACCCGTGACAGTATATTGGTCCAAAGAGATGTGTAGCCATAGGTAGATGAGTTTTTTTTGTCTGTAATCATGTGGTAATGACATCTCATCCTTTCAGTTTCTGTCTTGTTTCTGCAACATGGAGACTCCCAATAGGACATTTTGTGCACAAAATTTGGAGCACCATATTGGATGTAGAACATGTGAATGTCCCAGGAATTTTATAGTTCTGTTCAGCGTTGAGGGTTTTTAGCCTGTCTTTGGTCTTTATATGAGTTCAGGTTTTGCAGGTACTCACATTGCAGGGATAGGTTCCTTTTGGTGTATCAAGGGGCTTTGAGCTCTCCTGATCAGGTTTTTTTTTTAATTTGGAACCTGCCTGTGTCATTCTCGTGTAGGATATGGTGAAGTTGTCTAGCTGTTTTTCTTAATAACGCTGGATGTGATCTATAGGTCAATAACAGCTGTTTTCTTCTTTTTCTCTATATTGAAGTAGTTGACTTCTTGTGATCCTGGTGGCTCTGATAATTGTATCATCAGTAGATGTGGGATGGTAATCTTGATTTTAAAGTGGCCTTTTAAGACTGGTTAGATGTTCATTGTTCATCCCTGTCTGTTGGGCTGGAACAAGTATGTACGGTTATTAATAGAGTTGAGCAAATTTGTTTGAATTCGGTCGCCGAATCTAAATTTGGCATGTACGTGCCATATTGGTACCCTGTTCGTGCCGAATGTATGTTTAATGATCGGTTCCGAACACATTCGGCAATTTCTACTACCATTGACTCTAATGACGTTCGGCTGTGCTCAACAAATATTGCAAAAACAATATTCGTTGCCGATCGTATTCGGAACCGAATCCGAGCAAATTTGCTTAACTCTAGTTATTAATACTGCAGGATTATTATTTTATTTCTCTTACTGACAGCAATCAATCTTCTTTCAACTGGCTAACACAATGCCATAACCTTTTTTCCTTTTTACTTTCTGCAGAGACCGTTCATGGATGGAAGAAATGGTCATGGCAGCCTACATAAATGGATAGATACATGGATAGATGAATATATATAGAGAGAGAGATGATAGAAAGATATATAGAATGATAGGTAAACAGATAGATAAGGACACAGATGCATAGAGAGATGGAAAAAGATAACTGGATAAATAAAGATACAAATAGGTAGAATGCAAGAGAAATAGATACATAGAGAGATAGATGATAGATAAACAGATAAATAGAAACATGGACATGGAGAGAGATAAATGGATAGAGAAATAGATAGGTAGAATGATAGAGAAAAAGATAGTGTATATAAAAAAGTCTACACTCCCCTGTTAAAAAAAAACTCTGAAAGCATTATGAGAGGTGAAATAAAAATAGCAAAGCTAAAATAATGTGGTTGCATAAGTATGAACACCCTCTTATTATTGGGGATGTGGTTGTGTTTAGAATTAGTCAGTCACATTTAAACTCCTGTTAAATAGTGCTCAGCACACAGCTGCCATCATTCTAGTAAGAATTCACTGACATTTTCTTAGTTGCATTTTACAGAAAAAGGCATCGTCCGTAAACAGCTTACAACACAACAAAGGAATCTCATGGGTGAAGATTAGTGATGAGCAAACCTACTTGGATAAGGTGTTATTTCAGCATGCTCAGGTGCTATCCGAGTGTCTTCGGCATGCTCTAATAATATTTTAGAGTCCCGCACTTGCATGTCTCGTGTCTGTCAGACAGCTGCAACACATGCATGGATTGCCTAACAAACAGGCCTTTTCCTACGAAGAAAAACATCGACTATGTTTTGCCAAAAGCTACATGAAGTCCTACAAAAGCTTGTTGTAGGAATTTGGACTTTAGTCAAGGTGGAGGGAATAATGAACAGTTCCAAATATCAGTCAGTTTTCCATTAAAACCTTCGTACCCCTGACAAAATGATGCAAAGGAAGAGGAATTTCACCTTTCAGCATGACAACAACCCTAAGCTTTCCTCCAAATCAACAAAAGAATGGCCTCACCAGAAGATGAAAGTTTTGAAGAGGGTCAGCCCTGAATCCAATATAAGATCTGTGGGTTGACCTGAAGATGGCGCTATACACAGGAGATGACCTTGCAATCTGACAGATTTGGAGCTACTGCAAGAATGAGTGGCCAAAAAGCCCCAATTCTAGATGTACCATGCTGAGAGACTCCTAATCTTTCTTTTTTCACCTGAAAACATTTCATTTTTTTAATTTGAATTGTACATATTGTGAGTGATATCAAAGTTAGAAAAAGTTCTGAAATTATTCTTCTTAGTATGATTTTTTTTTATATATGACAAAAACCTACCTGGAATTTTAAAATGAGGTGTGTAAACTTTTTCTATCTACTATAGATGGAAAAGAAAGATAGCATAAAACTTCAATGTCAGATAGGCTTAGAGCTATACCACAATATTCACATTCCACCTGTACAACACTAGAGGGCAGCAGTGCAGCACTAACAACTGCACAGTAAAATAAGCTCTCTGCCTCTTTTCTGATCTTATGGAAGTGGCTTCTAAATTTTATTACAATTTTCTATATGGACTAAATAATATAATTACTATATGAACTTTAGTAGGATATAATAACTATATGTATTATACCTGCACATTAAATCAAAAACAGAACATGAAGGTTTTTATTGCAGCAGATAATGAATGAATTGTTAATTTGTGACATTTAGACACTAAATTGCAGGACTCATACATATGAATACATTGTTCCTATAAAATGTATAAAACTAAAATAACGTTATTAATGGGAAGGTGTCATGTTCAAAAATGCTATTTACCAGCTGATAAAGGGTAAAATCTGACAGGTAAATAGCGTTAAAATCCTGCGTGGCTAATTTATTGGAGCGGAGGCTACAGGGAGAGAATTAACTTAAATCCTTATTATAGCCTTTCACTTCCAGCCATCAGGCGATACTGGGAGCGGTTACAGTGAGAGCATTTTTAATGACTCCACAGCACTATGATTGACAGCAACCTCTGCAGCGTGAGTGTGCAGCGTGTGTTTGTGTTGTCCAGCATGTGTGTACAGCGATTGTGTGCAGCGTGTGTTGTCCAGCATGTGTGTACAGCGATTGTGTGCAGCGAGTGTGTGCAGTGTGTGTTGTCCAGCGTGTGTTGTGCAGTGTGTGTTGTGCAGCGAGTGTGTGCAGCGTGTGTTGTCCAGCATGTGTGTGCAGCGTGTGCTGTGCAGGATGTGTGTACAGTGTGTGTGTGCAGCGTATGTTGTGCAGCGTGTGTGTGCAGTGTGTGTTGTGCAGCATGTGTTGTGCGAGAGTGGCCGTGTGTTGTGCAGCTTGTGTATGCAGAGTGTGCAGCATAGGTTGCTAATCAGAGTGCCAGAAAGTCATTACAACGTACTCATGACCGGGAACACATGACCGCCTATAGCACCTCCCCATTTTTGTGACGCGGGTGTGACTGACTCGCGCATGCGCCGACTAAACTCCATTTTTTGGTCTGCATATTAGCTCTTCTTGCGCAACTAGGACCTTTAGGAAAAAGGAGCATGCGCAATTACATGGTCACCTCGTCCAATCATTATTTTGATGCACACTATTTAAACCGGTACGCCCCTTGCCCTGACACGCCTCCCGAAGAAGCGATAGCGAATCGCGCGTCGGGGCAGAGGGACGCCCGGGGGATTCCACGTGCCCACTTTAGGTATGATTTGTCCATTCATACTATAATTGGTAACTATATTAGTGCAGTGAATTGGTAGTTCTAGCGGTCTTCTCTCATGGGTCATTGGACGCTGGAAAGTCCTGCAATTTTTGCTATACATGCCTTCATAGCAGCTTTGTGATACTTAAGCAGGTCCAGTTTGTCTGTTTTGTACATTTATGATTAATTCAATGCTGCTGTTTACCTTAGCGCTATGAAATATCTTGGACACATTGATTGTCCATATTTATTTGCTCTGCACTTTGAAATTAATAAATAGGGCTATACATCCCATTAATGGGTTATTTTTAGGATACCCTATGGCTTTTTTAGTCCCTCTTTGTTTGGATTAACACCTCTCTGCATATGCATGTGTTTTTATTATTATTCAAGAAAATGTTATTTTAATCTGAGTACCATCTTTGGGGCCTTTTTTTATTATTGGCAGCCAAAACAGTGATAACTTAATTAGTATTGATGGTACACACCTTAGTGATCAATGGGTTGATATATTTAGAGCGATTTTGTGATTAAATTCATCATCCTCAGCAGATGCACTCTGACAACTATCCTATATGTTTCATTGATTGAACAATGGCTTGGATAAGAATGATTTTTCTGACAATATGGCATCCAGATAATGTCCAGCTGACGAGAACAATTTTTTACATGGCCAAGAAATCTGTCTGACTGATGGACAAGAATTTTGTTGGCTGAAAACAATCATTTGTTATTATAGACACATATTGACCTGGAGGCTCATTATCAAAAGCAGTGAGAGACAACAGAGAGAATCGTATTCACTGTTAGAGTAAATGTACAAATTGCATATTTGTTACAGAATATTCAATGTCTGCACCTCTGATGAAGGAAAGCATTCTTTCTGCAATGTGTTGTATAGGTATGGATCGTTTGACTATTCGTAATTTATGACGTCACACTACTTGAGCTGTTCGCTTGAATTCAGTGTAGTCTATTGAGATGCTACCAAAAACCTGTGGGGAATGCTGAAGAGACAAGTTGACCATCACTCTCCACCCAACATCCAAGCTCTAAGACAGGTCGTTCTTAAATAATGAAAAAAGATAGGTGTTACAAGATGTCATTAACTTGTTCCCGCCATGACTAGAGGACTGGGTGCTGTCCTTAAAATCATGGAAGTCATACAAAATAATTGATGTACTAGTTTTTGATGTGGAGCGTATTCATTTTTAGATCAACTAATTTGAATAAAACTGAAGATTTTTTTTATTGAAAGTTATATTATTAACCTTACTTTCATGTTATGGGTTAAAATAATGTTCTGTGACTGAGTCTTGTCAAAATTTTGAACTAAATAAATAACAAAAAACTGACTGGCACTTCCAAAACTGAAAACTTGTGTGTACAGGTGCAAACTAAGAGGAGCCATCTCTATACATAGCAAACAAAGTTGCACTCTGTAGCGCTATAGCATGTAAACATGAAATATATGAAATATGAACAGCATTACTGCTCTAGATAATAAAAAATGGAGATACTTAGCACATCACCCACCAACCTGTGGTGGTTTTAATTGCAGCAGGATCCTGCCTACCATAAATTCAGGTTTTAACCTAAGAGAGATATTCACATTAGGCAGGTTCCCAGAAAACAGGAGATCGCCTTGTTATTGGCTTCTGGGCATGAATGAATTGGCCAAATTATGGGCTAAGTATCTCCATTTTTCTTATTATCTAGAGCAGTAATGCTATTCATATTTCATATATTTCATATTTACATGCTTTAGCACTACAGAGTGCAACTTTATTTGTTTGTCAAAATTTTGGAAATTGTCCTTGGGTTCAGTGAAATATTGATTAAAATTGTAATTTTCAAAAGGACTCTACTCATTTATGATGAGCATTATGTTATGTGTTTATATATGTGTATATACAATCATGTCCAAAAGTGTTGGCACCCTTGAAATTGTTCCAAAAATGAAGTATGTCTCCCAGAAAATTATTGCAATTACACATGTTTTGTTATACCCAAGTTTATTTCATTTATTTATTTAGTTTGTGTGAATTGGAACACAAAAAAGAGGAAAAAAGGCAAATTGAACATAATTTCAACCCCCAAACTGGGCTATACAAAATTATTGGCATCCTCAGCTTAATATTTGGTTGCACATCCTTTGGAATAAATAACTGCAATCTGTCACATCCGCAGGAAGCACATGTGGTTCGTGGACCCACTGTGCCACTGGACCAGACTTGCCTAGGAAGAGGCTTAGCTAAGTGGCTACCTGGTGTTAGGTGGAGCTCCTGATGGTGGAGACAGACTGGGATGCAGGTAGCTGCCAGGTACCACTCCTAAGCAGATGCCAGTACTGCAGCTGCCGATCCCAGGGGTTGGGTTCACTGACACAGGGAGACATGACCAAGGTCACTGAGCAGCATGATACAGAGACTGCCAGACTGTATGGACAACTTGATGTTGAAGATAGGTTCTAGTTCACACTTGTAGATATCAGGAGACAGTTCTGGAGCTGGCTGCACTTGGGCCAGAGACAACGGAAATGGGACTGGCCGCTCCGGGACCAGGAGAATGGGTATAGGTACCACAGACGTGGTTTCTTGATTCATATACCGACAAATTGGTCACAGTAACATGGACAAACTATACTAGGTTAACGGGAACACAGGATACTGGAATAACGTTAACAGACTAAGGATGGGGGACCAGGCAACTTGCAGTTGCACACACCAACACCATTAAGACTGAACTATAGGGGTTGCTCAGGCACCTCCCTATTGGGGGGAGTTCTTTTTATACAAGATGCATTACAGGTGATAACTTTAATGAAAAGCCTCCTAGCTGTTATCTAGGTGCATTTTACTGTGTGCACGCACTGCCCCTTTAATAGCAAGGGAGTGCGCACACACGCATACTAGGCTTTCCGCCGGAACACAGTGTGGCATGCACAGAGGTCGAGAAGGTAGCTCAGGAGGACACTGCTGCAGCCGGGGCTGTGAGCAAGCCAACGTCCTCGAAAGGGAGGCACTGGCACACGTTACACAATCAATCACTTCCTATAACCGTAAACAATCTTCTTATAAACCTCTCAACTGGAATTTTAGACCAATCTTCTTTTGCAAACTGCTGCAGGTCTCTCATATTTGAAGGGTGACTTCTCCTACCAGCAATTTTAGGATCTCTCCACAGGTGTTCAATGGGATTTATATCCAGACTCATTGCTGGCCACTTCAGAACTCTCCAGCGCTTAGTTTCCATCCATTTCTTTGTGCTTCTTGAAGTATGTTTGGGGTCATTGTTCTGCTGGAAAACCCATGACCAAGGATGATGCCCATCTTTTTGACACTGGACACTACGTTGCGACACAAAATCCTTTGGTAATTTTCAGATTTCATGATGCCTTGCACACAATCAAAGTAACCAGTGCCAGATGCAGCAAAACAACTCCAAAACATCTTTGAACCTTCACCATATTTGACTGTAGGTATTGTGTTCTTTTTTTGTAGACCTCATTTCATTTTTGGTAAAGAATAGAATGACGTTCTTTACCAAAAAGCTCTATCTTGGTCTCATCTGTCGACAAGCCACTTTCCCAGAAGGATTTTGGCTTAGTCAAATACATTTTGACAAATTGCAGTCTGGCTTTTTTATGTCTCTGTGTCAACCGTGAGGTCCTCCTGGGTCTCCTGCCATATTGTTTAATTTAATTCAAGTGATTACAACAGCCTCATCACATCTAAGACATATACATAATAATGTATGCAGATTAAATTTTGATATCTGGTGTCCGATCCATAGTCTGATGTGATATTAATGGGTTTCAATTAACACCCATTTGATTGATTACTAAGTATGAGATTTTTTATTTTATCAGAGCCAAACATTTAGTTTAAGAAAGGGTTGTCTTAGTAGTGAAAAACCCCTTTAGCTGTTGCTATATATCCACAGAGAATTTAGTCATCCTAGCAACAAATGAGTTGGCTAGAGGGGATGGTGCTGGGTGATCCAGAGTTCTAGATTACATTAGGATAATTGAATCCATCATATTACTTATTGCTCCCCCACAGGACACGGAGCTTCTATGGTGCAAGTGTGAGTTCCTGTAACGTTCGTGACCTCACGAGAGTCTCAGGACAGCACATTTGTAGGAGTCTCAGGATGGTGATTTGTGGCACGAGGGAGATGTGGGACAGATATAACTTTTGCAGACATCAGAGTGCAATGTCTTCTGGGAAATCTAGTCTAGAGACACAGAGGGAGAGCTGATTGGAGGTTCATAATGTAAACAATAACAGACTACAAAGATGGCTGCCTGGGCTGAAGAGGAACTAAAGGAAGAAAACAAAGGTAACAACAGGGTTTGAGGATCCATTACAGGGACAACCAAGTATTTTATTCTTTTGTGTCCTGAAAACCCTGTTAAAAACATCGATAACCAGAATTATCCATTCAAATTAAATTATAGACTGCAGTGCTGGGGGAAAATTAGCAAACCAGGTATAACTTATAGATTAACTTCTACAGTCCCACCACTATATGTTATGTACAAGTAGTCACAAAAACATTACCTTGTGCTCGTAGTGTAATGCCCCAACGCGGTCTTCATGAGGAGACACTTGTTTCTAAGTATTGATTAGACACACCGAAAAAAATCACCAATTGGTTTTGTTTTATATAATAATTTTATACAAAGGCAGAATTAAAAACAATGACAAATCTAAATGCTGCCCAGTACACATGCTCTTGTTCAAAGCGCATTTGTCACAAGATTTCACAAAAGAAGCTGCATGTATTATTAATAAGGGTCTGTCACTAGATAACTGCATACATCGTTAAATAGATCTCTTAGACCTGATGGAGCTGATGTATTTACTAAAGTAAATCCATGTCAGAATGAATCTATTATCCTGATATTAGGATGAGCATTTTATATGATCACCTATAATTCAGATGTCCAAGTATATTCAGTCTGTGCCCACCCAGCCTGACTGACAGCTGCAGCTTATAGTGAGCAGTGTCCAGTCTCAGCAGCAACAGGAAGCTGGGCAGCATGTATTCTGGACTAGAAATAAAAAGAGTGCAACACAAAGGCTATAGAATGGTACAAATTATTTAATTATACTCAATTGCAAAAATTATTTTTAGCCCAATTCCAATATACATGCATGTAAGTATGAAAAGTTCCCTGGAGTACAAATTTTTTTAAAGGGAATCTGTCAGCAGAATTTTGCTACCTCATCTGAGAGCAGTATGATGTAGGGCACAAGAATAACTTACTGGTCTGCATGCTATCTTTTTGATAACATTATTAATTTATTAGTTGTAGATCTACCAGTTTTCTGAATGCTGAGTTTTTTATAACTCCGCCCACACTACAGACTGACAGCTTTCTGTGTACACTGTGCATAGGCAGAAAGCTGCAAATCAATGGTGGTGGGGCGGTTATACAGAGCTCATGAATCTGGAGAACTACATGGCAGCAGAGAAGAATGACAAGCCCCTCAATAAACTGGGATCGATCATGTAATGTCATAGCTGCAGGGCATTGTAGAGAAGCCCTCACGGCCACGGAAAAGACTTTAGCATGCTCTCTGATGCTTTGTTTGTGTGGGAAATTGGGCTGGACTTTTTTTTTTTTGCGATGTTTGCAAATTGAATCTCAAAGTGTTCGAATTTGCGTGGAACCTTGAATTTAAGGAAATTCTACTTGAAGTCGAACTTCTCATCACTAGTCAGAATGGCATATATACATAGTATAATCCTGATATTAATATTAACATTTCATGAGTCCACCTAAAGAGTTAGAGAGTAGACATGAGCGAGTAGTGAAATACTCGGACTCGCTGTACTCGTTACGAGTAGCTCCTAATACTCGGGTATTCGTAGCGAGTCCAATGTAAGTCTATGGGAAATGTGTGTAATGGGCGGAGAATGTGTGCTGGGGGTCTGTGGGGCTGTGTGTGTGTGGGGCTGTGCCAGGCTCTGCTGGCTCTGGCTCTGCCGGGCCTCTGCTGGGTTCTGTCGGTGCTGTGCGGGGCTGTGCCGGCCTCTGCCGGGGCTCTGCCGGGCTCGGGCTCTGCTGGCTCTGCGGGCATCGTCCAATGGGACTACTTGTCCCATCCAGCTATACCTGCTACAGTGACAGCATTAGCGGATGATGGGAAAGAAGCATTCACATCATCCGGCTAACGTGGTGAATGTTAAAAAAAAAAAAGACATACAGAACATACACATAACATACAACACATAACATAGAGTACATACTCACCGCACACACCTAATTCCCTGAAGCCCTCGTCTCCTGCAAATAATAATAAAATAATAAATCAAACTATACTCACCTTTCCGATGCAGTACCTCTTTAAAAACGAGTGTCCCACGATGGACACAGCAGAGCCCGGCACAGCCCCACCCACCCACACACACACACCTTCACAGACCCCCGCACACATTCTCCGCACACACATAGTCATAGCCTATGACTCATAGGCTATGACTATGACGCTGTGCGGCCAGCCAATCACAGTAATGCCACAACAAAGAAGGCCGCGGCTTTACTGTGATTGGCTAACACATGCCGGGCAGGAGATCCGAATATTGCGAGGCGAGTAGTGAAATTTACTCAGTAGGATTCGAGTACCGCATTACTCGCCGAGTACCGAATCCTAACGAGTATACACGCTCATCCCTATTAGAGAGCTTATGAGTTCAAGTGCATTCAATCTCTTCCCACGCAGCCAGGCTGACAGTTGCAGCTTGTCCAGAGCAGTGAGATTTTAGCAGCAGGGAGGAGGGACACTGAGGAGCTGTCCATCAGGCTAGGTGGGCGGAGACTAACTGTGAACGTTAATAAAGAAATAAGACCTGGATTTTAAAGTAATTACAACAGCCTCATCACATCTAAGAGATATACAGATTACATTTTGATATCTTGCATCAGATCCATAGTCTAATATGATAACAATAAGTTTCAATTAACACCCATTTGACTGATTGCTAAGTCATGAAGCAATAATTTGTCTGTTATTTCACAGAAATATTCTTTATCTTAAAATCCACCTTTGCACAGTTGCCTATTAAGGCGTTTTTTTTTTATTACTTGCATAATACCAAGTAAACTGAATCTGGATTACTACAGGATACTACGGGGATGTAAATCTAGATCTTTTGAACTGTGCAATGTCCATTGTAAAACTTGTAAAATTTAACAGCAGGCTGCAAAAGTCTAATAGGGGAGGACATAAAACATCATTAATATAGTATTTTTCAACCTCCAAACAAGATGTACACTATAAGCAATTGCTTCATTAACCTAATTATTACATTGAGTCTTTATCCATTACCTTTAAGCTGTTCTATGTCTGAGGTAAGAGCTGTCATATCGGTAAAAAAAAAAGGATGATTATCAAAACTGTCTCTATCACTTCAAGTATAAAACAAAGGCCAGCAACTGCAACAATGCTGGAAAGCACGCCATATAATGAAACACTGGCCATTTTATTACAAGAGGGTGGGCAGCTAGCTCTATGACCTGCACGGATTTGCTTGCACATGAGTCACTTTGTAGGGGAGGTGATTGTAGGATTTTTCCCATCTGGCCCAGTGCAGTCAGGGTCTTCAGTGACCGTGCAAAGCGTCTCAGTGTAATTGGTCTGCAAGTTCTCCACATCTTTTTTTGAAATGCCGATCCATTCCTATAACGAAAAAGCATCATGAAATTCAATATGAACAGTTATCACATTTATTACATTTTCAACAATAATTTGAAAGCTTAGAGGGGACCTTTCACCAGTCTGAGCATGTTAAACTGGCCACATCATGAAATAGGGGCTGCAGAGCTGAATAAAACATAGTTTTTTATATTATAATTTCTCATCTCTGACTTGTAAGCTTTGTGATAAGTCCACCTTGGTGTTAGCAGAGATCTTTCTCTTGGGGCATGCACTTCATGAATTTGACCAATCATAAACTGGAGGTGTCATGCAAGAAAAAAATATCATGCCCCCAACAATAACTTAGAACAGGCTTTCCCTTGTGTGAGACATGTAATGACAGGCAGTCTGCTCTCCTCACTGGTCTCTCTTCATGTGTGATTACATGAAGAAATGTTAGTAATCACACTCATCTCTGCTCTTGCTCCCAGCATTTTTCTGTCATACACAGCTCTGCAGTCAGATCAGAGAGAGCAGACTGTCTGTCATTACAAGTCTCCCAGGAGAAGGCATGTTGTTTTGACCTTCAGGGGCGTGTTCTTTTTTCCTCTACATGACAACTTCTCCTTGATTGGTCAGCCTCATGCAAGGGAAGAAGTACACGCCCCCAATGACTGATAAAGTCCCTTTGTGCTTAGCATAAATTATAACCTAAACTTTACAACCTAATATCTCTGCAATGGAGAGGAGAAATAAAAACAGATGTTTTATTTAGCTCGGCAGCCATTATTCCATGATGTTGCTACTTCAACATGATCCAACTGGTGAATGCTTCTCTTTAACCTCTGACAATTTAAGCCTTTTTTTCAGCTTCCTGACAGAGCCCCATTTTTCAAACCTAACATGTGTCAATTTATGTGGTAATAGTTGGGAATGCTTCTTTCAATCCTAGAGAATCAACCGTGGAAACAGGAACCACTTTCAGCACTGCAGCAATACTTTGTGTTTGTCGAAGTAATGTATTATCCAGGATGTAATGAGTACAAACTGGATTTTATCGGAATAACAAAATGGCATACATTTCGTCACTGAAGCAGTATCTTCTATACTTATTCTAGGTTCCATTTGGAAGGACCTTATAGGATGGCAGCATGGGCTTCTATACCTCATACAAACATATACTGACATTGGCATCCAAACGCACTCACTACTAGTTAGCACCTTTTTCCTTTCTCCAACCTCGATTGTAAAGGTTATCTCAAACTATTTAGCTTCTTCTAATCCTAGTGATTTTGAAATTGTTTATTGATGAAATTTTGAACTTTATGATAGTGGTAAATTTAGGTCAATACATTTTGCATTCATTTATGAAAATATCGGAAATTGGACAATTTTTAAAAAAAAAACATGTAATTTTCAATCTTTGAATTTTTACGTGCTGTGAACAGATAGTCCTATCATACAAAATTGTTGAGAAATATAATTTCTCATAAATATACTTTAAGTTGTGATCACTTTTCAAATATCCTTCTATATTTTTAGAATTTTAAAAGGGTTAAAAGTCTAGTAGCAATTTTTGCATGTTAGGTGACACCACCATTTTAAAAACTGCAACTCTCCATTTTTCCTTATTTATGTGATTTATTGATTTTGTGTTATTCTGCAGAAACATGGTTGAAAAGCGATGTCTGACTTAAATTTGTTCATTTTCATAGACTTTTGATTTATTATTACTTTTGTCAGATTCAAGTTATTTCTGTCCCCATTGTGGGTTTTTCTGTCATTAAACGAGGGGCACCAACAATTTTGACCAAGTGTATAATAATAATAATAATTTTATTTCTATAGCGCCAACATATTCCGCAGCACTTTACATTATAGAGGGGACTTGTACAGACAATAGACATTACAGCATAACAATAAACACAGATCAAAGTAGATACCAAGAGGAATGAGGACCCTGCTCACAAGCTTACAATCTATAAGGAAAAAGGGGAGACACGAAAGGTAGATGGTAACAATTGCTTTCATTGTTCGGACCAGCCATAGTGTACGAATCGGGTGTTCATGTAATGCTGCATGAACCAGTTAACAGCCAATGTATGTAACAGTACAGACACAGAGGGCTATTAAATGCATAAAGCGGGTGAGAACATAATACGAGGAACCTGGTTATGATAGAAAATTTTTTGAATGGGCCAACAGGGATAGTTAGGGTAATGCGTTGAGGCGGTATGCCAAGTCTGAACAAATGCGTTTTTAGGGCACGCTTAAAACTGTTGGGATTGGGGATTAATCATATTATCCTGGGTAGTGCATTCCAAAGAATTGGCGCAGCATGTGAAAAGTCTTGGAGATGGGAGTGGGAGGTTCTGATTATTGAGGATGCTAACCTCAGGTCATTAGCAGAACGGAGGGCACAGGTAGGATGGTAGGCTAGGCTGAGACAGGGGAGGAGATGTAGGGTGGTGCTGAGCCATGGAGTGTTTTGTGGGTGAGGGTAATAAGTTTGTACTGGATTCTGGAATGGATGGGTAACCAGTGTAATGACTGGCACAAGGTAGAGGCATCGGTATAACGATTGGTGAGGAATATGATTCTGGCTGCAGCATTCAAGACAGATTGGAGAGGGGAGAGTTTGGTAAGAGGGAGACCGACTAGTAGAGAGTTACAATAGTCCAGACGAGAATGAATAAGAGAAACAATAAGAGTTTTTGCAGAGTCGAAAGTAAGAAAAGGTCGAATTCTAGAGTTGTTTTTGAGGTGGAGATAACAAGAGCAAGCCAGTGATTGGATGTGGGGGGTGAATGAAAGCTTGGAATCAAGTATGACCCCAAGACAGCGGGTATGTTGCTAGGGAGTAATGGTGGAACCACATACGGAGATGGCAATGTCGGGCAAAGGTAGGTTAGTAGAGGGAGGAAACACGAGGAGTTACGTTTTTTGACATATATATATATTTAATATATATATATATTTTTGTGCATATAGAAACACTATTTGCATTTTGGAAACTACACCCCTCAAGGAATTCATCTGGGGTGCAGTGTGACCATCATTTTGGACCAAAAAATGTTTCAGAAAAGTTTATATAAAAAACTAAAAATACATTTTTCCCTCAAAAAGTTGCTTTGCCCCAAATGTTTCATTTTCAAAAGGGGTAACAGGAAAAAAATGGAAAGCACATAATGTTGCACAAATTTTCCAGAACACAGAAACACCCAATATGTGGTTAGAAACTACTGTTTGTTCACACAGCTTCTCAGAATGTAAGAGACACTATTCGTCTTATTTGTCTTCTAGACCACAAATTTGCCAGGAATAGTTTTGGGCCACTTGCAAAGCCCCGAGGTGCCAGATCAGCTAAAATCCTCCAAGTGACCCCATTTTGGAAACTAAACCTCTCTTGAAATTCATATAAGGGTATAATTAGCATTTTACCCACACAGTTGTTTCACTAATTTTTTTTACTATTGGGTTGTGGAAAAATGAAAAATTAGATTTGTTACAACAATAAGTTGATTAATCTCAAAATATTTCCATTTTCCACATTGTAAGCGAGAAAAGAAAGACAAAAATTATTATGCTATTTCTCCCAAGCACGGCAATACATTATATATGTTCATACACTACTATTTGGGCATATGGCAGGGCTCAGAGTGACATTTGCCGCTTTTGCACAGATTTTTCTTAAATAGTTTGTGGGCACCATTTTCAGAGGCCCCAATGTGCCGAAACAGCAGAGATCTCCCCAACGTGATGCCATTTTATAAATTAAAGTGTGGGAATTCATCTAGGGGTTTAGTGACTATTTTTACCCCCTGGCATTTTCCAGAAATTAGTGCGCAGTGGATGTTGCAGAATGAAAATTGCAAAAATATAATTTTAGTGCCCAGCGCAAAGTGCCCGACTTGTGCTTTTGGAGATTCGAGTGGCTTATGAGGGTAGGTCCAACTGACAGATTCCCTTTAGGTTGGTTGTCTAGGACTTAACAATTGATGAGGAGGCCTGACATGCCAACGATCAGGTGAAAACTGCTCGGGCAGCAGTTAGGACTAAGCAATGTATGGGTGGCACACAGCAGTACCGTGCATTGCTTGGTGGCTGTTATGGGTCTGCAACTCAGGAATAGAGCAGGGGGAATCTGACCCTGCACTAGGACTAGACTAGATCCCTACGATGGAGCGGGTGACCTATTCCTTGCGAATAGACCCACCGACGATCCTAGTCTAGACTCAAGTGAAGACATGAAGGGGGGGGAAGGGGATCCCTGAAAGATCTAGGGACTGGGAACGAAACACTGGTAAACTCCTATCAGTGAAATAGAGGAAGATGCAGAAACAAAAGGAAAAAACAAAAAGACTAAGCAAGCAGAACTAGAGTTCCCAGAGCTGCACAAAGTATAGCCAAAGTTAGCAAGGCTCCTAGCCACAACTCAAGCGGATTAACACTGATGTCCAGCAAGGATAATAAAGGGTGCAGGGTAATAAAGGGTGATACAATCACCTGACCAACGACAAGCCCAACACCAAGGGAAAAAGACTAGCAGCCAGAAACCACAAGATGGCGGATGGTCAAACTGAATAGATTCTAACAGTGGCCACTGCCACGTACTGGAGAGCTTTCATTCCAGTGGGATACAATGCAAAGTACTTAGCTGTAGCGGCTAAGGAATGTGCGGGGCTGCTATGTTTCACCCTTACATCGCACCGGCAGGGTCAAAGAGGAAGCCCTCTCCCTTTGATAACCATTTAGATGCCACTGTTGCTATTGGTAGTAGTACAGTCATGGCCAAAAGTTTTGAGAATGACACAAATATTAATTTTTACAAAGTCTACTGCTTCACTTTTTCTAATGGCAATTTGCATATACTCCAGAATGTTATAAAGAGTGATCAGCTTAACAGCAATTACTTGCAAAGTCAATATTTGGCTAGAAAATGAACTTTATCCCCCAAAACACATTTCAACATCATTGCAGCCCTGCCTTAAAAGGACCAGCTAACCTCTTTTCAGTGATTGCTCCATTAACACAGGTGTGGGTGTTGATGAGAACATGGCTGGAGATCAATCTGTCATGATTAAGTAAGAATGACACCACTGGACACTTTAAAAGGAGGCTGGTGCTTGGCATCATTGTTTCTCTTCTGTTAACCATGGTTATCCCTAAAGAAACACGTGCAGTCATCATTGCAATGCACAAAAATGGCCTAACGGGAAGAGTATCGCAGCTAGAAAGATTGCACCTCAGTCAACAATCTATCGTATCATCAAGAACTTCAAGGAGAGAGGTTCCATTGTTGCCAAAAAGCCTTCATGGCGCCCAAGAAAGACCAGCAAGCGCCAGGACCGTCTCTTAAAAGTGTTTCAGCTGCGGGATCGGGCTACCAGCAGTGCAGAGCTTGCTCAGGAATGGCAGCAGGCAGGTGTGAGTGCATCTGCACGCACTGTGAGGCGGAGACTCTTGGAGCAAGGCCTGGTCTCAAGGAGGGCAGCAAAGAAGCCACTTCTCTCCAGAAAAAACATCATGGACAGACTGATATTCTGCAAAAGGTACAGGCAGTGGACTGCTGAGGACTGGGGTAAAGTTATTTTCTCTGATGAATCCCCTTTTCGATTGTTTGGGACATCAGGAAAACGCCTCATTCGGAGAAGACAAGGTGAGCGCTACCACCAGTCTTGTCTCATGCCAACTGTTAAGCATCCTGAAACCATTCATGTGTGGGGTTGCTTCTCAGCCAAGGGAATCGGCTCTGTCACAGTCTTGCCTAAAAACACAGCCATGAATAAAGAATGGTACCAGAATGTCCTCCAAGAGCAACTTCTCCCAACCCTCCAAGAGCAGTTTGGCGATCAACAATGCCTTTTCCAGCATGATGGAGCACCTTGCCATAAAGCAAAGGTGATAACTAAATGGCTCAGGGAACAAAACATAGAGATTTTGGGTCCATGGCCTGGAAACTCCCCAGATCTTAATCCCATTGAGAACTTGTGGTCAATCATCAAGAGACGGGTGGACAAACAAAAACCTAAAAATTCTGACAAAATGAAAGCATTGATTGTGCAAGAATGGACTGCTATCAGTCAGGATTTGGTCCAGAAGTTGATTGAGAACATGCCAGGGAGAATTACAGAGGTCCGGAAGAAGAAGGGTCAACACTGCAAATATTGACTTGCTGCATTAACTCATTCTAACTGTCAATATAAGCTTTTGTTACTCATATGTTTGCAATTATTATATTTCTGTCTGTGATAAAAACATCTGTCAAACACACATAAAAACCAGAGAGCAGAAGATCATGTGAAAATATAATATTTGTGTCATTCTCAAAACTTTTGGCCATGACTGTATATATGGAGTTAAATGCCCATGATCATCTGCTAACACTTATGGCCGATGTTATAGCAGCCTGTCAGCTATAAAATACAGGGCTGTTGGGGTTTTTTCTCGATAAAATGGTAATTTATAAAGTTGCTATGTGTTATTATTTTAGACCACACCCTGACTACAGTGTCCTAGAAAACTGTTTACCTGGAAGTTGTTATCGTAGGTCTTGAAAAGGTCTTCAAACTTCTTACCGGGATTTGGAATTTGAGGAACAAGAATCACCCAAATCCTATAAAAATTAAAATCTGGAATTAGGTATAATTTAGCAATACTGAAAAACACCATCCTGCGCTGGCTTCAAAGTCCGCAGATGATGGTCTGTGTATGGTTGACAAATTCTAGACCAACTGCGGGTCTCCTAAACTGTATTGGATCAGTAGACCTACATTATAGTCCATATATGGACCATGAAATGCAGACATGTGAAGCTGGAGAGACAACGGTGTCATCAGATGGAAGAATACTGTAAGATTCATAATCACCAAAAAAAATAAATGAATAAAGTCATCTATACCAAGTATGGCTGAGCTCATATTAATATTAACATATTATATATTTATATTTACATATATTACTGGCAAACTTTACCAATGCAAAATAAACTTTAGTCACACTTTTCGATCCCGGTGCCTAAAAAGCCATAAAGTAGGTAAATTAATGAACACCAGTGTGAACGTGACGTGACTTTTCCTATTTGTTACTGTACATTTTTTTTTTAGAAAATATGAATGTTTTGCTGTTATAGCGTCATAGACTTTAATCAGCACCTGGCAAAATGATGGGAATAGCTGTATAGGGAATTTTATCATGAAAAGTAAATCATTATCAAAGCAATTGTACAGCACAATTATATTCTACATGTATTTGTCCCATTTTGTTTCTCTGTCACTTATATTCCTCTGACTGAAACATATCGTATATACTCATGTATAAGCCGACCCCCTAATTTGCCACAAAAAAATAGGAAAACTTATTGACTCGCGTATAAGCCTAGGGTGAAAAATGATTATGCCCCATATGATGCTCCACAGATTAGGCCCCCATAAACTGCACAGATTATGCCCTGTATGATCCACAGATTATGCCCCCATATGCTCCACAGATTATGCCCCCATATGCTGCACAGATTATGCCCCCATATGCTCCACAGATTATGCCCCCATATGCTCCAGATTATGCCCCATATGCTGCACAGATTATGCCCAATATGCTCCACAGATTATGCCCAATATGCTCCACCGATTATGCCCCCATATGCTCCAGATTATGCCCCCATATGCTCCAGATTATGCCCAATATGCTCCAGAGATTATGCCCCCATATGCTCCAGATTATGCCCTCATATGCTCCAGATTATGCCCCCATATGCTGCACAGATTATGCCCAATATGCTCCACAGATTATGCCCCCATATGCTCCACAGATTATGCCCAATATGCTCCACAGATTATGCCCCCATATGCTCCAGATTATGCCCCATATGCTCCAGAGATTATGCTCCAGATTATGCCCCCATATGTTCCACATATTATGCCCCCATATGCTGCACAGATTATGCCCCATATGCTGCACAGATTATGCCCCCATATGCTGCACAGATTATGCCCCCGTATGATCCACAGATTATGCCCCATAGTATACGTCCCTTATGCTGCTGCTGCAAAAAAAAATGACATACTCGCCTCTCGTCGCTGGGGTCTAGGTGCCAGTGTCCTGAGCAGGCGGTGACACTGGCGCGCTATGGGGGACAGGTGCCGGTGTCCCCGCTCGCTCAGGACCCCGGCACCTGAGATATTTACCTGTCCTCTCTCCACCGCTGCGCACTGCTCCCTCTTCCGGGTCCTCGGCAGTGAATGATCAGGCAGGGGGCGCGACGCGCACTAACGACGTCATCGCGCCCTCTGCCTGAACATTCACAGCCAGAGGATTCGGACGAGGGAGCAGCGCGCAGCGGTGGTTCGGGGACAGGTAAATATCGCTATACTCACCCCTACGCCGGCGCGTCTCTGCAGCCTCTCCTCTTCTCCCGGCGGTCTCCGCAACTCTTCCGTCCTACAGCGGTCACGTGGTACCGCTCATTAAAGTCATGAATATGTGCATATTCAAGACTTTAATGAGCGGTACCATGTGACCGCTGCAGGAAGGAGCCGGAGATCGTGGGAGAAGCAGGGGGTCTGCAGAGACGCGCCGGCGGAGGGGTGAGTATGATCCGGCTCCCCTGCCGACCCCGTATATGACTCGAGTATAAGCCGAGAGGGGGACTTTCAGCCCTAAAAAATGGGCTGAAAATCTCTGCTTATACACGAGTATATACGGTAATTATAAAACAATGAAAACGCAGGAAAATGTATCATTGTAAATCTGACTTACCTATCTGTCCTAATCACAAGAACCACAACTACCAGCAACAAAAATGTAACAACCAGGATAACAAATGCTTTAATAAACGTTGACGGCTGCTCATCTGAAAAGAAAAAAAATATCACTAGAGTGAAAAGAAATTAAAGTGTTTAGATGTTAGATTAAGGCCGGGTTCAGACATGTAACAGAATCATCTGATTTTAATCAAAAAAAAAAAAAAATCATTAATAATTTTTTACCCGTATTGTCATCCACATGTTTATTTTTTACATCTATTTTTATACATCAGCAGTAAAGTTTCCTATGTTAATAATTGCAATTTCTCTGTAAAAATCACATGCACTCCAAATGATCTATATGAGATCTGATTTTTTTCTGCACCTATAGACTTGTATAGATGAGTTCTGAAATACAGACGAGAATAGTGCTTTTTTCACACCTTCACTCGGTCCATGTGAAAAACTGTAATTTGAACAGCCTTATGTAATAACGTAGTCAATGTAATGTCTATTTGCTATCTGATTTTAACACAGCACGTATAAGATTACTACACTTGTCCGAATAAACCTTAAAGTGAACCTGTCAGCAGGATTATCCTAAGTAAACTACAGGCATTGTCAGGTTTGTGCTGTTGTACTGATTAAAATGATACCATGATATATGGGGTGAAGAAATCCGTCTTGTGGTTCTTGTGTAATCAGTGTTAGTTTTCAGTTAATGAGATGCCCTCCCAGGCGTGCTGTAGGAAGAGTCTTATCTTCCTGCTCTAAGCCAGGGAAACCAAGGAGAGACCTGCCCACTTTGCACTGAAGAGGGGCAGTACACCGAAACACAGTGTCTGCAAATTGAGAAGAGACAATTTGCATATTTCCCAGAGGAGCATTGCGGCTTTAAGTCTCCTCATCTCAGCATGCTTAACATGTCACTCTCCGCAAGGAGAAACAATACTTCTTGGATCCCGGTCAGACGCCTCTCACTCAGCCAAACCAGATCTCACACTTTGCACTGATGAGGGGCAGTACCCCAAAACACAGTGGCTTCAAATTGAGATTCTGGTTTGGCTTTTATCTTAAGGCATGTGACATGGCTCGTTAAAGGGTCGACATTGACTTTTAGGATTGCTACTTCCAATAGATGGCGCTAGAGTTGTAGTCCTCGATCTCTTTGAAGAGACAATTTGCATATCTCCCAGAGGAGCATTGCAGCTTTAAGTCTCCTCATCTCGGCATGCTTAACATGTCACTCTCCACAAGGAAAAATTATACTTCTTGGATCCCTTTTCTTAGTATAATAAGCTAAGATTAGGAACCTTCCTGGAGCGTGAAATTCTTAAGCTCCAAATTTTCTATCTAATGGATTTCAGGAGTTTTGTAACAACTGTAGAAACATGTTTTAATAACACAGGTCTGCAAGGGTAAAATTGTTTAAAAAGTAAGAGGTGATTTTTATATACTTTCGATTGCTGAACTCAGTAAAAATATTAAAAAATTCCATCAGGTATAGTTTTTCACAAACACAGACTCCATGGGCTTTTTCTTACTCTGCACCCCCTACCTAAGGGAGTACTGTCCTCGAAGCCACTGTGTGTACTCTGTGCCCCCCGCCTGTGGGAGTACTGTTGTTGAGGCCGCTGTGTGTACTCTGCACCCCCAGTCTGTGGGAGTATTGTCCTTTAACCCGCTATGTGTACTCTGCACCTCCTGCCTATGGCCACTGTTTGTACTCTGCACCCCCTGTTTGTGGGAGTACTGCCCTTTAAGCCGCTGTGTGTACTCTGCATCCCCCTTCTGTTGGAGTACTGTCCTTTAAGCGGCTGTGTGTACTCTGCACCTCCTGCCTGTGGGAGTACTGTCCTTGAAGCCACTGTGTGTACTCTGCACCCCCTGTCTGTGAGAGTACTGTCCTTTAAGCCGCTCCGTGTACTCTGCACCTCCTGCCTGTGTGAGTACTGTCCTTGAAGCCACTGTGTGTTTTCTATTAGTCTGAGAAATAAATAATTGGCATCAGTCATCTCATTGCTATTAGTAGACCCCAAAAATAATTTTTCAGGCCTGGTGTGTATTCTAGTAGTTTTGTAAATCAATATATCACACAACCGTCTCATTGGCCTTTGTAGTCTCCAAAAACACTTTTTCAGGCTTGTTGTGTGTTTTACATTATTTTCAGGCACTATGCTATCTATTTATTTACTGCAGGGTATTTAATCATTATATTTCTGCTTTTGTTTTTTTTTTCAGTTTAGTGGCTTGTGTGAACATATACTTACCGTATTTTTCGGACTATAAGACAAAAAAATTGTGAGGAAAATGGGGGGTGCGTCTTATAGTTCGAACTCAGGCTTACCGGGGGGTTGCGGCAGAGGTGCGGCGATGCTGAGGTGCGGTACGGCGTGCACCTGAGCAGGGTCCCTTCCTCTGTTGAGGTGACGCCGTGGCACGGTGTCCACGGAGAGCAGTAAAGCCGGGTGAATCACGGGTTTCTTAGTGGGGCCGGCCATCTTCCTGAGGACGCACGTGCGCAGATTGAGTTCTCTGCTTCCCGGGGCTTCAGGAAAATGGCCGCGGGAGGCCGCGCGTGCACAGATAGAGATTGCGGCGCCCATTTTCCTGAAGCCGAGTTCACAGATTGAGAGCTCAGCTTCACTCGGCTAAAGGAAAATGGCCACCACGATCTCATCTGCGCACGCGCTGCCTCCC
>JARQOD010000008.1:58639472-58768203 GCA_033576555.1 Oophaga sylvatica | reverse complement strand
TTTAATAATTTAAATTTTTTTTTCTTTGGGGTTGGGGGGAAAAACCCCCCCCCTTTTTTTTTTCCCCTTTTTTTAAAAAAGGGTTTTTTTTGGGGTTTTCCCTTGTTTGGGGGAAAAAAAAAAAGGGGGAAAAAACCCCCCCCAAAAAAAAGGGGTTTTTTTGAAAAACCCCAAAAACCCCCTTTTTTTTAAACCCCAAAAAATTTTCCCGGGGGGGTTTTTTAAAAAAAAAAAATTTTTGGGAAAAAAAAGGGAAAAATTTTTTTTTTTCCGGCCAAACTTTTCCCCCCCCCGGGGGGTTTTTTTTTTTTTTAAAATTTTTTTTTTTGGGAAAATTTTTTTTTTTAAAAAAACCCCCCCAAAAGGGGGGGAAAAAACCCCCCCAAAAAAAAAAAACCCTTTTTTTTTTTTTTTTTAAAAGGGTTTAAAAAAAACCCCCCTTTTAAATTTAAAAAATTTTTTTTTTTTTTTGGGAAAAAAAAATTTTTTTTTTTGGGGGGGGAAAAAAAAAAATTTTTTTTAAAAATTTTTTTTTTTTAAAAAAAAAAAAATTTCAAAAAAAAGGGGAAAGGAAAAATTTTTTTTTTGGGGCCTTTTGGGTTTTTTTAAAACCCCCCCCCAAAAAGGGGGGCCCCTAAAAAATTTTTATTTTTTTTTAAAAAAAAACCCCCCCCCCCCTTTTTTTTTTAAAATTTGGGAAAAAAATTTTTTTTTTTTCCTTTTTTAATTTTTTTTTTTTTTTTTTTAAAAAAAAAAATTTTTTTTTTTTTAAAAACCCCAAATTGGGGTTTTTTCCCCAAAAATTTAATTTTAAAACAATAGGAAAAAAATTTTTTGGGTTTTCCCCCCCCCTTTTTAAATTTGGGGGGTTTTTAAAATGAAAAATTTTTTTTTTAACCAAAAAAAAAAATTTTGGGGAAAAAATTTCCCCCGGGGCCCGGGAAAATTTTCCGGCCCAAAATCCCGGGGGGGGGCCCCCCCTTTTTTTCCCCCCCCCCCGGGGGGGGGGGGAAAAGGGTTTTTTTTTTAAAATAAAAAAGTTTTTTAAACCCAAACGGAAAAAAAAATTTTTTTTTTTTCCCGGGGGGGGGCCCCTTTTGGGCCCGGGGTTTTCCCAAAAATTTAAAAAAAAAAAATTTCCCCGGGAACGGCCCTTTTTTTTAAAAATAAAAAATTAAGACCCCCAAAATTTAAAGGGAAAATTTAAAATTTTTTTTTTTTCCCCCCCAAAAAACCCAAAAATTTTTTTCCAAAAGGAAAAAAAAAAAAAAAATTTTTCCCCAAATGGGGGGTTTTAAAAAAAAAAATTTTCCCCTTTTTTTAAAAAAACCCCCCTTTTGGGGGAAAACCCTGTTTCCCCCCCCAAAAACCCTTTTTTTTTTTTTAAAAAAACCCCCTTTTTAAAAAAAGGGGGGGGGGGGGGCCCCCCCGGGGGGGGGGGTTTTTTCCCCAACCGAAAGGTTTCCCCGGGGAAAAGGTTTTTTGGGGGAAAAAACCTTTCTTTTGGGGAAAAAAAAGGGTTTTTTTAAAACCAAAACCCCCGCTTATAAAAAAAAAAGGGGGGGTTTTTTTAAAATTTTTTTTTTAACCCCCGGGGGTTTAAAAAAAAAACCCCCCCTTTTTTTTAAAAAAAAAAGGGGGGGAAAAATTTTAAAAAAAAAAAAAACCCAAAAAATTTTAAAAAAAAGGTTTTTTTAAAAAAAAGGGGGGAAAAAAATTTTGGTTTTTAAGATTTTATTTTAAACAAAAAAAAAAAAAACCCCCCGGGGGGGAAAAAAACCCCCTTTAATAAAAAAAATTTTTTTAAAAAAAAAATTTTTGGAAATTTAAAAAAATTTTTAAATTTTTTTTTTTTTTTTTTAAAGTTTTTTTTAAATTTTTTTTTTTTTAAAAAAAAAGGGGGAATTTTTTTTAAACCCCCCCCGGGTTTGTTTTAATGTTTTTAATTTTAAATTTTTTTCCCCCCAAAAAACCCCCCTTTTTGGGTTTTTAAAATTAAAATTTTTTTTTTTAAAAAGGGGTTTCTTTCGGAAAAAAAAATTTTTTGGCCAAAAAAAAATTTTTGGGAAAATTAAAAAATTTTTTTTTTTTTGGGGTTTTTTTTTTTTTTTTTAAAGAAAAAAAATTTTTTTTTTTTAAAAGGTTTTTAATTTTTAAAATTTTTATTTTTTTAAAAAAAGGGGGGACCTTTTTGGGGCCCCCAAAAAGGGGAAAAATTTTTTAAAACCCCTTGGTTAAAAAAAAAAAAAAAAAAAATTTTTTTTAACCCGGAATTTTTTTAAAACCCCCCTTTAAAAAAAATTTTTTTTAAAAAAAATTTTTTAAAAAATTTGGGGGTTTAAAAGGGCCCTTTTAAAATTTTTTGGGGCCCTTTTTTAAAACGTTTGTCCCCTTTTTCCCCGGGAAAAATTTTTTTTTTGGGGGGCCCCCGGGCCCCAAAAAAAAGGGTTTTCCCCTTAAAAAAGGGGTTTTCCCCCCAAAAAACCCCCCGTTAAAAAAAAACCTTAAAGGGGCCCAAAATTTTAAAAGGGGAAAAAAAAAAAAATTTGGTTTCCCCCCAAAAATTTAAAAGGGGGCCAAAAGGGGGGGGGGGGGGGGGGGGGGGGGGGGGGGGCCGGGGGGGGGGGGGGGGGGGGGGGGGGGGGGGGGGGGGGGGGGGGGGGGGGGGGGGGGGGGGGGGGGGAAAGGGGGGGGGAAAGGGGGGGGGAAGGGGGGGGGGGGGGGGGGGGGGGGGGGGGGGCCCCCCCCCCTTTTTTTTTTTTTCCCCCAAAAAAAAATTTTTTTTGGGAAAAAAAAAAAGGGGGAAAAAAAGGGGTTTAATTAAAAAAACCCCCCAAAAAAAATTTTTCCCAAAAGGGAAAAAAAAAACCAAAAATTTTTAAATTTTTTTAAAAAAATTTTAAAAAAAAAATGGGGGCCCCCCCCAAAAAAAAAAAAAAAAAAAAAAAAAAGGGTTTCCCCCTTTTTTTAAAAAAAATTTAAAAAAAAAAAAAAAAAATTTTAGGGGGGAAAAACCTTTTTTTTTTGGGAAAAAACCCCAAAAATTTAAAAAAAATTTTCTTTTAAAAAAGGGCCCAAACCCCCAAAAAAAAAAAAAAAAGGGGGGAAAAATTTGTTTTTCCCTTTTTTGGGGGGGGGGGGGGAAAAAAAAAAATTTTTTTAAAAAAAAAAAAACCCCCTTTTTTTTTTGGGAAAATTTGAAAAAAAAAAAAAAATTTAAAATTTTTTTTAAGTTTTCCCAAAAAAAAAAAAAAATAAAAAAAAAAAAAAAACCCCCTTTTATTTTAAATTTTTGGGGAAAAAAACCAAATTTTTTTTTAAAAAAATTTTGGATTTTTTAATTTGGGGGGCCCCCAAAAAAAAAATTTTTTGGGTTTTTAAAAAAAAAAAAAAGGGGGGGGGGGTTTTAAAAAGGTTTTTTAAAAAAAAAAGGGCCAAAAACCCTTTGGGGCCCCCGGGAAATTTTAAAATTAATTTTTTTTTAATTTTTTCCCCCTTTTTTTTTAAAAATTGGGAATTTTTTTTCCCCCCCGGGAATTTTTTTTTTAAAGTTTTTTTTTTAAAAAATTTTTTTGGGGGGGTTTTCCCCCCCCTTTTTTTTTTTAAAAAATTTTTTTTTTAAAAATTTTTTTGGGAATTTTTTTTAAAAAATTTTTTCCCCCGGGGAAAACCCAACCAAATTTAAACCGGGGGGGGAAAAATTTTTTTTTTTCCCCCCGTTTTTTAAAAAAAAAAAAAAGGGTTTTTTAAAAAAAAATTTTTTGGGGGGGGAAAATTTTTTTTAAAATTTTTTTAAAATTTTTTTAAAAATTTTAAAAAATTTTCCTTATTTTTGGGGGGGGGTTTTTTTTTTTTGGGGGGGGGGTTTTTTTTTTTTTTTTGGGGGGGGAAAAAAAAAAAATTGTTAAATTTCTTTTGGGAAAAAAAGTAAAAAACCCCCGAAAGGGGAAAGGGGGAAAACCCCCTTCCCAAAAACCCCCCCTTTTTTTTCCCCCAAAAAAAAAAAATTTTTTTTTTTTTTCCTTTTTTTTTAAAAAAATTTTTTTTTAAAATTTTTTAAAAAGGGAAGTTTTTTTTTTTTTTCCCCCCCCCCCCTTCCCTTTAATTTAATTTTTAAAATTTCTTTTAAACCCTTTTTTTTTTTTTCCCGGGCCCCCGTTTTTTGGGGGGGAAAAAAAAAAAGGGGGGGCCCCCCCCTTTTTTTTTTTTTCCCCCCCCCCTTTTTTTCCCCTTTGGGGAAAAAAAGGGGGGGAAAAAAAAAAATTTTTGGGGGGGAAAATTTAAAAAAACCCCCCCCCCGGGGAAAAAAAATTTTTCCCCCGGGGGCCCCCCCAAAACCCAAAAAAACCCCCAAAAAAAAAAAATTTTTTAAAAGGGGGGGGGAAAAAAAAAGGTTTTTCCCGGGGGGGGGAAAAAAAAAGGGGGAAACGGCCCCCCTTTTTAAAAAAAGGGGCCCCTTTTAAACAAAAAAAAGGGGGGTTTTAAAAAAAAGGGGAAAAAAAAAAAAAATTAAAAATTTGGGGTTTTTTTGGGGGGAAAAACCAAAAAAAAAAATTTTTAAAAAAAAAAACCCCCGGGGGGGTTTTAAATTTTTAAAAAAGGGAAAAAAAATTTTTAAAAAAAAAAAAAAAAAAATTTTGGGGGAATTAATTTAAAAAAAAAAAAAAAGGGGGGGAAAAAAACCCAATTTTAAAAAACCCCCCAAAAAAATTAAAATTTTTTAAAAAAAAAATTTGAAAAAAAAACCGGAAAAAAAACCCCCCGGGAAAAAAATAAAAAAGGGGGGGCCCCCTTTTTTTAAACGCCCCTTTTTTTCCCGGTTTTTTTGGGGGGGCCCTTTTTTTTTTTGGGAAAGGGCTTTTTTTTTGGGGGTTTTTTAAAAAAAATTTTAAAAGGGCCCCCCCGGGGTTTAAAACTTAAACCCTTTTTTGGGGGGGAAAAAAAAAGGGGGAAAAAAAAATTAACCCCCAAAAAAAAAACCAAAATTCCCTTTTGGAAAAAAATTTTTTTTTTTTTTTTTAAAAAAAAAAAGGGGAATGCCCCAAAAAATTTTAAAAAAAAATTTCCCCCTTTTAAACCAAAAAAATTTTTTTTTAAAAAAATTTTTTTTTTAAAAAAAATTTTTTGGGGGGGGGGGCCCCCAAAAAAAAATTTTTTTTTTTTCCCCCTTTTTTTTGGGAAAAAAAAAGGGGGAAAAAAAAAATTTTTTTAAAAAAAAAAAAAAAATTTTTAATTTTGGGGGAAAAAAAAAAAAAACCCCCCCCCAAAAAGGGGGGGAATTTTTTTTAAAAAAAAAAATTTTTTTTTTTTAAAATTTTTTTTTTTGGGGGTTTTAGGGGGGAAAAAAAAAAAACCCCTTTTTGGGGTTCCCCCTTTTTTAAAAAAATTTTTGGGGTTCCCGGCTGGGGGCGGGCCCCCTTTTTTTTTAAAATTGGGGGGTTTTGGTTTTAAAGGGGGGGGTTCCCTTAAAAAAAAAATTTGGAAAAAAAAATTTTTAAAAATTTTTTTTGGGGGTTTTAAAAAAAAAAAAAAAAAAAAAAAAAAACCCCCCCAAAAAATTTTTTTTAAAAATTTTTTCCCCCAAAAAAAAAAAAAAAAAAAAGGGGGGAATTTTTTTTAAAAAAAAAAACCCGGGGAAAGGGGCCTTTTTTTCCCCCTTTTTTTTTTTAAAAAAGGGGGAAAAATTTTAAAAGGGGTTCCGAAAAAAACCCCCCCCAAAAAAAACCCCCCCCCCAAAATTTAAAAGGGGGGGGGGCCCCCCCCCCCGGGTTTTTTTTTTAAAAGGGAAAATTTTTTTTTTTTCCCAAAAATGAAAAAATTTTAAAAAAAAAAACCCAAAAAAACCCCCGGGCCAAAAATTTTGGGGGAAAATTTTTTTTTAAAAAAAGGGGTTTAAAAAAGGGGGGAAAAATTTTTTTGGGGAAAAACCCCCCCCCTTTTTTTTCCCGGGGCCCCAAAATTTCCCCCCCCCCCTTTTTCCCAAACCCCCCTTTTTTTTAAACCCCCCCTTTTAAAAAAGGTTTAAAAATTTTTTTTTAAAAAAAATTTTTTTTTTTCCCCTTTCCCCCCCAAAAAAAAAAAAGGGGGGAAAAAAAAATTTTAATTTAAAAAAAAAACCCCAAAAAGGGGGCCAATTTTTCCCCAAAAGGACCCGGGGGGCCCCCTTTAAAAAAAAAAAGGGGAAATTAAAAGGGGGGGGAAAAAAAATTTTTCCCCCAAAAAATTTTTAAACCCCCCCCCCAAAAAAGATTTTAAAAATTTTTTTTCCCCGGGGTTTTTTAAAAAAGGGAAAAAAAAAAAAAAATTTTTTAAAAAAAAATTTTTCCCCCCCCCCTTTTTTTTTGGGGGGGAAAAAAAAATTTTTGGCTTTTTCCTTTTGGGCCCCTAGGGGGGGGGGGGCCCCCGGGGGGGGGAAAAAAAACCCTTTTTCCTTTTTTTTAAAATTTTTTTTCCCCCCCCAAAACCCCAAAACCCCCCCGGGGGGGAAAATTTAAGGGAAAAAAAAAAAACCCCCCAAAAACCCGGGGGGGGCCCCCAAAAAACCCCCCCCAAATTTTTAAAAGTTTTTTAAAAAATTTTTTTTAAAAAAAATTTTTTTTTTTTAAAAAAAAAATTAAAAAAAACCCCCTTTTTTTTTTTTTTCCCCCCCGGGGAAAAAAATTTTGGGGGGGAAAAAAAAAAAGGGGGGGGGGGAAAAAAATTTTTAAAATTTTTTTTTTTGGGGGGGGGAAACCCGGGGGAAACCCGGGATTTTTTAAAAAAAACCCCCCCCCCAAAAAAAGGACCCCGGCCCCCCCAAAAAAAAAATTTTGGGGTTTTAAATTTAACCCCGGGGAAAAAAAATTTTAAAAAGGGAAAACCAAAAAAAAAACCTTTTTTTATTTAAAAAACCCTTTTTTTTTTTAAATTTTTTTTGGGGAACGGGGGGGGAAAAAAAAAAAAATTTTTTTTGGGCCCCGGGGGGGCCCCCCCAAAAAAAAAAAACCCCCCTTCCCGGGGTTTTTTTCCCAAAAAAAAAAAAAAAAAAAGGGAAAATTTTTTTTTTTGGGGGGGGGGGGGGGCCCCCCTTTAAAAGGGTTGGGGGGGGGGGGGTTTTAAAACCCTTTTTTTCCTTTTAAAAGGGAATTTTTGCTTTTTCCGGGAAAAAAAAAAAATTTTGGGGGGGTTTTTTTTTAAAAAAATTTTTCCAAACCCCCAAAAAAAGGGGGGGTTTTTTTTGGGGGTTTTTGGGGGAAAAAAGGGGTTTTTTGGAAAATTTTTAAAATTTTTTTTTTTTTAAAAATTATTTTTTTAAAAGGAAAAAAACCCGGGGGAATTTTTTTTTTTTTTTTTTCCCCCCCTTTTTCCCCCGGGGTTAAATTTTTTGGGGTTTTTTGGGGGGGGCCCCCTTTTCCCAAAACCCTTTTTTTTTTTTTTTTTTTTTTTAAAAAAAAATTTTAGAAAAATTTTTTTTTAAAAAATTTTTTAAAAAAATTTTTTTTTTTTTAAATTTTTTGGGGTTTTTTTCCCAAAACCCTTTTTTTTTTTTTTAAAAAACCCCTTTTTTTGGGGGTTTTTAAAAAAAAATTTTAAAAATTTTTAAAAATTAAAAAAATTTTTTTTTTAAAACCTTTATTAAGGGTTTTTTTTTCCCCCCCTTTTTAAAATTTCCCCAAAACCTTTTTTTTTTTTTTTTTTTTTAAAAAAAAAATTTTGGGGGGGGGTTTTTTTTATTTTTTTTTTTTTTTAAAAAAAAATTTTTTTTTTTTTTTCCCAAAAATTTAAATTTTTTTTTTAAAAATTTTAAAGAAAGGGTTCCCCCAATAAAAAAAAAAAATTTTGGGGGTTTTTTTTTTTTTCCCCCCCCCCAAAAGGGGGGGGGGGAACAAAAAAAAAATTTTAAAAATTCCGGGGGGGGGAAAAAAAAGGGGAAAAAAAAACCCCCACCCCCCCCAAAAAAAAAAAGGGGGGGTTCCCTTGGGGGCCCCCGGGGGGGGGTCCGGGGGTTTTTTTTGGGGGGGCCCCCCCGGGGGGCCCCAAAGGGGTTTTCCCTTCCCCCTTTTTTTGAAAAAAATTTTTTTTAAAAAAAAAAATTTTTTAAGGGGGGGAAAGGTTTTTTAAAATTTCCCGGGTTTGGGGGGGGGCCCTTTCCCGGGGGCCCCCCTTTAAAGGGGGGGGGGTTTAAAAACCAAGGGGGACCCCCCCCCCCCCCCGGGGGGGGTTTTAAAATTTTTTTAAACCCGGAAAAAAAATTTTTTTTTTTAAAAAAAAAAAACGGTTTTCCCTTTTTTTTTTTTTTTTTTTCCCAAAAAAAAAAGGGGAAAATTTGTCCTTTTCTTTTAAATTTTTAAAATTTTTTTTTTTTTTAAATTTTTTCCCCCCAAAAACCAAAAAATTTTTTCCCCAAAAATTTTTAATTGTTTTTTTTTGGGGAAAATTTTGGGGAAAACCCTTCCCCCGGGGTTTTTGGGTTTTTTTAAAAGGGGAAACCCCCCTTTTTTTTTAAAAAACCAAACCGCAAAAATTTTAAAGGAAAAAAATTTTTTTTTGGGGTTTTTTTTTCCCCCTTTTGGTTTTTCCCTTTTAAAAAAATTTTTTTGGGGACTTTCCCTTAAAAAAAACCCCCCCAAAAAAAAAAGGGGCTTTTTTTTTTTTGGGGGGGGGGCCCCAAAGGGGGCCCCAAATTTCTTTTTGGGGGGGGGGGGGGGGGCCCCCCCCCCTTTTTTTTAAAAAATTTTTCCCCCTAAAATTTAAAAACCCCCCGGGGGACTTTTTTTTTTTTTTTTAAAAAAAAATTTTTTTTTAAAAAAAAAAAAATTTTTTTTAAAATTTGGGGTTTTCCTTTTTTAAAAAAAAAAAATTTTAAAAAAAACCCCCAAAAAATTTGGGAAAAACCCCCCCCCCGGGGGGTTTGGGGGAAAAAATTTTTTAAAAAAACCCCCGGGGCCCCCGGGGGGGGAAAAAAAGGGAAAAACCCCCCCAAAAAAAAAAACCCCCCCAAAAAAATTTCCCCGGGGTTTTTTTTCCTTTTTTTTTTTTTTTTTTTTTAAAAAAACCCGTTTTTTTAAAAAAAAAAAGGGGGGTTTTTTAAAAAAAAAAATTTAAAAAGGAAAAATTTTTTTTTTTTTAAAAAAATTTTTAAAAAAAATTTTTTTAAAAAAGGGGTTTTTTTTTTTTAAAAAAAAAAAAAAATTTTTTTAAAAAAAAAGGGAAAAATTTAAATTTTTTTTAAAAAAAAATTTTAATAAAAAATAAAAAATTTTTTTTGGGGAAAATTTTTTTTAAAAAAAAAAATTTTTTTTTTTAAAAAAAAAATTTTTCCCCCCCTTTTAAAAAGGGGTTTTTTTTAAAAAATTTTAAAAAGGGGGCAAAATTTAAAAAAAATTTTTTAAAAAAAAAAAGGGGGGGAAAAAAAAAATTGGGGGAAAAGGGGGAAAAAAAAAAAAAAAAGGGGGGGGGAAAAAAGGGGGGGGGGGAAAAAAGTGGGGGCCCGGAGGGGGGAAAAAAGGGGAAAAAAAAGGGGGGGGGGAAAATTTGGAAAAAAAAATTTGGGGGGGGGGGGGGCCCCCCCCCAAAAAAAAAAATTTCCCGGGGGGGAAAAAAAGGGGGAAAAATTTTAAAAGGGGGGAAAAAAAGGGGGGCCCCGGGGGGTTTTTTCCCCCCCGGGGGTTGGGGGGGGTTTACTAATTTTTTTTGGGGTTTTCCCAAAAAAAAGGGAAAATTTTTTTTCCCCTTTTTTGGGGGGGTTTTTTTTTTTAAAAGGGGGGGGTTTTTTTAAACCCCCCCAAAAAAAAAAAACCCCCAAGTTTTTTTAAAATTTTTGGGGGAAAAAAAAGGGGTTCCCCCCCCGGGGGCCCCCCCCGCCGGGGGGGAAAAAAAAAATTTTTTTTTAAAAATTTTTGGGGGGGGGGGTTTTTTTGGGGATAATTGGGGGAAAAAAAAAATTTTTTTTTGGGGGTCCAAGGGGGGTTTTTTTTTTTTTTCCCCCCCCAAAGGGAAAAGGGAGCCCCCTTCCCCCGGGGGCCCCCCCCAAAAAAAACCCCCCCCGTTAAATTGGGGGGGGGGAAAAAAATAAAAAAAAAAATTTTGTTAAAAAATTAAAAACCCCGGGTTTTTTTTTCCCAAAAGGGGGGCCCTTTAAAAAACCCCAAACAAAAACCCCCCCAAAAATTTTTAATTTTTTTTAAAAAAACCCCCCTTTTCCTTTTTTTTTAAAAATTTTTTAAAAATTGCCCCCAAAAATTGGAAAAAAATTTGTTTTTTTGGGGGCCCCCTTTTTTTTAAAAAAAAAATTTTTTTTAAAAGGGGGGAAAAAAAGGGGGAAAATTTTTTTTAAAAAAATTTTTTAAAGGGGGGTTTTTTTTTTTCCCCCCCCTTTTCCTTTTTTTAAAACCCCCCCCCCTTTTTTTTTAAAAACCCCCAAATGAAACCCCCTTTTTTTCCCAAATAAAAAATTTTTTTAAAAAAAACCCCCCCCCTTCCCCAAAATTTTTTTTTTTTTAAAAAAAAAAAAAAACCCCCTTTCTACCCCAAAAAAAAAAAATTTTTTTTTTTTAAAAAAAAAAAAAAAAATTTTTTTTTAAAAAATTATATTTTTAAAATTAAAAAAAAAAAAAAATTTTAAAACTTTTAAAAAAAAAAATTTTTTTTTTTAAAAAAAAAAATTTTTAAATTTTTAAAAAAAAAAAAAAAATTTTTTTTTTTTTTTAAAAAAAAAAACCCCCCCAAAAAAAAAAATTTTAAAAAATTTTTAAAATTTTAAAAAAAAAAAAAAAAAAAAATTTTTTTTAAAACCCCGGGTTTTCCCGGGAAATTTCCCCCCCCTTTTTTTTTTGGGAAAAAAAAAAGGGGGAAAAAAAAAAAATTTTTTTAGGTTTTGGGGGCTTTTTTTTTAAAAAAAATTTTTTTAAAAAAAATTTTTTTTTTTTGGGGGTTTTGGGGGTTTTTAAAGGGGGGAAACCCCCCCTTTTTTTTTCCCCCCCCTTTTCCCCAAAATTTTTTTTAAAAAAAAAAAAATTTTTTTTTCCCCCCCCCAAAAAAAAAGGGGGGGTTTAAAAAAAAAAAAAAATTTTTTTTTTTCCCCTTTTGGGGGGGGGTTTGGGGGGAAAAATTGGAAAAATTTTTTTTTTGGGGGGGTTTTTTTTTTTTTTTTAAAAAACCCTTTTGGGGGTTAAAAATTTTTGTTTCCCTTTTTTTTTTTTTTCCCCCCCCTTAAAAAGGGTTTTTCTTTTTTTTTGGGGGCCCTTTTGGTTTTTAATTCTGCAAAAAAAAAAAAATTTTCCCTTTTTTTTTTTTTTTTTAAAATTTTTTAAAAGGGGTTTTTTTCCCCCTTTTTTTTTTCGGGAAATTTTTTTGGGTTTTTTTTGGGGGTTTTTTTTTTTGGGGTTCCCAAAAAAATTTTGGGGGGTTTTTAACCCCCCCCCTTTTTTTTTTTTTTTTTTTAAAATTTGGGAAATTATTTTTTCCCCCTTTTTTTTTTGGGGGCCCCCCCCCAAATTTTTTTTTTGGAAAAATTTTTTTAAAACCCCCCAAAAAACCCCTTTTTTTTTTTCCCCCCCTTTTTTTGGGGGGCCCCCCCCCTTTTTTTTTTGGCCCCCCCCCAAAAACCCCCAAAAGGGCCCCCCCCCCTTTTTTTGGGGGTCAAAACCAACCCTTTTTCCCCCCCCCCCCCGGGGTTTTCCCCCCCAAAAACCCCCCAAAAAAAGGGCCCCCCCTTTTTCCCCCTTTCCCCCTTTTTAAAAACCCCGGGGCCCACCCCCGGGCCCCCCCGGGGGGCCCCTCCCCCGGTTTCCAAAAAAAACCCCCCCCAAAAAAGGGGGGGGGTTTTTTTTTCCCCCTTTTTTTTTGGGGGTTTTTCCCCCTTTAAAAACCCCCCTTTTTAAAAATTCCCCCCCCCCCCCCCCCCCCCGGGGGGAAAACCCCCCCCCCCAAAAAAAAATTTTTTTTCCCCCAACCCCCCGGGCCCCCTTTTTTCCCGGAAAAAAAACCCAAAAAAGGGGGAAAATTTTAAAAACCCCCCCCCCCCAAAAAAATTTTTTTCCCCCCCCCCCCTTTCCCCCCGGGAAAAAAAAAACCCCAAAAAAAAAAAAAGGGGGGCCCCAAAAAAAAAAACCCCCCCCCCTTTTTAAAAACCCTTAAAAAATTTTTTTCCAAAGAAAAAAAAAAAAAAAACCCCCCCCAAAAAAAAAAAAAAAATTTTTTTTTTTCCCCCCCCAAAACAAAAAATTTAAAAAAAGGGGTTAAACCCCCCCCCCCCCAAAAAATTTTAAACCCCTTTTTTTCCCCCCCAAAAAAAAAAATTAAAAAAAAAACCCCCGGGGGGGAAAAAAAAAGGGGGCCCCCGGGGGGGGGGCCCAAGGAAAAAAAAAAAAAAAAAAACCCCCCCCCCAAAAGAAAAAGGCCCCGGGGAAAAAAATTTAAATTTTTTAAAAACCCCCCAAAAAAAATTTTAAAGGAAATTTTTTAAAAATTCCCCCCCCCCCCTTTTTTTCCCCGGGCCCCCCTTTTTTTTTAAAAAAAAAAGGGGGGTTTTCCCCCCAAAAAACCCCCCCCTTTCCCCAACCCCCCCCCACAGTCAGACCGCAAACGGCACGGCAGAGCTGCATTTGGGGCTTTAGCCGCTAAAAACTGCGGTTCAGCGGCGCTGAAAGGAGTCAGGGGAGCTGCAAAGGAGTTGGGACCGTTTTCTGGGAGCCCTCGTTATGTTTCGGTAGTGGGGAGTGCGGTAAAAAAAAAAATACCCCAGAGCGTTGGAATTTATGGATTGCAGTACCTGAAACCACCGCAATTAGGGGCACCCGTGGAGCTTTCCTCTTGGTCCGACGCCGTACGCCTGAAAACTAAACTACACCTAAGATAAAAATAGGAAAGCTATCTCCCCGGGCAGAACCCCAAAGATAATAGAAAGCCCCCCAAAACGAATGGCGGTTAGAAAAGAGAAATACTGACACAGAAAAAAATAGAATGAAAACGGGGGGCCCCAAAACAAAATGAAAAGGACGGGAAGGGGTACTTATCAATCTCAGAAAACCCTAAAAAACCCCAAACTCTATAATTTAAAAAATACCTGAGATCACCGACCTCCTCCACCTAATTATTTTCTCGGAGTACAAAATCAAAACAGCAGCCACTGAAAAAACTGGAAAAAGCAAAAGTACAAAACTCAGTGGCTGAACTAAACAGAGAGGGCAAAAGCCCCCGGAGGGGACCCTGAAGGACCCCACAGAAGTGCAGGACAAAATGCAAAAATATAGCACAAACACAAAAGAAGACAAAGTCTTATCTGTTAGCAGGAGATGCAGACACGACACAGCAGGCTACAAGGGAAACTGGAAAGAAGGATTCAGACCAGAACAATTGATCACCGGCAACCCTGGTGGGAAAATGACTCCCTTATATAAGACCAGTCAGTAACACCTGATTCCCAGTCCTCACAATCTTCACTAGTACCGCTTGTAACCACCAGAGGGAGCCTCTGCTCAGAACTCATCTCAAACCCATTCACAACAGTCCTCCTTCCCATCGTCAGCATTTGGCGGTAAAAATATATCATTTATTTTTTCTCCACAATCAATCTGTGGGATATATGTATTGATTGTCTTTTTTAATAACAGGAATCGCGAGATGAAGAGGAGCTCCCAGAGGAAGAAGGACGGGGTGGAG
This sequence comes from Oophaga sylvatica, assembly GCA_033576555.1. Lineage (NCBI taxonomy): Eukaryota > Metazoa > Chordata > Amphibia > Anura > Dendrobatidae > Oophaga > Oophaga sylvatica. Next base: position 58,754,562 of record JARQOD010000008.1, on the reverse strand, counting down.
AGATGCCCAGAGTGGGCTCACAATTCGTAAGTATCCTGCATCAATCGCAGAAACACAACATCACACTACACACAACACATAGAAAACCATTTATTACATACTTCACCACAGCGGCCAACACATGCCTATATCACAAACTTTTATTTTTTCTTTAGTCTCTCGGATCTGGTAGCCAACAAAGGGGTCCTCACAGCGCCTCCCAGAGTCGTCGTCGTGAGAACCGCGGCGGCTACCACCGTGTAAGTTTTTTTTTTTTTTTTTTCTTCCAATTTAAATTTTTTGTAAAACTTAATCCTTTTTTTGGTTTTGGAATATTTTTTTATTTGGTTATATTTTTAATTTCAAATTTTTTGGTTTGGTTTAAACTTTTTTAATATTTTTCCATAAATTTTAAAATAATTTTTGTCTTTTTTCTAAATAGTTTTTGAATTTTTGTGGTATATATATATATATATTATATATATATATTTATTTATATATATATATATTTTTTTTTTTTTTTTTGATTACCATTTTTCCTTTTTTTCTTTTTCACTTGCTAGTGTGGAGGCTAATGTTTTTTTTTCTGTTTTTATTTAACAGGCTTCACAGCGTGCTCCCGATTCGGACGGTGAGGAGGGGATAGACGTCGACCTCCTCATTGATCTGGTCAGAGAAAGGGAGCCGCTGTGGAACATGGGGGACCGCCGCCATTCTGATCAAATAGTGACCCGACGGCTCTGGGAGGAAGTGGCATCGGCAATGGTGGACCGCTGGGAGGACCTCGATGTTCTGTCCCAGACTAAACACCGTAAGCATAGTTCAGGTTGCTGACTGTAAAGCTGTGTTTCCCAAACTTCAGTCCTCGTGTCCCCCACGCTTCATGTTTTCAGAATTTCCTTTTCTGCAACACTATGGAAATACTGAAAACATGACCTCTGGGGGACACGAGGACTGAATTTTTGGAAACACTGATGTTGTATAGTAACCAATGTGGGCTTTCTCGTTTCAGGGGAGAGAATTGTGAAGTCGGTGGCGGTCTGTGAGGGATCGCTTTAAGAAGGAGTTCAACAAGGAGATGCGGGCCCCGAGTGGATCTGCAGGACGCCAGAGCAAATACAAGTACGCACGAGCCCTGGCGTTCCTGCGGGAAACTATGGTCACCCGAAGGTAAATATTACCGTAAAATGTTAACATCTATCAAATGTTTTTTTGCAGCCAGGGCCATTCCACATCTGTATATTAATTGTATGTTTTCTCTTTATTCCACAGGACGGTGACCAGCACTTGGGCGCCCGCACAGTTGGCGCCCTCTGGGGCGATCCCTCAGGAGACCGACACCAAGGGACACTTCGACCGCCCCGGTACATCTGCACCTTCCCAGCCTTCCCTCACATTCGATCCCGCAGTCCCATCCACCAGCGCTGGAGCATCGTGGCCGCCTGCATTACATGCAGCTGCTGGTGAGGAGATAGCATTCCCTTTACCCCACCATTCTGCCACTGCCACCTCTAGTACAGCTGCGGGTACTGGGCGGCAGCAGCAAAGGGGTCAGGAAAGGAGCTATGCGCCCGAGTTCTTGCATTTGAATGCATCTTTCCAGAACTGTCTTAAAGTATTATCTGAACAACTTGCCACAGGCATTAATCAGATAACCTCCAGCATTTTGGAGGTAAAGACACTTCTGCAAACCATGCAGTCGGAAGCAAGATCATCTCCTAATCACAGCTTTTTTAGGTCTGTGGTGAAGCGCATAGATACGCTATCAGTACCACCCAACCTCCTCCATCCATCCCAGTCGTTCCTCCACCTCCCCCACCTCCAGCCGCCTTCCCTCCTTCCCCTCCTATTCAATACCAGCCACCTACAGCAACCTCCCCAGTACCAGCCACCTACCTAATTCCAGCAACCTCCCCAGTACCAGCGACCTCCCCAAATCCAGCCACTTCCCCAACTGCAGTCACCTCCCCAGTACCAGCAACCTTCCCACTACCAGCCACCTACCCAGTACCACACTCCTACCTCTTACCGATCTCCTTCCCCCTTCCAATTCCCTACCATGTCACCTGCTCCTCCTGCCCAACCCTCCACTCCACCACCCACCTGTTCTGCCTCTAACTTGTCTTCCCATTCTCTCACTTTTTCCACCCCTTCACCTCTTCCTGTTTCTTCACCACCACCATCCCGGTCGTCCCTCCACACTCCCACGGTCGAAGTGTCCCGCAGCCCCTCCAGCACTATTTCCACCCCACAATACACAGACCTGTAAATATGTGGGGGGGTTTTACCCTTAAATAAAAAATTATATTTTAATAAAAAAATAAAGTTTATTCAAATTGCAACAGTTGGCAAAAAGGCCACATTTTCAAAACATATTAAAAATTTTTTTTTTAATAAAAGTTAAAGTGGTTTACAAATGTCTGTATTAAACCAGGTAAACATGTGGGTACACAAACACCAACATCTGTTAGGGTAATATGTCAAAAATATCTACATAACTTTGAGGAACATAAATTTTACCTTTTTGCCAAAGTTTTGTCCCGGGTTGTGGAGTATTGAAAGTATCTTACCTTTTTCCAAAACTTGTGTACTTTAAGAGGTTATCCCCTAGCAGGTACACATTTTTTGCAAAAAGGTGAAATACTTTGGGTTATTTAAAAAAAAAAAAAGACAGGTACACAACTATGGCCAAAAGGTAACATACAGTACAAAACACACAAGAATGTAGAAAAGTTTCCTTATTGTGGGTACAGAAAGAGTTTTAAAAGAAATAATCAATTGATCACACTCTGTCATCCTGCCAGTCTACTCTACCTTCTGGTGACACAAAGTATTGTGCAAAATGGTCCCTCATTCTTGAAACCGCCAGTGTACTCAGAGTGGTAATGTTGCTGTAGTCATGCAAGGTTGTTTCTTGATTGTGGTCCTCAATAAAAATCGGTTCCTTGGTGATCACAAAATTATGTAGGACCACGCACGCTTTTACAACGTCATCCACAATCTCTGTCTTCAAGTTTATCACAGTCAAAAGGACACGCCATTTGGCTGTCATAATCCCAAACGTACACTCCACCATCAGTCTGGCTCTTGTGAGGTGGTAGTTGAAAATTCTCTTTGCATGGGTCAATCCTCTGTTGGTGTACGGCTTCAAGATGTGTTCGGACAGCTGGAATGCCTCATCACCTACACAAACGAAAGGCATAGGTGGGCCAGAGGTTTGAGGCAGTGGCCTAGGGGGTGGAACCTGAAAAGTGTTTCCGTACAGTCTCCGCCCCATAGCAGAAAGTTTAAACACTTGAGAGTCATTGGACCGTCCATAAGCCCCAATGTCCACAGCAATAAATTTGTATTCCGCATCAGCAATAGCCATCAGGACAACCGAAAAATATTTCTTGTAGTTAAAGAATTCTGATCCGGTTCCTGAAGGCTTTTGAATGCGGATGTGTTTGCCATCAACAGCGCCCAGGCAATTTGGAAACTGGCAGATACGGAGAAACTGGTCCGCTATTTCAAGCCACCGGTCTGTAGTTGGCTCTGGAAGAAATTCTCCAACCAAAGAGTCCCACAGAGCACGACAAGTGTACTTGATGATGCCTGATAGCGTAGAAATTCAAAGGCGATACTGGAAATGGAGCGATGACAGTGTTTCTCCAGTTGCCAGAAATCTGTTAACAAAATTGAAAAAATAAATTAGTTCACAATCACAGCATTACATAGCAGAACTCAGCTATAAATATTGGAGATACCAAAAATAAAAAAAAAAAACAAGGAAAAACACAGTTTTTGACCATGTTTTATTGTACTGATATGGTTTCTCTTGTTGTCCTGTGATGTTAAAAAAAATGGGTATTATACCTACCGTTAATTCGGTTTCCAGGAGTCCATCCTGACAGCACTATGGAGGACGTCCTCCTCCTCCTTACAGGGACAGGAAGCACACGAGAGGTTAAAAGGTCCCACTCCTCCCCCTATACCTCAGTGATTTGACAAGTACCATACCATGGATCAATGCAAGTGACAATATTTAATTACTTAAACATATTACATCATATGAATTAGCATATATATCAACATAGACAAGGGAGGGAACTAACCGTGCTGTCAGGATGGACTCCTGGAAACCGAATTAACGGTAGGTATAATACCCATTTTCCAGGACGTCCCCCTGACAGCACTATGGAGAGTACCAAAGAAACCCTCCTTAGGGTGGGACTACGGCCTGTAATACTTTTCTACCATATGCCGTATGCTGACCTGACAGCACATCTAATTTGTAGTGCTTGCAAAATGTATTTATCGTAGCCCAGGAGGCTGCTTTACAAATTTGTTCTAAAGATGCTCCTGCTCTTTCTGCCCATGATGCTGACAAGGCCCTGGTAGAATGGGCTTTAATTTTAATGGGACAAACTACACCTTCAGATGTGTAAGCTTTTGTGATTAAGGTGGTAATCCATCTTGCGATGGAAGGTTTAGAAGCCTTTTTACCCTTATTTTTACCTCCGTATAAAATAAACAAATTAGGGTCTTTCCTCCAGCCCCGAGTGGCCTCCAGGTAATCAATTACTGCCTGTCGAACATCCAAAGAGTGTAAAGCTTGTTCTTTTATATTTAAAGGTTTTTCACAAAAGGATGGAAGTATTATTTCTTGGTTGCGATTTTGCAAAGAGGCTACCTTGGGCATGAAAGCAGGATCTAGTTTCAATACTACATGATCCTCTCTGATCTGCATATATGGGTCTTTAATGAATAAAGCTTGAATTTCCCCTATTCTTTTGGCTGTGGTAATAGCTACCAAGAAGGCTGTTTTCATTGATAAAAGAGAAATAGGTAAATCCTTATTTGGAGTGTAAGGAGTGTTACAAAGTGCCCCCAGAACTAGATTTAAATCCCAGGGGGGAGACAATTGCCTTATAGTAGGCCTTAATCTTTGGATTGCTTTAACGAATCTAACTACCCAAGGATGTGAGGCTAATGGGTAGTCCATGTAAGTACTTAAAGCTGAGATCTGTACTTTAAGTGTACTAGGTCTAAGACCCATATTAAATCCTGTCTGAAGAAAATCCAGTACTCGCGGAACATCCGGGACTCCGCCTACAACATCAGACCTGCCACCTTCCAGACAAAACCTCTTCCAGATTTTGAAATATATAGCTGAAGTTACAGGTTTCCTGCTAGCCTGGATCGTTGTTATCACTTGATCTGAAAGACCACAAGCTTTTAGAATGTCCCGTTCAGGATCCAGGCTGACAGGTGCAATCTTTCTGGATCCTGGTGTAGAACTGGTCCCTGGTGCACTATGTCCTTCCACTGGGGAAGCTCGATTGGCTCTTCTCTGGTCATGGCACCTAGCAGAGGAAACCAGCTCCTCTTTGGCCAGAACGGAACTATTAGTATCACTGACGCGCCGTCTTCTCTTATCTTCCTCAGAACCGCTGGTATCAATGCTATTGGCGGTAATGCATAATTTAGAGGTTCGTTCCACCTCTGGCTCAAGGCATATACTCCTTCTGGGTTGTCTGCTGGGTTAGTGAAAAAAAAACCTTGGTAGTTTTGCATTTTTCCTTGTAGCAAATAGGTCTACTTGAGGTGTTCCCCATCGTTGACATAATAACTGGAAGACCTCCTGGTTTAGCTCCCACTCTGTCGGCTAGATCTTCTGTCTGCTCAAATAATCTGCTACTAGGTTTTGCGAACCTTCCAGGTGAACTGCAGTTATGGAAAGAATCGTTCGTTCTGCCCATACAAATATCTTCTCTGCAAGATCCTGCAGTGTTCTGTACCGAGAGCATCCTTGATGTTTGATGAAGGCTACTGCTGTCATGTTGTCCGATAGGATCTTGACGTGCTGATTTCTTAAACGGTCCTGATTCCTTCTCAAGGATTCCCAGATCGCATACAGCTCTCGATAATTTGATGACATTCGCCTGATTTTCTCTGGCCATCTGCCCTGAAGAATCTTCCCTTCTAGATGGGCTCCCCACCCCCATGCGCTTGCATCTGTAGTTATTACTATATATGGGGATGGAATCCGAAGAACTCCTCTTCTGAGATTTTTGCTTTGCGTCCACCAAACTAAAGGGTATGCCACACTAGACAACATCGCTAACGGGATCGCTAAAAAACGTCACTATTTAGCGATCCCGTTAGCGATGTTGTTGTGTGCGGCATCTACCAGCGACGAGGCCCCTGCTGTGATGTCGTTCATCACAGCGATCGTTCCGGACCCTATTTTCGTCGCTGGCGCCCCGCTGGTAAGTATCTAATCGCTGAGTGTGGCACCTTTTTTAGCGATTTAGCGGTACTTTTGTACCGCTAAAGTCGTTAAGGAGATCGCTAACCACGATAGCGTCCTAACGACATCGCTAAAATAGGTAGCTACTAGCGATATAGAAACAATCCCGCTAGCGATCTCATTAGTATGCGACGCTAACGAGATCGCTAGCGGGATTGTGTAGTGTGGCAGTACCTTAAGGACCTCTTTGCTTTTGCCGAGAGGTGGATCCTTTTGTCTAGGGATGACTGATGACGATCCCACCATGATAGCACCTCTCTTTGTAAGGGTCTTGAATGAGCTTGAGCCCACCTGACGCATGGTATACATGATGTCATTACTCCCAGAACCTGCATAGCTCTTCGTATGGTAACTCGGTTCTTTACCATCTCTGCCACTTTCTTTTTCAAAGATCTTTGCTTGACTTCTGGCAGGAAAGCTGTTCTGGCTCCTGAATCCAGGAGTACTCCTAGAAATACTCTTTTTGTACTGGGAGTTAAATGAGATTTCTCTCGATTTATCACGCAACCGAGAAATTCTAGTACCGCCATTGTTCGCTCTGTATGATAATTTAGGATTTCTGCTGATCGGGCTACTAACAGAAAGTCATCCAAGTAAGGAATTACTACAATTCCTTGGTTTCTTAGATAGGCTACGACCTCTGATATTAGCTTTGTAAAAACTCTGGGAGCAGAAGCTAGTCCGAATGGAAGACCCTGAAACTGGAAGTGGCAGGTGGATTCCGGTAGGCTTACAGCAAATCTTAGAAGTTCCTGCGAGGCTGGATGGATGGGAACCTGATAGTAAGCATTTTTTAAATCTAGGGTACACATTACCGAATTTTTGTCTATCAGTGGGATTGTTGACCTTATAGACTCCATTCTGAATCTTTTGTAGCGAACATACTTGTTCAACGGTTTGAGATTCAGAATTGTTCTTGACTCTCCTGACGGTTTCATTATTGGAAAGAGAGAGGAATAATGACCCAACTTCTCCTCTGACCCAACCACTGGCACTAGGACTTTGAAGAGATTAAGTCTCGGAGGTCCTGAAACATTCCTAAATCTTTCTGAACCACAGTGGGAGATATGTATCTCTGGGGCGGATAGGATACCAGTTCTATTCTGTAACCTTCCTTTATAGTTTGTAGGACCCACTCGTTTTTGGTGACCTGTTTCCAGTTCTCTGCCGAGAACAAAAGTCTGCCCCCTATGTGCCTGGCGTCATTGTTTTCTAGGTTTTGAGGAAGATCCAAACAGTGAGCTCCTATTTCCTCTATTTTGAGTGTAGGAACCCTTATATGTTCCCCTGCTAGGTCTACCTGTGTCCCTATAAAATGGTTGTCTACGGAAGGCTGGTTTCTTCCGAAAGGATTGAAACTTTTTAGGTTTCTCCTCTGGAAATCCTTTTTTGCTATCTGAAGCCTCCAGAATATCATCTAATGCCTGACCAAATACCTTTGATCCTGCAAAGGGTAATGAACATAATTTATTTTTAGAGGCATTATCCCCCGACCAGGATTTCAACAAAATAGCCCTACGGACTGCATTGGACAAAGAGCTATTCCTGGCAGAAAACCTGACTGACTCAGCCGAGGTATCAGCCAGAAAAGCTGTTGCTGACTTAATAAGAGGAAGAGACTCTAAAATTTCAGCTCTAGGGGTCCTATTAGCCAGTTGATCCTCCAACTGACTCATCCAGAAACACATAGACCTAGCTACAGAAGTAGCCGCAATATTGGTTCTTATTAAGGCCGCCGAAGACTCCCAGGCCCGCTTAAGGAGGATGTCCGCCTTGCGGTCTATAGGATCTTTTAGACTTGAAGAGTCCTCAAAGGGAATCAAAGTCTTTTTAGCTACTTTTGCAATTGGCACATCAACTCTAGGTGTTTCTTCCCACAGTTTTGAGTCCTCAGGATCAAAAGGAAGACGGTTTTTAAAGTCACGTGACATTACCAGTCTCCACTCTGCGTCCTTCCATTCACACAGAATCATGGTTTTTATATGGTCACTAATAGGAAAAACTTTATCGATCTGAGCTGTGAGACCTCCAAACATCAAATCCTGTCTGGATTGGGGTCGTGGGACATCTTCCATATGCATAGTACTTCTTACGACCTGGACCAAATCATCCGTATCTTCCACCGGGAACAGGTACCTCCTGGCCTTTTCCTGGACTTCCGTCTGAACTTCACCTTCTTCCTGCTCCGAGTACTGCATCTCCACGTTTTCTTCTGATTCCAGATCCGGTTCCTCTTCCAACTCCAACCTAGGTCTCTTACAGCTTGGACCCTGACTAGTGGGCTGCTGTTGTGAACTAGCTGATAATGATGCCTGCACTTCGTCCTTAATTAGGATCCTCAAGTCAGATAATAACGAAGATCTTTCTTGCTCCAAGACTGCTGCTGTACAAGTACAACAGACCGCTTTTTTTATAAGTGTCAGGAAGCTTCTTGTGACATGTAAAACAGCGATTAGATTTCGCCGAGGCTTTGCCCACTCTTTTCACTGTCTGCAGAGGTGTAGATGAAGTATCCTTGTCCTAAGTAATACAACAATATGTATACTAAGGACCGAGTCTGGATTACTTAGTGAGGGTGGAGTTTTTTGCGCTATGCGCACTTACCCCTGCCTCCTCCTCTCTGGATCTCTCAGACTCCATGTCCTTCCGCAGAAAAGGTTTACTTTGCTGCCTTAGGACTGCTATGGTAGCTGCTGCGCGTACTCTGTTACCAGACTGGCGATCAGCAATTCAAACGCCACCTTTCGCGCGCTTTTATAGCGTTCTGCGACGTCTTTATCGCCGCCCATACTGCGTTCCACCTGGAACGCAAAACCAAACGCGACGCGCTTTCCATACCTTTTTGCGTTCTACTTCCGAACGCATGAAGTTTTGCGATGCCCCTGAGACGCTTTCCGACCTCCTGCGTTCTATTCCAGAACGCCCGCTGACCTCACGTTTTCACGTCACCGGAAGTGACGCTCAGTTTCCAGCCGAGGCCTGTTCGGCGTTCCTCCCTGGACCAGGAGGAAGACGCCTGAGCCGAGAGCCTCCCAACGGAAGGAGCGGCTCTTACCCGGGAGCTCGTCCGCCCCGGTCTTTGGAGCAGAGGGACTCCCAAGGAGGGAGTTTCGGCTCTGGACCTCTTGACAGGGGAAAGGATTTGGACGAACCGCACGATACCTCTGGGCCCGGTAAGTTTCTGCGTTCCATCGCAGCGATCTCTCGTGTGTCCCTCCATGCAGGGACAGGAAAAACACTGAGGTATAGGGGGAGGAGTGGGACCTTTTAACCTCTCGTGTGCTTCCTGTCCCTGTAAGGAGGAGGAGGACGTCCTACATAGTGCTGTCAGGGGGACGTCCTGGAAAATAACAACAACAATACAAGTGTGCTCAAGCAAGCAGATCCAATACATATAGCTTACCTTATAGTGACCATGAGACGCTCCGCCGGAGAAATCGAGAAGCGACAATAGGTGTCGGATCTTCGGATTTGTTCTCCAACACGCTCCAGCAAACAGTCAAAATTCTCTTTCTTCATCCAAAGATAGGCAAAAAATTTCTCAGGGTTTTCTCTCAGCTCCATGTTGAGTGTAGAATACACACCACGGGTCAGTCTCTGTGCTGTGATGGGGTGGATCCACATACGGCGTCGTCGTTGGTGCTGACGCATAATGCGCTGCTCTATCTTTCTCTCATTCTCCATAACGATAATCTTCAAGCAATTCGCCTCCGCTGTTAAATCCACCAGATTCTTCAATATATTGCCAATAATAACATCCATGTTCGCCAGTCACTTGCTACTTGCTCTTCTCTCCAACCTGTCAAAGATGGGCTGTAGGAACAGTGTATATATAGGATTACAGTAGCCAATCATGTTTGGAACCCCAAAAAAGGGCATTTTTTAAAAACCGGATCCGGCGTAATCCGTCGATAAACGGATAAAAAACCGGATACACCGGATGAGACGGATCCGATTTTTGTTTGGATGCCCGAGACGGATCCGGCGAAAAACCAGATGCGTCTCATCCGGTTTTACATACTAGTTGCCAGATGCGGCGATCCGGCAAAACGGATGTGTGAAAGAGGCCTAAGACTTCAGAATTATATGGTGGCGTACAACATTGATCATATGATTAAGAATATCCAATGGGAACCTCAGCATATTGTAAATAAGGGGCATAATTTAGTATTTAAGTCCATGACATCAAATATGACATTATTCATAGAGAAAATCATACTCTCTGCAAATAGACATAAATCTCCTATGGATCACAATAGATTATTATAAATGTTTATGAGTGCAAACAGTTGATAAGTGATTTTACTTAGAGGGTACATCTGGCCCATTCAATAAGGGGCTATGCGCCTATATGGTTGCTTCCTCACAATACATATCAGGTTTATTACCCCTCCACAGAGATGTAGATTTTAGTCTGGAGAGAGGATTCATATGTTCCCATGCAGACAGACTTTTCTAAGTGAGGATTGGCATAGTTAGGACCTGGTATACGAGAAGAGCCTTAACGTGGCTATCAGGTACACATAAATTGGCCTTTTTATATGCTAAGACTTCTCAATTTTTCATATTTCTAAGGCAGTGATGCAATTTTTCATATTTTTTCATATTTTTCATATTTTTGTGTCTGCAAGTTATAGTGCTACAGTGTGCTACCTTTTATTCTTGAATGTGTATGAGTTGGTGACTCTAGGTTTTAGCACCTGTTCACATTGGATCTATGTTTTAATGTGCCGGTCAGTTTTTGATATGTATTCATTTACCTTCTGCCTGAGCACTCCACCTGGTGGTCACAGGCGTTTTAATTACAACAGGTTCATTACCCCTCCACAGAGATGTAGATTTTAGTCTGGAGAGAGGATTCATATGTTCCCATGCAGACAGACTTTTCTAAGTGAGGATTGGCATAGTTAGGACCTGGTATACGAGAAGAGCCTTAACGTGGCTATCAGGTACACATAAATTGGCCTTTTTATGCGCTAAGACTTCTCAATTTTTCATATTTCTAAGGCAGTGATGCAATTTTTCATATTTTTTCATATTTTTCATATTTTTGTGTCTGCAAGTTATAGTGCTACAGTGTGCTACCTTTTATTCTTGAATGCTTCCTCAGAATAGACCCATAACATTATAATCTCTATTTAGTCCCTTAGGTTCCAAACTTTGCAGGTAGTGGATCCAATATGCTTCCCTGGATAGAAGTCTCTTAGTTAAATTGCCACCTCTCCTGTATAACTCCACCTGTTCCAAAACCAGAAACCGTAATTGTGCTATTGTGTGGCCCATTGAGTTAAAATGATATAGAATGGGAAGATGATGTCTTTTGCAGCGTATATCAGATTTATGATGTGATATACGATCTTTTATCACTTGTGATGTCTCACCTACATACATTTTACCGCATGGACATTTAATGGCATATATGACTGATCTAGAGTCACAGGTGAAGAACCCTGTGATCGGAATATCTACCCCTGTGAGTGGATGGGATATTCTCGAGCCCTTAAGAACATTTGTGCATTGGGCGCACTGCAAACAAGGAAAAGTGCCCTTCCGTTGGGAACGAAGAAACGTGTTTGGGAATGACCTGAGTTGATCCTATATCAGCCCTGACAATCTTGTTTTTCAAATTGCTAGGCCTTCTAAAGCATGATAGAAAAGGGACCTGGAATTCTGGAATTTCCGGGAAACTGTCTCGCAATATATGCCAATGTTTCCGGATCTTACTGTGAAGTTTGTACATAAAGGGATGGAATGTATGGACGAAAGGAATTCTCTGAGATGAGGACCGTTGGGAGGAGGTATTAGTTTTGTGTCGAATTTGTTGCAATAACTTGCGAGGATACCCCCTTTGTAAGAATTTGTCCTCCATCTCATTCAAGCATTGTAAACGCACCTGAGGATCACTCACTATTCGTCTTACCCTCTCAAATTGTGAGGTAGGAACAGATTTTTTTACTGGCCTAGAATGACAGCTTTGGTAAAGTAATAAATTATTTCGATCAGTCTCTTTTACATGGAGATCTAATGTCAGATTTCCAGCCTCATCTAATAGGACTTTGGTGTCCAAAAAGCTGATCTCATTTTTATCATAATTGAGTGTGAAAGTTAGTTCAGGCCAAACTCCATTGATTTGGTCAAGGAATCGATGTAGACTATCACTTGTACCTCTCCACAAACAGAAAACGTTGTCAATATAATGACGCCATAGAAGGCAGTGTGTCCGCTATAGGTCGTTGGGATAGATATAGTCTGATTCAAAGAACAACATGAAACAATTCGCATATGGAGGGGCCACATTGGACCCCATTGCCGTGGCTTGTGTTTGAAGGTAAAACGTATCTTCAAAAATTAAGAAATTTCTAGTAAGAACAAGTTCCAGCAATTCCAAAAGAAATGTAACTACATTAGGATTCATAGAAGACTTCTCTAGTAATCTCTTTGTTGCTCCTATACCTTTTGAGTGTTGAATCGATGTATATAAGTTATTGACATCCATAGTTACTAATAGAGTACCTTCTGGTAGTCTGTCCATTTCTTGGATTAGTTGTAAAAATGACCCTGTATTTAAAAGGAAAGATGAAACTTCCTTTATAAGGGGTGTCAAGACCTTCTCCAACAATATAGATAGAGAGGAGAGAATAGACTCGGTCGACGCCACAATAGGTCTACCAGGGGGTTTATCCAGTCTCTTATGGATTTTAGGTAGTACATAAAACACAGGGATCAATGGATCCTCCTTTGTTAAAAAATCCTTTGTTTTGTTGTCTATGATGTGTGTGTGAAGAGCTCTTTCAAGGATACCTGTTATCTGCTCTCTAATTCGAGGAGTAGGATTGTTTGGAAGGGGCTGGTATACTTCCGAATTGGCTAATTGAGATCGCATCTCATTCACATAAAAGGAACGATCCATAATCACTGTGGCTCCCCCTTGTCGGCAGGTTTTATAATAATTTCCTTATCTTCAATTAATGTTTGGAGACCCACTTGATCCATCTGATTAAGATTGGGGCGAAGGGTAAATTCTCCCCCGGTGATCCGTTTAGAATTTGTTGGGAGAGCCACTCAATCCATCTGATTAAGATTGGGCCGAAGGGTAAATTCTACCCCGGTGATCCCTTTAGAATAATCTGAGACTTCCCTGTTGACTAATGATATGAAAGTTTCAATGGGATGGCTGTTTTTGGGTGGTAAGAAGGTACTGCGAAGTTTCAAACCTAGATCAATCAGATTGATCGGTGTTGGTTGAGTAACAGATGGTCTTCTATTGTCAGAATTATTAAAGTGTGTCTTCAGTCGTAGATTCCTGTAAAACCTCTGTAAGTCAATGTCTAGCTGGAAAGTGTTACATTTATAAGTCGGGCAGAAAGACCTTTCTGTAACAAATTCATCTGTGAGGCATTCAAACACTTAGACGAAATGTTAACAACTAAATTGGCATTACCTGGGATCTGGTGTACATCCCTTGCTGATTGGTTTCTGAAGCACTGGCCCCCCGCCTCGTCCTCTTCTTTTATGAGTTCGCCTGATGGAACCTAAAAAACACGGTCGATTGAAGTCCGTGCGTTCGCTGTCGAAACTGGATGCTGAAGAGCCGTCTGTATTCCTGAATTGACGATAATTTTGGCGGAAAGAGGAGCCTTGCCATTTATATACCCTCTTTTGTAAATAGTCCTGCATGTCTCGAATAAATTTTTGTCTTTTCCGTTTTTTTCCTGAAGTTGTCAACGTTTTCTTTGGTACGAGATTTTATGGTATCAAATTCTTCTTTAGACAAGGAGTCCTTGAGTTGTGCCTCCACATTCGACACATTATCTTGGCAAATCTTAATTTCCTTATTCAGATTCTCCAAAGTCAATGTCATCAGATCCAGAGATCACTTGTTTAAAATTTGTTCAAATTTTTGACAAAAATCTGAATTATCTTGAAAAAGCGTTGGTCTCAATGAGACACGAAGACCCCTTGGGATTCTTATGAGTTTTAATATATTCGGCAATAGTAATGCTATGCAATTCAAGGCCAACTAAATGACGAGACTCACGTTCAAGATCACGAGATTTGATCTGACTGCCCGAAATTTGCAAAAAGTCGCCCGACGTCGTGACTTGTGCAACAATTCCAGCCACTTGGGTTTCACTGTATGAGAAGCCTACTGTGGACATCTCAAAAAAAATAAATCAAAAAAAGTAAAAAAAAATATATAGAAAAAGAAAAAAACAGGAAAAAATGAAAAATTGGCTAACTGAGGGTGCCCGTGTATGAAGTAACGTTACGATATCAGGAGACACGTCACTCCCCAGAATAATTGGGTGCTCAGATTTGGGTTACCAAACCCTTACTAATACAAATATAGAATAAATCTGGCACTCATGTAATGCTGAACAAAAAGAAGGATTTATTTATCTTAATCCAGTATATTATATAACATTTCGGTCCTTGTTTCGACCTTCATCAGACTAGAATATAAGCAAATATCATAATAATGAAATCAAAATCTGCCATCCAAAAGGGTACAATTACAATTCAATCTTCATAAAGACAAAATGAAGATAAACTTTGGAACAATGAAACAGTGAACACACCACTAGCATAAATATGGCTGAGGCAATTCAATTATAAACAAAAACAAAGAAATAGAAAACAAAACATATGTCTGTATGTATTGTCCAAGATTCACAGTGATCTAAACATAACATGATTTCAACATAGAAACTATCACTTCACTGATAAAAAAATCTTGTGAGGGAACACCGCACCAAGCAGAGCAAACTCCTGGCAACCCGCAACATTATACGGTGGTTCAGTGGCCCTCGGCAACAAGCCGCATTTATGGACCGTCTTGTTTCCCGGCTAAGATCCGGTGGATACCGTTTGTTTTGTTTGCAAGTTTTGGACATTAACCCCTTAACGACCAAGCCATTTTGTAGGTTAAAGACCAGGCCAATTTTTACATTTCTGACCACTGTCTCTTTATGAGGTTATAACTCTGGAACGCTTCAACGGATCTTGGCGATTCTGAGACTGTTTTCTCGAGACATATTGTACTTCATGATAGTGGTAAAATTTCTTCAATATAACTTGCGTTTATTTATGAAAAAAACGGAAATATGGCAAAAATTTTGAAAATTTTGCAATTTTCAAACTTTTAATTTTTATGCCATTAAATCAGAGAGATATGTCACAAAAATGAGTTAATAAATAACATTTCCCACATGTCTACTTTACATCAGCACAATTTTGGAACCAAAATTTTTTTTTGTTAGGAAATTATAAGTGTTAAAAGTTGACCAGCAATTTCTCATTTTTCCAACAAAATTTACAAAATCATTTTTTTTAGGGGCCACCTCACATTTGAAGTGAATTTGAGGGGTCAATATGACAGAAAATACCCAAAAGTGACACCATTCTAAAAACTGCACCCCTCAACGTGTTCAAAGCCACATTCAAGAAGTTCATTAACCCTTTAGGTACTTCACAAGAATTGAAGCAATGTGGAAGGAAAAAATTAACATTTAACTTTTTTTCCCAAAATTTTTCTTTCGACACAATTTTTTAAAATTTTGTCAGGTATCAGTAGAAAATGAACCACAATATTTGTTGTACAATTTCTCCTGAGTACATCGATACCCCATGTGTGGGGGTAAACCACTATTTGGGCGCATGGCAGAGCTCGGAAGGGAAGCAGCGCCATTTGACTTTTTTGGCTGGAATTGAGATTGGACGCCATGTCGCATTTGGAGAGTCCCTGTGTGCCTAAACAGTGGAAACCCCCCACAAGTGACCCCATTTTGGAAACTAGACCCCCAAGTAACTTAACTAAATGTGTTGTGAGAGCTTTTAACCCCAAGGGCTTCACAGAAGGTTATAACGTAGAGCCGTAAAATTAAACAATCATGTTTTTTCCACAAAAATGATCTTTTCATCCCAATTTTTATTTTCCAAAGGATAAAAGGACCCCAAAAGTTATTGTGCAATTAGTCCTGAGTACGCTGATACCCCATATGTGGGGGTAAACCACTATTTGGGTGCATGGCAGAGCTCGGAAGGGAAGCAGCACCATTTGACTTTTTTGGCTGGAATTGAGATTGGACGCCATGTCGCATTTGGAGAGTCCCTGTGTGCCTAAACAGTGGAAACCCCCATAAGTGACCCCATTTTGGAAACTAGACCCCCCAAGTAACTTATCTAAATGTGTAGTGAGAGCTTTGAACCCCAAGGGCTTCACAGAAGGTTATAACGTAGAGCCGTAAAATTTAAAAATCATATTTTTTCCACAAAAATGATCTTTTCATCCCAATTTTTATTTTCCAAAGGATAAAAGGACCCCAAAAGTTATTGTGCAATTAGTCCTGAGTACGCTGATACCCCATATGTGAGGGTAAACCACTATTTGGGTGCATGGCAGAGCTCGGAAGGGAAGCAGCGCCATTTGACTTTTTTGGCTGGAATTGAGATTGGACGCCATGTCGTATTTGGAGAGCCCCTGTGTGCCTAAACAGTGGAAACCCCCACAAGTAACCCCATTTTGGAAACTAGACCCCCAAGGAACTTATCTAGATGTGTGGTGAGAGCTTTGAACCCCCAAGGGCTTCACAGAAGGTTATAACGTAGAGCTGTAAAATTAAAAAATCATATCTTTTCCACTAAAATGATCCTTCCACCCCAATTTTTATTTTCCAAAGGGTAAAAGGACCCAAAAGTTATTGTGCAATTTGTCCTGAGTACGCTGATACCCCATATGTGGGGGTAAACCACTATTTGGGCGCATGGCAGAGCTTGGAAGGGAAGCAGCGCCATTTGACTTTTTTGGCTGGAATTGAGATTGGACGCCATGTCGCATTTGGAGAGTCCCTGTGTGCCTAAACAGTGGAAACCCCCCACAAGTGACCCCATTTTGGAAACTAGACCCCCAAGGAACTTATCTAGATGTGTGGTGAAAGCTTTGAACCCCCAAGGGCTTCACAGAAGGTTATAACGTAGAGCAGTAAAATTAAAAAATCATATCTTTTCCACAAAAATGATCTTTCCACCCCCAATTGTTATTTTCCAAAGGGTAACAGGACCCCAAAAGTTATTGTGCAATTTGTCCTGAGTATGCTGATACCCCATATGTGGGGGTAAACCACTATTTTGACGCATGGCAGAGCTGGAAAGGGAAGGAGCGCCTTTTTCAAATGCAGATTTTGATGGAATGGTCTGCGGGTGTCATGTCACGTTTGGAGAGCCCCTGATGTGCCTAAACAGTAGAAATCTCCACAAGTGACTCCATTTTGGAAACTAGACCCCCAAGGAACTTATCTAGATGTGTGGTGAGCACTTTGAACCCCAAGTGCTTCACAGAAGTTTATAACGTAGAGCCGTGAAAATAAAAATATATTTTTTTCCACAAAAATAATCTTTTTGCCCCAAAATTTTTATTTTTATAAGGGTAACAGGAGAAATAGGACCCCAAAAGCTATTGTGCAATTTGTCCTGAGTAGCTGATATCCCATATGTGGGGGGGAACCACTATTTTGACGCATGGCAGAGCTCGGAAGGGAAGGAGCACCGTTTTTAAATGCAGACTTTGATGGAATGGTCTGCGGGTGTCATGTCGCGCTTGGAGAGCCCCTGATGTGCCTAAACAGTAGAAACCCCCCACAAATGACCCCATTTTGCAAACTAGACCCCCAAGGAACTTATCTAGATGTGTGGTCAGCACTTTGAACCCCCAAGGGCTTCACAGAAGTTTATAATGTAGAGCCGTGAAAATAAAAAAAATCATATTTTTTTCCACAAAAATGACCTTTTTGCCCCAAATTTTTATTTTTCTAAGGGTAACAGGAGAAATAGGACAAAATGCACAATAGCTTTTGGGGTCCTGAGTACGCTGATACCCCATATGTGGGGGGGAACCACTGTGATCGCCTTACTGCGATCTTTGGGAGGCACAATGAACAAATCCACAAAAGGTGAAGAATTGGTTTTCTTTTTTACGCCGTTCCTCGTGCGGTATTAGTGATTAGGCGACTTTATTCCTCGGATCGGTGCGATTACAGCGATACCAGATTTACACCCTTTTTTCATGTTTAGCTTCTGTCACACACTAAAAGATGCTTTTTCTTGGAATAATTTTTTGTAAGAAATTTTTGCATCGCTGTATTTTGAGAGCTATAATTTTTCCATATTTCGGCCGACAGAGTTATCTGTGGGCTTATTTTTTGCGGGACGAGCTGACGTTTTTATTGGTACCATAGTCGGGCACATAACGTTTTTTGATCGTTTCCTATTCCGATTTTTGTGGAATCAGAATGAACAAAAACCAGCAATTCAGGAATTGTTTTTTTTTTTTTTTTTTTCCTCCGTTCCGTGTGTGGTAAAATTGATAAAGCACTTTATTCTTCGGGTCACTACGGTTACGGCGATTCCTCATTTATATATTTTTTTTATGTTTTGGCGTTTTTTACACAATAAAAAATTTTATAGAAAAAAATAATTATTTTTGCATCAGTTTATTCCGCGAGCTATAACTTTTTTATTTTTTCGCTGATGATGCTGTATAGCGGCTTGTTTTTTGCGGGACAAGATGACGTTTTCAGCGGTTCCATGATTATTTATATCTGACTTTTTGATCGCGTGTTATTGCACTTTTTCCAAGCGGTATAATGATACCGCTTGGAAAAAGTATAATTTACTACTTTTTTGTGTTTTTTTTACGGCTTTCACTGAAGGGGTTAACTAGGGTTACGCTTTTATAGATGGGATTTTTACGGACGTGGCGATACCTAATGTGTATGTTTTTTGTTTTTTATTTTTTTTATTACATAAAAATGTGTATTTTTTAGGGGATTTTTTTAAATTATTTTTTAATATTTTTTTTACAATTTTTTTTTAAAAAATGATTTTTTTTAACTTGTCCCTTTATGGGACTTTCACTTTTTTAACTTTTTATTGCAGTTACAATGCATTGCAATGCTCTGGCATTGCAATGCATTGCAACTATAGTGGAAGCTGCTGTGACAATGATCACAGCAGCTTTCCGTAGCTAGATGACCCGGAGGTTGTCATGAGAACCCCCGGGTCATCAAGGCAGAGATCGGGCCCTGCAAATACATTGCAGGGTGCCGATCTGAGGCAGAGGGAGCTCCCGACCCTCTGCCTCCCCCCTGATCTCTGCGATCGCGCTCGATCGCAGCAGTCAGGGGGTTAACAGCCAGGGGCGGTGGGGGCTCCGCTCCTGGCTGTCAGTGCAGGAAGCCTGGCCACTGCAGCGCCGGCTCCTGCACTGATCGCGCTGGAGAAGCTGAAATTTCAGCTTCTCCTGCACGATCGCTGCTGTGTTTGGTCAGTCAGATTGACTGACCAAGCACAGCGCTGTAGGTGCGGGGACCGACGGCAAAGGTCCTCGCACCGCTTGCCGTGCCTGTCAGCTGTCTGTGACAGCTGTCGGCACTGATCTACCACTGCGTGTTTACACGCAGTGGTAGATCAAAGCCATGACGTGCAGAGTCCGTCCTGGTGCCGGAACTGACACCTTGCCATGACGGACTCTGCACGTCAGTGGACATTAAGGAGTTAAATCTGTGTTTACTTTGAACTTTCTTGGGTCACTGCCTCTTCACTGCACAGTGAGGACACCGCTGCACTACACACTTTACATATTCACACGGGGAAATGGGTAAAAATGGCACCAAAATTTGTCACAATTTCTGCTGAATGTGAAAATACTCCATATGTGGCTGTACAGTACTGCTTACCCACACGGCAAGACTCGGAGGAACAGAGCGCTATTTGCCTTCTGGAACACAGATTTTCCTAGAATAGTTTGCAGACTACATATACAGAGCCCCTAAATGCTAAAAGAGCAGAATCCTACCTCTAGTGACCCCATTTTTGGGAATTTATCTACAGGGGTAGTGATGATTTGTCTCCATGGGTGTTTTTCAAAAACAAGCAGCAAAGGATGTTGCTAAGTGAAAATTGCAAATCTGCTATTGTAGTGCCCCTGCATTGTAGTGCCCAGTACGTTATGCCAACTACGTTATACCCAGCTCCTGCTTCTGGGGACATACACCCATAAATTAGGAAGGCTCACATCGCTACAGAAATGCCAAACATGTGATTGCTAAATGTAGTTTAGGCACACTGTGGGGCTCAGAAGGGAGGAAGGCATTTGGATTTTGGGAGTGCAGAATTTGCTTGATTTCTTTTGGAGGGGGGGGGCGAGTAGCCATAGCGCTTTTCCAGAGACTTTTTATTACCAGTAACGTTGAAGCCCCCTATATTTCTGTTAATAGATGACGTGCCTGAGTGGGGACTTGCTTTTTTGTTGACGGAGTTGAAGCTTTTATTGGGAACATTTTACATAATGTTTGGGATCACATTTATCCTGCACTCTACGCTGAGCACTTATCGGGGTTTCCATCTAAATCTCCAAATGACGCTATTCAGATAAAATACCCAAGGGATCCATTCTCTATAATGAGGCAGCAGAATTACTCTGGACTCAGTCTGGTCTCTGTTCAGCGATGTACTTTTCAGAGGTGCACAAAACTGTGGCCGACCGCACTTATATGCAATCCTAAAAAGACGGACACCGCCGGATCACAGGTCAGTCTAAAGTGAAACCATCTGCCTCATTATAGGGAATCTTCCATCTGGGGTTCCGTCTGAATCACGTATTTCAGAGACTTACACGAAGACCCAGGTGTAAGTGCTCAGCGCAGGATAAATTTTCACCAAGCCTTACTGCGATCTTTGGGAGGTAGAATCAACCAATCAACAGCAAGTAAAGAATTGGTTTTATTCATGTTTTACACCGTTCCTTATGCGGTATAAGTGATTAGACAAATTTATTCTTCAGGTCGGTGCTATTACAGCGATACCAGATTCATATATTAACAACTCCAAGTATATAAGTTGGGGATAAAAGGAGGTTCAATTGCACAAATATTTTAAAAAAATAATTTTTAATGAATCAAATATTAAAAAAGTTCTAAAAAAATTCAAGCAGAGAGGACAAACGTAGTTTGCTGACACTATAAATCATGATTTAACATACTGTATACAGAAAACAGCAAACTCCAGTGTCGGCTGGAGAAAATATCAGACAAAATTCACCAAATTAATTCAAAAGGAAAGCAATAGTGAATATATAAAATATAACTTTTAATAATATACGTTAAAAAATAGGATGTGTCACCCAATAAAAAAATGTGTCAGATCAGTGGGCAATGCATATGCCCTGTAATAAATACTGATACAGACAACAATTAAGGATAAGAATTGCCACTGAAGATACTAAAGTGACAACAGCATGTCAAGGTGCTACCGCATGGGGGAACTAACAAGATATAACCTCCAAAGATTCAGTGGTAAACCCCACATAGGAAATTAAATAAAGTATAACCCTCCAAAGATTAAAGGACTAACTCCAGACAACACATACATAACACATAATGTGATAAATGATAACAAAATACATAAGGTGAGAAAGAAAATGGAACAATCTCACCACTGATGTGTAGAAGAAGCGGGAGCCTAAAGGTACTGCCACACTAAGCTATCCCGCTAGCGATCTCGTTAGCGTTGCATACTAATGAGATCGCTAGCGGGATTGTTTCTATATCGCTAAATGCGGCCACATTTAGCGATATAGTTAACGACGCTATCGCCGTTAGCGATCTTCTTAACGACTTTAGCGGTACAAAAGTACCGCTAAATCGCTAAGAAAAGGTGCCACACAGCGATTAGATACTTACCCAGCGGGAGCGCCGACGAGAAAATAGGGTCCGGAGCGATTCCAGCGACGAGCGAGATCACAGCAGGAAGCTCGTCGCTGGAAGCTGCCGCACTGAACAATATCGCTAACGGGATCGCTAAATAGTGACGTTTTTTAGCGATCCCGTTAGCGATATTGTTTAGTGTGGCATACCCTTTAGCAGGAACCATATAATATTCAGAGTGTCCCTGGTGCGTCAATGGGAAGACAATCCCCTGTCATTCCCTAAGGGGCTATCAAATGACTATACCCCCAGCTCCCGCCCTAACAAGGGCAGTCCACAGCTAGCCCTACACAATAGTTCGCCCTGCACTTTCCCTGTGTGGATGTCCCGACGCGTATACATACTGTATACCAAGTAAATAAATGTTATATAAGCATTAGCAACAATCACAGTTTTAAGTCAGTGTCATCTATTATACGGAAGAGCCCAGAAAATTAGAGAGAGACTAGATTATCCAGAACATATTCAATGTAATGCTCCTGAATGCATCATGTATATTGCTTTGTTAATGGTATGAAAACCCCAGCTTTTCTATGCTCCTGAATGCATCATGTATATTGCTTTGTTAATGGTATGAAAACCCCAGCTTTTCTATGCTCCTGAATGCATCATGTATATTGCTTTGTTAATGGTATGAAAACCCCAGCTTTTCTATGCTCCTGAATGCATCATGTATATTGCTTTGTTAATGGTATGAAAACCCCAGCTTTTCTATGCTCCTGAATGCATCATGTATATTGCTTTGTTAATGGTATGAAAACCCCAGCTTTTCTATGCTCCTGAATGCATCATGTATATTGCTTTGTTAATGGTATGAAAACCCCAGCTTTTCTATGCTCCTGAATGCATCATGTATATTGCTTTGTTAATGGTATGAAAACCCCAGCTTTTCTATGCTCCTGAATGCATCATGTATATTGCTTTGTTAATGGTATGAAAACCCAGCTTGTCTATGCTCCTGAATGCATCATGTATATTGCTTTGTTAATGGTATGAAAACCCCAGCTTTTCTATGCTCCTAAATGCATCATGTATATTGCTTTGTTAATGGTATGAAAACCCCAGCTTTTCTATGCTCCTGAATGCATCATGTATATTGCTTTGTTAATGGTATGAAAACCCCAGCTTTTCTATGCTCCTGAATGCATCATGTATATTGCTTTGTTAATGGTATGAAAACCCCAGCTTTTCTATGCTCCTGAATGCATCATGTATATTGCTTTGTTAATGGTATGAAAACCCCAGCTTTTCTATGCTCCTGAATGCATCATGTATATTGCTTTGTTAATGGTATGAAAACCCCAGCTTTTCTATGCTCCTGAATGCATCATGTATATTGCTTTGTTAATGGTATGAAAACCCCAGCTTTTCTATGCTCCTAAATGCATCATGTATATTGCTTTGTTAATGGTATGAAAACCCCAGCTTTTCTATGCTCCTGAATGCATCATGTATATTGCTTTGTTAATGGTATGATTTGCTCACCCATCTTCCTGTGCACATAATTGTACTCCATACTTCTTATCTTCACCACACATCTGAGTGGTCTGTGTAACACCTACCCCCTTTTATGACCTTTCCTTAACTCTGTGCATTTGGCCTGAGCAGTCCCAGCCCACTTCCCAATCACACCTGATTGCCCTTAGCTGCATTATTTATTCAGTGCAATGGGTCTGCTCCAGACTTTAGTCTGCTCCACATATTTCAAATCCCATATTTCAAATTACAGATTTCTAATTACACTACTGTGAATTAGACTAGAATTACAGATTTCTAATTACACTACTGTGAATTAGACTAGAATTACAGATTTCTAATTACACTACTGTGAATTAGACTAGAATTGGACTGGAATTTGGCTGCAAGGTAACATTATTTAAAACCACTATGTTTCAGTTTCTTATCACTTTCACCCCCATCCTCCTTTCTTTCTTCCTATCCCCTGTAATCCCCCCACCTAGTAAGGAATTAGTCATTTCCCCCTCCATTCTCCCCAGCCATCTCACCTTTCCCACAGAACTGTTCCTCCACATACAATCCTTTTCACCAAGACACACACGGCCACACCATGGCTTATCCTGCTCTCACCTTCTAACGCTCTGTCTGCTACTCCTCATCGCTGGCGATGTATCCCCAAATCCTGGCCCTCCTCATCACATCCCCACACTCATTTCTAACACCCTGCCACGATCTTCCACACGTTTTTGCAACCCTGTCAACCTCATACCTATCCATCCACACCCCCCTCCCCCAGTCCCCCTACCCGGAGCACTATGGAACGCACGCTCCGTCTGCAATAAACTGTCATTTGTCCACGACCTCTTTATCACCAACAAACTCTCCTTCCTTGCCATCACTGAAACCTGGCTCACCCCCTCTGACACAGCCTCTCCAGCTGCGCTCTCCTATGGCGGATTTCATCTTTCTCACACCCCTCGCCCCAGCAACAAACGTGGTGGAGGAGTTGGCTTACTCCTGTCTGATACCTGCTCCTTTACCCCTATTCAAATTCCACCCTCCGCTGCTATTCCCTCGTTCGAAGTGCACTCCGTCCACATCTATTCCCCTCCAACCTCCAACTGGCTGTCATTTACCGCCCCCCGAACTAGCCATCTCCACCTTTCTCGACCACTTCACCACCTGGCTACTCCATTTCCTCTCTGCTGACATCCCCACCATCATCATGGGCGATTTCAACATCCCCATTGACACTTCCACCCCGGCTACCTCTAAACTTCTTTCGCTCACAGCTTCCCTTGGCCTCACTCAATGGTCCTCTGTGGCCACTCACAAAGGCGGTCACACGCTGGACCTTATCTTCACCCGTCTCTGTTCCCTCACTAATCTCACTAACTCCCCACTCCCCCTGTCTGACCACAACCTACTGACATTCTCTTTCCTCTCTGTTAGTACGCATCCCCCACTCCACAAACTCACCCACCCTCGCAGAAATCTCAAACACCTCAATTTACAATCGCTCTCTGAGTCCCTCCTCCCTCTCACAGACATAGCCTCACTTAATGACACAGATGCTGCTGCCACATTTTATAACACCACAATAAAAACCACACTTGATTCGGCCGCCCCCCTCATGCAGAGCAAAACTCGTACAATCAACAGGCAGCCCTGGCTGACCGGCCTGACCAAAGAACTGAGACGGGCTTCCAGGGTTACCGAGCGGAGATGGAAGAGAACCCACTCCATCGAGCACTTCAACGCATACAAGCAGTCCCTTGCCAGCTTCAAGTCCACGCTCTCTGCCGCAAAACAAACTTACTTTGCATCTCTCATATCCTCCCTGTCTCACAACCCTAAACAGCTCTTCAACACTTTCAATTCTCTACTCCATCCCACAGCACCTCCTCCCTCTCCTCTCATTTCTGCCGAAGACTTTGCCTCCTTCTTTAAGCAAAAGATTGATACTATCAGAGAAGGCTTTGGCCCGCAGCCCCCAATGCCCCTCTTAGCCACTCAGCCCTGTTCTTCCAAAACCAGCTTCACCACCATGACAGAAGATCAGCTCTCCACTCTCCTGTCAAGATCACACCTCACCACTTGCGCGCTTGACCCACTCCCGTCCCACCTCATCCCTAACCTTGCCACAGTCTTCATCCCTACTCTCACACACCTCTTCAACCTTTCACTTACAAATGGTGTCTTTCCTTCATCCTTCAAACATGCCTCAATCACCCCGATCCTCAAAAAGCCCTCCCTCGACCCATCCTCAGCGTCTAGCTATCGCCCGATATCTCTTCTCCCCTTCGCCTCAAAACTACTGGAACAGCATGTATATCTTGAACTGTCCTCCCACCTTTCCTCCTGCTCCCTCTTTGACCGGTTACAATCAGGTTTCGACCGCATCACTCAACTGAAACTGCCCTAACTAAAGTCACCAACGACCTACTAACCGCCAAGAGCAAGCGACACTACTCTGTCATCCTTCTCCTGGACCTGTCTTCTGCCTTTGACACCGGAGACCATTCCCTCCTCCTACAGATTCTCTCATCTCTTGGCATCACAGACTTGGCCCTATCCTGGATCTCATCATACCTAACAGACCGAACTTTTAGTGTCTCCCTCTCACACACCACCTCCTCACCTCGCCCCCTGTCTGTCGGTGTTCCCCAAGGCTCAGTCCTAGGACCCCTACTCTTCTCCATCTACACCTTCGGCCTGGGACAGCTCATAGAATCCCATGGCTTGCAGTATCACCTCTACGCCGATGACACGCAGATCTACCTATCTGGACCTGACCTCACCTCCCTACTGACCAAAATCCCACAGTGTCTGTCTGCTATCTCAGCCTTCTTTTCTGCTCGCTTTCTCAAACTGAACATGGACAAAACAGAATTCATCATCTTTCCCCCACCTCATTCTACCCCTCCACCAGGCCTATCCATCAATGTCAATGGCTGCTCGCTTTCCCCAGTCCCACATGCTCGGTGCCTTGGGGTGATCATCGACTCTGCCCTCTCTTTCAAACCCCATATCCAAGCCCTCGCCACCTCCTGCCGCCTCAAACTCAAAAATATTTCCCGGATCCGCTCATTCCTCAACCATGAAACCACAAAAACACTAGTGCACGCCCTTATCATCTCCCGCCTCGACTACTGCAACCTCCTACTGTCTGGCCTCCCCTCTAGCACTCTGGCACCACTCCAGTCCATCCTACACTCTGCTGCACGACTAATCCACCTGTCTTCCCGCTATTCCCAGCCTCCCCACTATGCCAGGCCCTTCACTGGCTTCCTATTGCCCAGAGGCTCCAGTTCAAAACCTTAACCATGACACAACCATCCACAACCTTTCTCCTCCATACATCTGTGACATGGTCTCCCGCTACCTACCTACACGCAACCTTCGATCCTCTCAAGATCTCCTTCTCGACTCCCCCTCATCTCTTCTTCCCACAACCGCATACAAGACTTCTCCTGGGCTTCCCCCATACTCTGGAACTCCCTGCCGCAAAACATCAGACTTTCACCAACAACGGAGACCTTCAAGAAAAACCTGAAGACCCACCTGTTCCGACAAGCCTACAACCTGCAATGATCCTCAGTCTACTGAACCATCGCACGACCAGCTCTACCCTCTCCTAGTGTATTCTCACCCATCCCTGTAGACTGTGAGCCCTCGCGGGCAGGGTCCTCTCTCCTTCTGTACTTGTGTGTCCCTTGTCTAGCACATGTTTATTGTATCTGTCTATATTTTTCCCTTTTCATATGTAAAGCGCCATGGAATAAATGGCGCTATATAAATGTATAATAATAATAATAATAATAATAATGTAATCAAATGTAACAAATAAAGTCTAAAAATTTGCATGTAAGTAGAGGAATCCACATAATTAGTTTATAAAGTGCAAGTGCATAAATGCTTTTTCCTAGCAATCAGTGAGTGTATATAACATATTTTATAACTGTCGTTTAGGCATAAATAGAATCAAATTACCCCACTAATTCAGATGAAGTGAACTCCACAAATCAAATGCAGTAACACCTTTAACATTTTTTTTCCTTGTATACCGTACTTAAAAAGCATATGCACCAGTTATTTGTCTCTACTCAGGCCTGCTACATTGTGGAAATGAATTGTGTGGATTCATGCTGAAGACTGAGAAGGGAAAAATAGCCTTGCTATTGAGGAGAGAGGAGCCTTGTTTGGGACTGAGAAGGAGATTGGAGCCATGCTCTTGAATGAGAAGGACAATGGAGCCTTGATGGGGACTAGGAAGGAAAGTAGAGTCTTATTAGGGACTGAGAAGGAGAGTGAAGCCTTGTTGGGAATGGAGAATGAAAGTAGAACCTTGTTGAGGGACTGAGAAGGAGAGTGGAGCCTTCTTGGGAATGGAGAATCAAACTAGAGCCTTGTTGAGGGACTGAGAAGGAGAGTAGAGTCTTGTTAGGGACTGAGAGTAGAGCCTTGTTGTAGACTGAGAAGAAATTGGAGCCTTGTTCTGGACTGAGGAGAGTAGAGCCTTGTTGGGGACTGAGAAGGAAAGGATAGTAGAGCCTTTTTTGACAACTGAGAATTAGAATGGAGGTCTTATTGGCACTGTGAAGGAGAGAGGAGCTGTACTGGGCACTGAGAAAATCAGTTTCTTCAACAAGTTTAATTTTTATTTCCTATAACAGAAAAATGTAATTCAAAAATCTAGTGTGACACATGCCTTACAATATTACAGTTGTTTTTGTCATGTGCCAGTTTGAATTGCAGCTTTATAGGGTAACAGGATGATGGGACATACTGAGTGGTAGAATATGAGTTTACTTCATATAACAAAATGGTATTGATTGTATAGACGTATCATTCAATTATGACATTGTTACATTACTTAAAAAAATGCTTGTTTTAAAAAGGTACCAGTAGAGTTGAGCGATACTTTCCGATATCCAAAAGTATCGGAATCGGAATGGTATCGCCGATATCATTAAAATATCGGCGATACCCGATACCGATACCGGAAGTCCCATGTAAGTCTATGGGAACAAAATATCGTAACTAAAAAAACCCCATTCTTTCCTTGTAAACACTAAATATACACACATAGAATACATATATATATATATATATATATACATGTCATTGTGACATATATATATACATATATGTATAGTTTATACACTTCTACATAGTAAAATATCCTCTGATTCAATTGCCGGGTAAAGCCGGCTTCTGTGAAAAGACAGAAGCACCCGACATGAAATGACACTTGGTGTACATAGGGTTAACCATGTCTTTTCATGTCGTTTGCTATCTGATTTGCACAAACAATTAAATCAGTCTATGTGTGCAAAATTTCACACCTGTAGGGGTTAATTAAAGGTGTAAATTCGTTGTAAAAAAACCGGACTTTTTGCTACGAATTTACACCTTTAATTAACCCCTACAGGTGTGAAATTTTGCACACATAGACTGATGTAATTGTTTGTGCAAATCAGATAGCAAAGGACATGGTTAACCCTATGTACACCAAGTGTCATTTCATGTCGGGTTCTGCATTTTCACAAAAGCCGGCAATTGAATTAGCGGCTATTATACTATGTAGAAGTGTATGAACTACAAATAAAATATATATATATATATGTGTCACAAATTCAATGACGTATATATATATATATGAGGTGTAAAATTGCTGAAAAAAAATGCGTGGGCTCCCGCCCTATTTTCGCAACCAGACAGACAAAGCCAGTGAGTGGGGCAGATAATAATAGCCCAGAGAGGGACCATTATTTTTGCCCCCCCCCCGGCTACTAACATCTGCCCCCAGACACCCCAGGAAAGACAAATCTATAATTAGATTCGCCCTTTCTGGCACTTTGCCCGTCTATTCCCATTGCCCTGTAGCGGTGGCGAATGGGTTAATATGGGGTTAAAGCCACCTTGCTATTGAAAGGTGACCTTAAGCCAGGTTAATAATTGAGAGCTGTCAATTAGACAACTATCAATTATTAATCCTATTGCATGAAATAAAAATAAAACACACACACTTTAATTAAAAATCATTTTAATGAAATAAAGACACATGTTTTTGACCATCTTTTATTTTACTGCAAAAACCATTTCCTGTAATAAAAATAAAATAAAAAAGCAAAATTATTCTTACCTATCCCATGCACAGTCAGGTCCCACGGTGTAATCCTTCAGAAAGGGTTAATGTTTACTGCAGGGACCGCAGCTAATGCTGCAGCCTCACAGTAAACCCCCAAATGAATGAGTTCCTCTCCTGGCTGACAGGAGAGTAAAGGCTGGGTGTCACATAACGATACACCAGCGATCCCGACAACGATATGCACTTGTCAGGATCGCTGGTGTATCGCTACATGATCGCTGCTGAGCTGCCAAACAGGCAGCTCAGGCAGCGATCTGGGACAGCGACACTGCGGTAACATCGCTTAAGGGCCCGTCTCACATAGCGATATCGCTACCGAGATCGCTGCTGAGTCACTAGTTTTGTGACGCAGCAGCGAGCTCACCAGCGATATCGCTGTGTGTGACATTCAGCGACGATCAGCCCCCCTGCCGGGTATCGCTGATCGTCGCAGAAATGTCAGGACCTTTTTTTGATCGCTGGTTTCCCTCTGACAGGCATGCATCGCTGCGTGTGACAGGCGGGAGACCAGCGATCCGCTGGTAACCAAGGTACACAGCGGGTTTCCAGGCACCGCGCAGCGCTTGGAAACCCGCTGTGTACCTTGGATACCAGCTCCCTGCATCAGGGCGCTGGTATCCAAGGTACACAGCGGGTTTCTAGGCACAGCCCCGCGCCTGGAAACCCGCTGTGTACCTTGGTTACCAGCGGATCGCTGGTCTCCCGCCTGTCACACGCAGCGATGTGTGCCTGTCAGCGGGAAACCAGCGATCACAAAAAGGTCCTGACATTTCAGCGACGATCAGCGATACCCGGCAGGGGGGCTGATCGTCGCTGAATGTCACACACAGCGATATCGCTGGTGAGCTCGCTGCTGCGTCACAAAACTAGTGACTCAGCAGCGATCTTGGTAGCGATATCGCTATGTGAGACGGGCCCTTAAGTGGAAAGCTTAATTGATTGCTTTCCACTTTCACTTCAGGTCAGCCAGGGACACAATCAGTGACGTCAGAGGGAACTGATTAACAAAAATAGGGGATCCCCTCGAAAAAAAATTGGCGTGGGGTCCCCCCTATTTTTGTTAACCAGCCAGATGAAGCAGACCGCTGAGGCCTGGATTTTCAGGCTGTTAAGGAGCCAAGATCCATGGACCTTGCCAGCCTGATAATACCAGGCCACAGCAGTCTGCATATCTTGGCTGATTAACAAAAATAGGGGATCCCCTCGAAAAAAATTGGCGTGGGGTCCCCCCTATTTTTGTTAACCAGCCAGATGAAGCAGACCGCTGAGGCCTGGTTTTTCAGGCTGGTAAGGATCCAATATCCATGGACCTTGCCAGCCTGATAATACCAGGCCACAGCAGTCTGCTTAGCTTGGCTGGTTAACAAAAATAGGGGATCCCCTCGAAAAAAAAAACGGCGTGGGGATCCCCCCTATTTTTGTTAACCAGCCAAGTAAAATGCAGACTGCTGCGGCCTGGTATTAAAAGACTGTCAAGGCCCATGGATTTTGGCCCTCAACAGCCTGATAATACCAGGCTACAGCAGCCCCACATTTGGCGCATCAAAAGATGTGCCAATTGTGGCACTTTACCCGGCTCTTCCCACTTGCCCTGTAGCGGTGGCAAGCGGGGTAATAAGGGGTTAATGTCACCGTTGATTGCACGGTGACAATAAGCCCGGTTAATAATGGAGAGGTGTCAATAAGACACCGATCCATTATTAATCCCAAAGTTTTTAAATGTTTAAAAAAAAGACAAAGCAAGAAAAAAGTCTTTTAATGAAATAAAAGAGACAACACAGTTTTCATTAATTTTATTATACTCTCATTCCTGCGACGCCATCGATCTCCTGTAAAAAAAAAAAAAAAAACCAACAGTATACCACCTGTCCGACGCAGTCCATAACGACAGTCCCACGACGATCCAGCTCTGCTACATCGCAATGACAGGCAGAGCCTGTCATCGCGACGCAGCACAGCTGATTACCTGCTTCCCCGGCGGTGACGTCATCGGACTGACTGCTTTACGGCCGGGATTACCCAGCAGTCACTGCAGTTATCGCGAGAAACTGCATGTGACCGCCGGGGAAAGAAGATTGCGGCCATGAAGCAGTCCAGCCCGTGACCGCCGGAGATCTTCTGCCAGGTAAGTGCCGCTGACTCCTGACAGACCCGACCGACGGACACTGACAGTGACAGTGACAATCCCGATTCCGGTATCCGATATGACGAAAATATCGGAACTCGGATTTCCGATACAGCCAATATCGGCTGATACCCGATATTTGCAGTATCGGAATGCTCAACCCTAGGTACCAGTAATATATGGTTTTGTCATCACTGTGTAATTCTATCTTTTACACAATATAACCTGCACTAGGTTATTGTCCAGGCAGTGGGCTACCTATTTAGGCTCTACAAGTACATTTTACAAACCTGTCAACTAGCAGATTCCATACTGGAATCCTTGGTGATTGTCATCCCTAAGTCTGGGAAGGACCCTGCTGATTAGGAGTCTTACACGCCTACTTCACATCCAGGATAAAAATTTTGGCTACCCGAATCATTAGAGTATTATCTGAACTTATTCCTGCAGATCAGTCTGGCTTTATGCCAGGTAAAAGTACCGACATCAATCTGGATAGATTCTTTATCAATTTTATACTTAAACACTCCAATGGGGGAAACAAACCATATTTTTTTATTGATCATGCTAAAGCATTTGACTCTGTGGAGTGTAAGTACCAATTGGCTGTAATGACTATTTTGATGTTTGGCCAGGTTTTTCTTAAAATACTACAATTATCCGGTGGTTAGCATGACAGCTAACAACCATACTTCTCCTAAATTTTCCCTAGGTGGAGGTACTCATCAGGGATGTTCCCTTTTCCCTGCCTTGTTTGCTATTGCCACTGATCCCTTAGCAATCCAGATTGCTCTTCCTGATCTCTTAATGGCTTTTTAAGTGGGAGTAAAGAATGTGTAGTGTTGTATGCAGATGATATTGTTATTTTTGCAATATTTGTAGACCTCCTTACACAATCCTCTATTTGGAACATATTCAGGAATCAGTGTTAATTGGGAAAAAAAATCCTCACGCCCCTGAACAGAGCGTCACTGATGACACTTCTTTTTAGTGACTCCAGCCTCTGCCCTCCGATGACACTTCTTTACATTATCCCAGCATGAACTGGAGATACTCAAACGAAGCATCATCACACAGGAAGTGAAAAAAATAGAATAGAATATCAGTTAGACAGTATAGTGAGGGAACAGTAGGGAATTTTTAATGCAAGTATATTATAAAATAGCTTAGATAATGGCACAACATAGATAGGGATTTAGAAAGAAATGTACTTTGACTTTGATCCACCCCATTAAAGACTGTTCCTGATATGTAATGTGTAATTGATAATAAATGCTGTGAGATAGTGTCAAATTGTGACTCGAGAGAACAATGAAACTGAATATGCTTTTATTGTCTTGCAAATTAAGCATAGTGTGCAGTCAATTTCTATTTGTTTATGAAAGGTATGTAACCTTTGATGTATTTTCCTGTAATAAATACATTGTACCTTGTACATTCTCTTTTCGCCTTCAATAAAAAGTTCCTTTAAAAAGGAAATACACTTACATCAAAATGCTCTATAACAGGGCTGGACTGGAACTGAAATTCGGCCCAGGTATTTTTATTATATGAACAAAGGCCCAATTCTTGCAACTTTTATAATCTATGCTCTTTAGATAGTGGAACTACAGCATACACGAAAATGGTTTGTGCTGCTGACCTGTGTAAAGGGTATGCCACACTAAACGAGATTGCAAACGAGATCACTAAAACGTCACTATTTTGCGATCTCGTTAGCGACCTCGTTGTGTGTGGCATGTAGCAACGATGTGGCCCCTGCTGTGATGTCGCTGATCGTTCACTAGAGTTCTGGACCGTTTTTTGATCGTTGGCGTCCCGCTGGTGAGCCTGAATCGCTGTGTTTGGCACCTTTTGCGAACGACGAGCGACCTCCTTTGTGACGCATATGACTGTTTTGCATCACAGAGAGGATCGCAGAAGTTGCAAAGCAGGCTAGCAGGACGCAGAGAGCAGGAGCGATGCTGGAAATTCCTATGAATCAGAAGTGCTCAGTACACGCTAATGACGTCCTAACGACCGCCAAAGTCGTTAAAGAGATCGCTGACCACTGATGAGTCGTTTTTGAGATTTCCTGTTTGGCAGCTACTAGCGACCTAAAAGAGATCACAAAAACGATCTCGTTAGCTTGCGTCGTTATCGAGATCGCTAAGTGTGGCAGTACCTTTAGTCCGGTCTCCGAGCATGAAAGACTTCGCAACTTACCTTGTGTCATTATTGGTGGCTAATCACGTGAAGGGATATTATGGAATTTGTTTCAGCCTGTCCTTCCTGTGCTTGTAACAAGACTCCCAGGCATTTTCCATGCAGGTGGCTTTTACCTCTTCCTGTGCCTTCAGCTTCCTTGGCAGCACATCGCCATAGACTTTATTACGGATCTCCTGTGTCCTCTGGATGCTGCGTCATATGGGTGGTGGTTGACCTCTTCTCGAAGATGGCTCACTTTACCCCATTGCCTGCTTTTCTGTCTGCTCCCATGCTCGCTTACAATTTTATCTAGCACATCTTCTGCCTTCACAGCTTCCCTCTTCGTATTGTATCTGACAGGGGCATACAGTTCACATCCAGATTTTAGAGAGCCATCTGTAAACTTTTGAATGTGGCGTTGGACTTCTGTTCTGAATTCCATACTCAATCTAACAGTCAAGTGGAATGGGTCAAGGATTATCAAATTTTCGGTGGCATTTCACGAATGTACACCATGACGACTGAGTCAATCTTTTGTCCTGGGCAGAGTTCTCCTACAATATTCATGCAAGCGGGGCCTCTGAAGTCACCATTCTTCATTGCCTATGGTCAACAGCCTGATATTCCTCTTCCGATGTCAGCCACTTCTGGCGTCACTGCAGCAGAAGCTCTCACTAAAGATTTCTCCAAGATCTGGGAGGAAATCAAAGCCACTTTGAGAAGTAATCCAAACGGATGAGAAGGCATGCTGACAAAAACACATGGATCCACCATGTTTTCAACCAGGGGATAATGTGTCGCTCTCCTTGAGATAATCTGGATATTTAGACCATCAGAGTCAAGAATATGAAAAATTATGGTCCTAAATAGTGATGAGAGAGTATGCTCGTTGCTCGGGTGATCTCCGAGTATTTTGGTGTGTTCCGAGATTTAGTTTCTGTCAAAGCAGCTGCATGATTTGCGGCTTCTTGACAGCCTGAATACATGTGGGGGATTCCTTAACCCCTTCATGACCAGCCTATTTTGACCTTAAAGACCTTGCCATTTTTTGCAATTCTGACCAGTGTCCCTTTATGAGGTAATAACTCAGGAACGCTTCAACGGATCCTAGAAATTCTGAGAATGTTTTTTTGTGACATATTGGGCTTCATGTTAGTGGTAAATATAGGTTGATAATTTTTGCGTTTATTTGTGAAAAAATGGAAATTTGGCGAAAATTTTGAAAATTTTGCAATTTTCAAATTTTCAATTTTTATTCTGTTAAACCAGAGCGTTATGTGACACAAAATAGTTAATAAATAACATTTCCCACATGTATACTTTACATCAGCACAATTTTGGGAACAAATTTTTTTTTTGTTAGGAAGTTATAAGGGTTAAAAGTTGACCAGCGATTTCTCATTTTTACAGCAAAATTTACAAAACCATTTTTTTTTTTAGGGACAACCTCACATTTGAAGTCACTTTGAGGGGTCTATATGGCAGAAAATACCCAAAAGTGACACCATTATAAAAACTGCACCCTCATGCTACTCAAAACTACATTCAAGAAGATTATTAACCCTTCAGGTGCTTCACAGGAACTAAAGCAACGTGGAAGGAAAAAATGGACATTTTAATTGTTCCAACAAAAATTTTCTTTAGCATCAATTTTTTACATTTTTACATGGGCAACAGGATAAAATGGATCCTAAAATTTGTTGGGCAATTTCTCCTGAGTACACAGATACCTCATATGTGGTCATAAACCACTAATTGGGCACACGGCAGGGCTCAGAAGGGAAGGAGCGCCATTTGACTTTTTGAATGGAAAATAAGCTGGAATATTTAGCGGTTGCCATGTCGCATTTGGAGAGTCCCTGTGTGCCTAAACATGGGAGCTTCCCCACAAGTGACCCCATTTTGGAAACTAGACCCCCCAAGGAACTTATCTAGATGCATAGTGAGCACTTTAAACCCCAAGGTGCTTCACAAATTGATCCGCAAAAAAAAAGAAAGCACTTTTTTTTCACAAAAATTTTCTTTTAGCCTCAGTTTTTCATTTTCACATGGGCAACAGGATATAATGGATCCTAAAATTTGTTGGGCAATTTATCCTGAGTACACAGATACCTCATATGTGGTCATAAACCACTGTTTGGGTGCACGGCAGGGATCAGAAGGGAATTTGCGCCATTTGACTTTTTGAATGGAAAATATACTGGAATATTTAGCGGTTGCCATGTCGCATTTGGAGAGTCCCTGTGTGCCTAAACATTGGAGCTTCCCCACAAGAGACCCCATTTTGGAAACTAGACCCCCCAAGGAACTTATCTAGATGCATAGTGAGCACTTTGAACTCCCAGGTCCTTCACAAATTGATCCGCAAAAAAAAGAAAGTACTTTTTTTTTTCACAAAAATTTTCTTTTAGCCTCAGTTTTTTCATTTTCACATGGGCAACAGTATAAATTGGATCCTAAAATATGTTGGGCAATTTCTCCTGAGTACACAGATACCTCATATGTGGTCATAAACCACTGTTTGGGCGCACGGTTGGGCCCAGAAGGGAAGGAGCGCCATTTGACTTTTTGAATGGAAAATTAGCTCCAATCGTTAGCGGATACCATGTCGTGTTTGGAGAGCCCCTGTGTGCCTAAACTTTGGAGCTCCCCCACAAATGACCCCATTTTGGAAACTAGACCCCCTAAGGAACCTATCTAGATGCACAGTGAGCACTTTGAACCCCCAGGTGCTTCACAGAAGTTTATAACGCAGAGCCGTGAAAATAAAAAATCATTTTTTTTCTCAAAAACTGATTTTTTTTGCCCACTATTTTTTATTTTCACAATGGTTACAGGAGAAATTGGACCCTAAAAGTTATTGTCAGTTTCTCCTGAGTACGCTAGTACCCCATATGTGGGGGGAACCACTGTTCGGGCACACGTCAGGGCTCGGAAGGGATATAGTGACGCTTTGAAATGCTGACTTGATGGAATGGTCTGCGGGCATCTTGTTACATTTGCAAAGCCCCTGATGTGCCTAAACAGAAGTTTATAACACCCGGGCATGAAAATAAAAAAATCATTTTTTCCACAAACATGATCTTTTAGTCCCCAATTTTTTTTATTTTCCCAAGGGTAACAGGAGAAATTAGACCCCAAAAGTTTTTGTCCAATTTGTCCTGAGTACGCTGATATCCCATATGTGGGAGAAAACTACTGTATGGGCACACGTCGAGGCTCGGAAGGGAAGTAGTGAAGTTTTGAAATGCCGACTTGATGGAATGGTCTGCGGGCGTCATGTTACGTTTGAAGAGCCCATGATGTGCCTAAACAGTAGAAACCCCCCCAAGTGACCCCATTTTGGAAACTAGATCCCCAAGGAACTCCTCTAGATGTGTGGTAAGCACTTTGAATCTCCAAGTTCTTCACAGAAGTTTATAGCGCAGAGCCGTGAAAATAAAAAATCATTTTTTTCCACAAAAATAATATTTTTAGTCCCCAATTTTTTTCCCCCAATGTTAACAGGAGAAATTAGACCCCCAAAGTTGTTGTGCAATTTTTCCCGAGTACGCTGATACCCCACATGTGGGGGTAAACCAC
Source organism: Oophaga sylvatica (assembly GCA_033576555.1). NCBI lineage: Eukaryota > Metazoa > Chordata > Amphibia > Anura > Dendrobatidae > Oophaga > Oophaga sylvatica. Next base: position 58,717,024 of record JARQOD010000008.1, on the reverse strand, counting down.
TGTTTGGGCACACGTCGGGGCTCAGAAAAAAGGGAGCACTGTTTGACTTTTTGAACGCAAAATTTTCAGCAATCAATGGTGGCGCCATGTCGCGTATGGAGACCCCCTGATGTGCGTAAATAGTGGAAACCCCTCAATTCTAACTCCAACCCTAACCCCAACACACCCCTAACCCCAACCCCTACACACCCCTAATCCTAATACAAACCCTAACCATAACCCTAACCCCAACACACCACTAACCCTAATTCCAACCCTAACCCAAATTCCAACCCTAACCCAAATTCCAACCCTAACCCAAATTCCAACCCTAACCCAAATTCCAACCCTAACCCAAATTCCAACCCTAACCCAAATTCCAACCCTAACCCAAATTCTACCCGTAACCCTAATTCTAACCGTAACCCTAATTCTAACCGTAACCCTAATTCTAACCGTAACCCTAATTCTAACCGTAACCCTAATTCTAACCCTAATGCTAACCTTAACGCTATCCCTAAGGCTAACCCTAACCCTAGTTCTAACCCTAACCTTAGTTCTAACCTTAACGCTGGGTTCATATTGCGTTTTACCAGCCCGTTCAACACGTAGCGTTGACCGGCTGGTAACGGTATAGCATAACGCGATCGCGTTATGCTATACCCGCTAGCGCAGATGAATCAGTAGATGATTCATCTGTGCTAGCAGTGACGGAGCCCAGACGCTGCAGCCCGCGTCCGAGGCTCCGTCACTGAATGACGGCACGTTGCGAACGCATGCTGCTTTACGGCATGCGTCACGATGCGCACACAAAAAGGGATGAATGGCAGCATTAACGGACTGCGTTACACCATGGTGTAACGCAGTCCGTCTAACGGACTGCCATAATGCAATATGAACTCAGCCTAACCTTAAGGCCCCGTGCACACGTTGCAGATTCACTTGCGGATTTTTCAGCGCTGATTTTGCTAAATCCGCAGGTAAAATGACCTGCCTGTTACCTGCGTATTTACTGCGGTTTTTGTGCGGATTTGCCCTGCGGTTTTACACCTCTAATGGAATAGGTGTAAAACCGCTGCGGAATCTGCACAAAGAATTGACATGCTGCGGATTTAAAACCGCAGCAAATCCGTGCGGAAAAATCCGCAGCATGTGCACAGCAGTTTTTTTTTACCATTTATTCAGATTGTACTGTACATGGTTTCTGGATCTGCTGCGGATCCGCAGAGCGAAAAAATTCGCAACACGTGCACAGGGCCTAATAAGAAAAAAAAAAAAAATTTCTTCATTTTATTATTTGTCCCTACCGATGATAAAGGGGGGGTTCATTTACTTTTTTTTATTTTGATCACTGTGACAGTTTATCACAGTGATCAAAATACATTTCTGGACTCTGGAGGGCGACTGCGCATGCCATTTTCCATGATGGCGGCGTCCATGAAGAATCCCGGGCGCACGCCGGGACGGACCCAGGGACATCGGAGGACCGGGAGAGGTGAGTGGGGGGGAGGGGTCGGAAGGTAAGGGGATAGAAAGGCGGGAGGAGCGGAGGCAAGGAGGAGGGGAGCAGATAGTGACGGCGGTGACCGATCAACGCCATCTTTCGGTGGCGGCGGCCGATCGCCGCCGTGACTCGGTTTGGGGAGGGAGGGGGGTCAGATCTCGGTCTCCAGCCATGGCAGATGCTATTGCAGCATCGGCCATGGCTGGATTGTAATATTTCACCAAATTTCATTGGTGAAATATTAGAAATTGCTCTGATTGGCTGTTTCACTTTTAACAGCCAATCAGAGCGATCGTAGCCACGTGGGGGTTAAGCCAAACCCTCTATGGTGAAGCACAAAGGGTCTTGTGCCTGCGGGACGGGTGACCTTTCAGTGACCCGGTCACCCGACCCGCAGGAACGCGATCCTTTCATGACACAGGGTATGCTTCATAGGTCGGATTGGCACCGACTTTCATGACGCATACGCTGTGTCAAAGGTCGGGAAGGGGCTAACAAAACAGGCATTCCCCACATGTATTCAGCCTATCCAGCAGCCACAAATCATGCAGCTGCATGGACACAAACTAAATCTCCGAGCACGCCAAAATACTCGGAGATCACCCGAGTGTGCTCGGGAGAACCCGAGCAACGAGCATACTCACTCATCACTAGTCCTAAACTCTTGCGACCCTGAAGAGAACATCTATGTTGTAGATGTAGCGGTGCGGCACTGCCATGCCTGTGACGTGGTTCACCGAGATATCAAAGACGATAACATACTTGTAGATCTCAGGACTGCTGAACTGTGAACCCTCTGGGTTACTTAGATTTGGCTCTAAAATAAACCAGTGAATTAAATCTAAGATTTTACGTTGTTTTCTGCTTCTAGGGTCCTGGACTTTCCCCAAATGGAATTCCAAGGCTGCGATCCCTGCAATAGTGTGTTAGCAATTGCCATCATTTAGCTGATATGACGACAACAAATCATTTTACCATGTTGGCAGACAAAATTTGTAGTTAAGCATTGTTCAAGTCAGTGAGACACAAAGAGGCCAAGGCAAGCAGCAGACAAGAGGATGGTGCCTTTACATCTATGAAAGCCAAAAGTTTGGTGTGGTAGTTTTTCAGCCAACTACAACTGGATGCAACAATATGCATGTTTCCATCCTTATATTGCCCATTTCCTTTTGAACCATCTAGCTTTAGCTAAAACAAAATAAATTAAAAACTACAATCAAATGTGTGTGTCCTAACAAAGGAATCAACAATCTCATACCTTAAAGTGCTGGAGCTAAATTGGCACTCTTGTTTAAGACCAAATCATTATGGTCATAAATAACTTACGCGTTTTGAACTTAATCTTTTGCACATGGTACCCCTACAAGTAACTTGACTTTACTCTCCTCACTTAATTTACCTGTATGTAAACAAAATTGGTAGTTAATTGCAAAATCATTATTGGTAGAACAGATAATCCAGGGGACTGGTAGACTGTGGAGACACAAAGCAAGACAAAACCTTACTTTTCTGATGAGTATTATTTTAGGGACAAAACAAATACCTATTAGTTATAATTATAGTAAAATTTAAAAAAAAACGATGTGATCCAACAGTTGAAGTGATAGTTGGACAGATGTAAAATATTTTATCTGCTGGCTTTTTAACCCCTTCCTGACCTGTGACACAGCGTATGTGTCATGAAAGGATCGCGTTCCTGCGGGTCGGGTGACCGGGGTCACTGAAAGGTTACCCGACCCGCAGGCACAAGACCCTTTGTGCTTCAACACAGGGGGGTTGGCTTAACCCCCACGTGGCTACGATCGCTCTGATTGGCTGTTAAAAGTGAAACAGTGCTCCCTTTATTCCGAGCCCCGACGTGTGCCCAAACAGTGGTTTACCCCCACGTATGGGGTATCAGCGTACTCAGGAAAAATTGCACAACAACTTTGGGGGACTAATTTCTCCTGTTACCCTTGGGAAAAATAATTGGGGACTAAAAAAATGATTTTTGTGGAAAAAAAATGATTTTTTATTTTCACAGCTCTGCGTTATAAACTTCTGTGAAGAACTTGGAGATTCAAAGTGCTCACTACACATCTAGAGTTCCTTGGGGGATCTAGTTTCCAAAATGGGGTCACTTGGGGGGGTTTCTACTGTTTAGGCACATCATGGGCTCAGCAAACGTAACATGACGCCCGCAGACCATTCCATCAAAGTCTGCATTTCAAAACGTCACTACTTCCCTTCCGAGCCCCAACGTATGCCCGAACAGTGGTTCCCCCCTACATATGGGGTACCAGTGTACTCAGGACAAACTGTACAACAACTTTTGGGGTCCAATTTCTCCTGTAACCATTGAGAAAATAAAAAATTGTGGGTTAAAAAAATCAGTTTTTGAGGAAAAAATATTTTTTATTTTTATGGTTCTACATTATAAACTTCTGTGAATCACGTGGGGGTTCAAGGTGCTCACCACACATCTGGATAAGTTCCTTGGGGGGTCTAGTTTACAAGATGGGGTCATTTATGGGGGGTTCCCACTGTTTAGGCACATCAGGGGCTCTGCAAACGTAACAAGATGCCCGCAGACCATTCCATCAAGTCGGCATTTCAAAGCGTCACTACATCCCTTACGAGCACTGATGTGTGCCCAAACAGTGGTTACCCCCCACATATGGGGTACCAGCGTACTCAGGACAAACTGGACAACAACTTTTGGGGTCCAATTTCTCCTGTAACCATTGTGAAAATAAAAAATAGCGGGCTAAAAAATAATTTTTTGAGAAAAAAAATGATTTTTTTATTTTCAGGGCTCTGCGTTATAAACTTCTGTATAGCACCTGGGGGTTCAAAGTGCTCACTGTGCATCTAGATAAGTTCCTTAGGGGGTCTAGTTTCCAAAATGGGATCATTTGTGGGGGAACTCCAAAGTTTAGGCACACAGGGGATCTCCAAACACGACATGGTGTCCGCTAACGATTGGAGCTAATTTTCCATTAAAGTCAAATGGCGCTCCTTCCATTCTGAGCCCTGCCGTGCGTCCAAACAGTGGTTCCCCCCACTATGGGGCACCAGCGTACTCAGCAAAAATTGGACAACTTTTGGCGTCCATTTTATCCTGTTACCCTTGAGAAGATAAAAAGCGGCTAAAAAATGATTTTGAGAAACAAAAATTATTTTTTTATTTTCACTGCTCTGCGTTTATAAACTTCTGTGAAGCACTTGGGGGTTCAAAGTGCTCACTACACATCTAGATAAGCTCCTTGGGGGGTTTAGTTTCCAAAATGGGGTCACTTGTGGGGGGTTTTTACTGTTTAGGCACATCAGGGGCTCTGCAAACGCAACATGACGCCCGCAGAACATTCCATCAAGTCTGCATTCCAAAATGGCGCTCCTTTCCTTCTGAGCTCTCCCATGCGCCAAAACAGTGGTTCCTCCCACGTATGGGGTATTTGTGTACTCAGGACAAATTGCATAACAACTTTTGTGGTCCAATTTCTCCTGTTACCCTTGTGAAAATAAAAAATAGCGGACTAAAAAATCATTTTTGAGGAAAAAAAATTATTTTCTTATTTTCACTGCTCTGCGTTATAAACTTCTGTGAAGCACCTGGGGGTTCAAAGTGCTCACTATGCATCTAGATAAGTTCCTTGGGGGGGGTCCAGTTTCCAAAATGGTGTCACTTGTGGGGGAGCTCCAATGTTTAGGCACACAGACTCTCCAAATGCGACATGGCAACCGCTAAATATTCCAGCATATTTTCCACTCAAAAAGTCAAATGGCGCTCCTTCCCTTCTGAGCCCTGCCGTGCGCCCAAACGGTGGTTTATGACCACATATGAGGTATCTGTGTACTCAGGAGAAATTGCCCAATAAATTTTAGGATCCATTTTATCCTGTTGCCCATGGAAAAATGAAAAAATTTATGCTAAAATAAAATTTTTGTTGGAAAAATTAAAATGTCCATTTTTTCCTTCCACGTTGCTTTAGTTCCTGTGAAGCACCTGAAGGGTTAATAATCTTCTTGAATGTAGTTTTGAGTAGCATGAGGGTGCAGTTTTTATAATGGTGTCACTTTTGGGTATTTTCTGCCATATAGACCCCTCAAAGTGACTTCAAATGTGAGGTTGTCCCTAAAAAAAAAAAATGGTTTTGTAAATTTTGCTGTAAAAATGAGAAATCGCTGGTCAACTTTTAACCCTTATAACTTCCTAACAAAAAAAATTTTTGTTTCCAAAATTGTGCTGATGTAAAGTAGACATGTGGGAAATGTTATTTATTAACTATTTTGTGTCATATAACTCTCTGGTTAAGCAGAATAAAAATTTGAAAAGTGCGAAATTTTCAAAATTTGCCAAATTTCCATTTTTTTCACCAATAAATGCAAAAATTATCGACCTAAATTTACCACTAACATGAAGCCAAATATGTCACGAAAAAACAATCTCAGAATCGCTAAGATCCGTTGAAGCGTTCCTGAGTTATTACCTCATAAAGAGACACTGGTCAGAATTGCAAAAAATGGCAAGGTCATGAAGGGGTTAAGTATAAAATCCAAATCTTCTTATTACAGTGAAGAAAATTGTTGTTTTAACCAACAATTATCAGGCCAAGATCTAAACATATTTGATCATAGTAGCGGGGTATACGTTCTAACATGGATTCCAGTAGATGCAATAGTTGGATTCTGGAAGTCACAGATCAATAATTTCATTTAGAATTTTCCTGGTCTCCAAAGCAGATTGCAAAACTTTTTAACTAAAAGATAAAATTAAATGCTTATTGTTGTGTCCTGAAAATGTGATGATAAGAACTTCATCTAAAAAGTAGATAGCATCTGCAAGCGACAAAGTTCATGTGCGTTTACATCTGTGGCATTAAATGACTGATCAGTAAGGCCTCTTTCACACTTCAGTCGTGTGACGTCCGCCCAAGTGTGAAAATGGCGGATCCGTCAGAAAAGTGTAAAAACGGATGAAAAACGGATCAGTTTTCTGACGGATCCGCCAAGAAGTTTCACCCGGAAATGATGAAATTTTCGTTCCGGAAATGTAAGTCCGGACGGAGAGAGAGAGAGAGAGAGAGAGAGAGAGCGAAAGAGGACAGTTTTGGCAGCATTTTCAATGATTTTTTATGGAAGCGATGGTTCCGCTGGCGGATTCTGTCAAAAACGGATGCCAGCGGATCCGCCGCCCATAGGGGGCCATTATACAAAACGGCGGATGCGGCGGATCCACCGTAGTCCGCCATTTTGTCGGACCAAAAAAACGTTGCATTGGACGTTTTTCTGAAATGACGGACGCCAATTTTTTGGCGGATCCGTCAAAAAACAGACCTCACGGACGACCATCCGTCAAAATCCGTCACTAATGCAAGTCAATGGGAAAAAATCGGATCCGCCAAAAGAAAATGGCGGATCCGTTTTTTTTCACATTTTGATGGATTTTGACTGACATCGCACGACTGAAGTGTGAAAGAGGCCTAAGTGTCAAACTAGCAGAACATTTTTCTTTCACTGGTTAGCTCCATTGAATGAGTTGCCAAAATGTATTACAAAGTAACTTAGTTTCATCATAAAACGGTATATCAACCTCTGTACAAGAGACTTCTATTTGGAGCCATAGACATTTCGTGATCTTACAAGTTGGGATCCAATTGCCCGCTTGGTGCTGTATACACTGCATGCACAATTATCAAGCAACAGAATATTTTGACTGCATCACGCATCATCATTTTTATACATATTTTCCAACCCCAAGTTATATAAACTGGACTGCTTAATAGATGAAGCAGATCAGGTGATGTGTATTTGAATGATGAGTGAGGATGACATCTAAGGATACAACGCCCTTTTTTAAGTTGAGAAGAATTATTAGGCAGGGAAAATGGGACAAAAAAATATTTAATTGAACTCCGAAAACAAAATGTGTTCCAAGTGTTAAACAGGGATGAAGGACTCTTGAAATTGCCAAGATATTGGGGCAAGGTAATGGAACCATCAAAATTTTTGTTGCAAATAATCAACAGGGTCCCGAAAAATGTGTTGAGAAAAAAAAGGACACATTAACTGCTGAAAAGTTGAGAAGAATCGGATGTGAAGCGACCAGAAGCCCATTATCCTCCAGCGCTGTCAGGTTTATGAAACTTTTGGATCTACCGAAACGGCACTGTAATTGTTCAATTAATACAATCAAAACTACAAATTGCCTAATAATTCTGCACACAGTGTACATGTCTCTGGCTAAGAGTCTAATGGTATTTTCAAAGTTTTTTGTTTGGTGGTAAAAACTGACAAGGTTTTCAATGGAAATCTATATCAGAAAGCCATCTGGGTTTTAAAAGCATTTTTCAGTTGACGCATTGTTGTGCCATAAGCTTTTTTTGCTGCTCTCTGACATAAGTGTTTGATGCAGATTCAAAACAATGCGCCTCAAATACGTAATATGACTTTTCTTTGCACTGTATGAACAAATGTGATTTTCCCAATGAAATCAGCAAACAAGCTTATTTAATGAGCATCTGTAGCAGAATCTGCTTCAAAATCCACATCAAATACTGTGTGAACATATCCTAGGGACAAAAGCCTATAGGTGGCGATTAATGGAAAAGTAACCTTGTAAATGGTTAGGCAGATCCAGTAGTTTGTGTATATAGTGTGCATGTAGAAATGTTCACTTCATAACACAAGAACAACTAAAAAAAATACTTAATCGCAACACATCAAGTCACAGTTTCAATAAGGTTTAATGCTGGTGAAGATTATCACAAAATCTACAAGTAAATAAGATCAAAAGTAAATATGGAAGCCTGTTACATCATTACAGACTATCGATACGGAGCCACTTTTTCATATCTTTACACATCTGTTTTAGGCACAATTTTTCTAGTCACAGATGAACACCGCTCAAAGTGGCCAAATCAAGGTAATATTCTTTAATTGATATTACTTAACTTGAAGTAGTAAAAAATATCCATCTCTGCAAAAAAATTATATGTATCCATGTATACATAAGTACCAAATCCAATTCTCTATACAATATATATATATCTATGTTTATTATATACATACACTGAAATGCATTTCTGAAGATACTATGATCCCCAAAGTAAAATCTTCAAGTGTAAAGACAGGAAAAATTATTTAGTTCACTTCAAAGAAAACATATTCCCCATTAGTAAAAAGGGTCATTTTCCTTTAAAATGGATAAAAACACACAAAAGAAAGCAATAAGGATGCTAAGCAAAGCTTATATCTACTTTCATATTACAGGTAATATGATACGTACAGTACAATAAGTAAGCATGGTTTTCTCAAGATGCATTCACACCTAACGACCAGCGGCTCTAAATAACCGACCAGTAACGTGTTTGCACGGGCAGATCACACTCTGAACAATCTGTAATAGATCAGGGTGTATAGGCTGCCATTGTTCTCGACAGCACAGGTCCTGCGGACTAAGACAAAGTGCTGTCGAGAACGATGATCCTATGTGCAGTACAAAAGATCATTTTACTCAATGAACGAGCGTCTTGCTCATTTGTCAACGTAATTATCAGCAAGTTTATACTGCAAGATTGTGAAACAGCGGCTCCTAGGAATGCACAATCTTGAAGTGTAAATGCACCTTTACACTTAAGCAGAAAGTAAACAAAATCTACCAAAATCACCATTAATCCTATAACAGACGTGGCTTTACAAAAGAGTAGTAAAACATTCACATGATTTAATCTTTTAGTACTTTTCTAACAAATCTGAAATGTCATTTATTAATCCACTATTAGAAAAACCCTCCAGAAAATGTCACATTCTAAATCGTATGTTCTAAAATTCTGTCTCCAGTAAGAATAGTTGACGCATTACACAGAAGCCTTGAACATTTATACTCCTTAGTGACTTAACTACTTTTAGCCTAAAATGGTGTTCATTTTATATAAACGCCATGACAGATCACTAGGATATGCCATCAATGTACGATTCGTAAAATCAGGGAGGCGCAGTGCCGATTCAGCCCTATGGTACATTCGGGTTTGGGCTACACGGCGGCATGATTCACATGACGCTGAAATCGCAGCGACACATTGCAACACTGGATGTAATGACTTCCTACAGTGTCACATTGCGACCTGTGACATAACGCAATGCAGAGCTTCAAGTGTTTCCAAACGTGATGGATTATGTCACTTGTTGCAAGCGACACACTTGCCATAGGCTTCAATGAAAGTCCGATATGACACGTGACTTGAATGTATGCAACTTGGCTGTTTTATTTCCCGCAAAATCAGAGGTGTAAAATAAACGATCAACAGCAAGTTGTGCAAATGTTTTTGTCGCACGACTCTTCTGAGAGTCGCTGTTGCACACACATGTTGCAGAGTAGCCATAGCCTTAAGATGAATTTTAACACTGCAGATTGTTGAATTTTTTTGCTTTGTTTTACTAAAAACTGGGTTTCATCTATATGAATGGGGCTGTCTCAGATGAATGGGACAATTGCAGAACTTTCATCAACCAAATCTGCAGTCTGTGAATTCCCTGCTTGGTGGTGCTCCTGCCCGCTTGGGTGCACAGGGAACCACAGACTGTAAAAGTCCCCAAATGTTTCAAATTGGCAAAAGTAATATTCTATAGATTTCTAATATATGAAAAAATGCAGATAATGTATACTTAAAAAAAAAGTCTAAAAAAAGAAAACCCACAATTTCTCTGTGTGAACAACCCGTTGTAAAACAAGAATCTTCTTGTTGTGAGGGAAATGGCAAGATATTTCTCTTTCAACCTGCAAAAGGAGCCTTTACATGCCATCTACTACAATGAATAGGGAAACATTTTTATTTTTTTCTCTTAAGGGGCATATGTGCTGGTCTAGGCATTTCTTTTTGCCTTATGAGAACCTGTTTGGACTTGGTTCTGAATGTGATTTCTGAATAAAATGTAAAATATTAAATGTAATGCATAAGCTTTTTAACAATCTGATCATACAGATCTGTGAATGCTACGTTACTCTTTTGGAGACCCAACTTACATTTATAGTTTTAATGATCACCACAACCTGCTACAGGATTTTAATTATGGGCTGACATATTGCTGTAAAGCCTGTAATTCCTTTATATATTCTATTACGCAGATTTCTAAACAGTTTTAGTGTTTCAATTTAGACATTTCAATAAACTAGGACTTTGGGATGTGACTGCTGGCTTCCCCACGGAGATAGGATAGGCCAGGGTTCCCCAACTCCAGTCCTCTAGGCCCACCAACAGGTCATGTTTTCAGGATTTCCTTTGTATTGCACAGGTGATGCAAATATCACCTGGGCAATACTAAGGAAATCCCAAAAACATGACCTGTTGGTGGGCCTAGAGGACTGGAGTTGGGGAACACTGGGATAGGCAAGCTTCAGTCCAAACCATCTATAAAGAAAAAGCCATGTGCAGCTACTCTCAGATGAAATGCATGCCCATTATGGAGCCTGCAGAGCAGCTCAGACCTGCCCGATCCCCACTTATTGTCTTATCGGTGGGACATTCAACGCTGATTGGGGAAAACTCATCTAAACGCAACCAACCTGAAATGAATGACTGGAACACCAGGGGTAATGTAGGAAGCCGCTTCTTGGATACTACAAAAGGTGCCATATAAATTACTTTTATTCAGCTTCCTTTTTTATCACTCATCTCAATGGCTATACGGGAGGATTTGGAGCTTTATATTAGTTAAACAAAGCAGACTAACTGAAATTTCATTTCTAAATGAATCATCCCATAATTCTAGGTCTACTTATACTAAAGAAAATAAATGGTGTTCAGGCGTTGACATTTAAGTAAAATAAGAAATCCCTAAAATGGGAAAAAGCTCTGAAGCTCAAACAGAGCTGCAACTTTAATCCATGACAGCTGGAAAGACTGAAACATGCAGCTGCAGCAGATATTTCAATCTTTGCTTATAGGGTTAATCACAAATGAACGGTTGGGAAATCTGCTTAATGAATATGAAAGGTTTTCTTTATTATAAGGATCCAAGTATCCCCAGGAAAAACACATGGTTCTCAGACCGACAATCCATCTAACAATGTGGCCATTAAAGCGCTCTCCTAATTCTCAACTACATTAAGGCCGGGATCACACATGCAACAAAGTCGTCCGACACTCGCATGTGAAATCCCAGCTCTGGCGCCGGCAATCGGGAGTGGAGCGAGCGGCTGCATAGAACTACATACAGCCGCTCGCTCCACTCCCGAGTGCCGGCAGCAGAGCTGGGATTTCACATGCGAGTGTCGGACGACTTTGTCGCATGTGTGATCCCGGCCTAACAAATAAAGAGGTGGTCCACTACTTCACATTGATGAAAGGATAGGGCATCAATATCTGATCGGCCGGGATCCAGCACTCGGCACCCCTGCCCATCAGTTACTAACTATGCCGGCAACGGCTGGAAGTACTTACTTACCGAGCTTGGCCGTCTACTTGTAGTGGCCGCCGTGGGGTACTATACTTCCGCCTCCTATTCAATTCAATAGGAGGCAGATGTGTAGTAACAAGCTCCTGGCACTACAAGAAGACGGCCAAGCCCACAGTAGTTCCAGCTGGCGTGGCTGCCAATCTGATAACAGCTGATCGGTGGGGGTGACAAGTGCCGAATCCCGGACGAACAGATATTGATGCCCTATACTAAAGATAGGTTATCAATGTAACAGTAGTGGCCAACTTCTTTAATGTAGTCCTATTTCTCAACCTTGAAGAGAAAACTAAAGAGCAGATAATTATATGGTTTTAGGCCATTCTGTCGAAGGCTACGTTCAGGGTCTCGGTCGGCAGTCTCCGCAACATTTTTCCATGAAAATGATAGAACCCACAGCAGATGGATGGAAATATGTCTGTGGGGTCCATTGGGCTCCAGTGCTATTCACTAGGATAACACAGCCTTAATGTGATTCCAACATCCTTTTAAGTATGGAATTTGTAGCTTTTATACGGTCAGATCTCATATCTACAGATTTCACAAAAGTTAAACATCACACACCTTATATACACTGCTTAACACATGCAGTAAACTGCAGCACTATTACATCTATCTTAGAAAATTTTTTCAATTCATACTAAATTAGAAATTTTAAAAAGGGGTTGTCAGAGATTTTTTTTTTTTTTTTATAAAAGTTGCCCAACAGCAGGCAAAAAAAAATAATAATCGTAATTTACCGTTTAAAAAGTGTTCCAGGAGAGCGGCTCCAGGGCTCCTACCTGGTCCTGCAGTGAGGTCTCATACTCTATTCATGTGACTGCTAAAGTGGCACGGACCACAAACCAGTGGCTCTTAAACGTCAGCACATGTGAATAACAAGTTGTGGTGCTTCCAAAAAAAAATTCTAGAACCTCTTTAAAACAGTATTTGCTTATTTATGCAATTCAGCTGATTATTATAAAAAAAGTTATGAAAATGTTCATAAATCTCAGGCACACGATTTTGCGCAACTTTGAAGCATGCTGCTATTGTTGCAAGATCTAAAGCAGCAAAAATGAAAACAACATGTAAACTTGATTTAGAGAGAAATTCTCATGTGTAACTATGGCTGTTTTTCTTCCGTTCTTCCATGAAAGGGGTTGTCCGGTCTAAGATGTCTGAAATCACTAAGTGACCGAATAGTTCAGAATGGGATGCGCACACGGTCACGTCTCCTCTGCATGTCCAGTGTTAGAGCGCTGTGTTGTGACGTATTTATGCGATTTACACACTTGCGGTCACATGCCGACTAGTCTTAATTGGCGTCAGTGAACGCTCTTCTATTGGATGAGACTAGTTGGCATGTGCCCACAAGTGTGCAAATTGCAGACATGCGGTCATATGATGGCCCATCCACTCAGGGAATACAGGAGAAACATGACCGTGTGTGCCTCGCATGCTATCACAATTCAGCAGCGTGCATTCACAGTGTGTGACTGCAGATTTTCCTTCTTAAGTTGGCCAACCCCTTTAAATCGGATAAAAGCTGGTTCAAATGCACTTATTAGTGTTAAATAGTTCTTTGGTGCAGTGAAGCAAAATGGGGCTGTTTACACCTTTAAGTAACACAAAATTAATGAAATTGCTGCCTAAGAGTAAATTAAAAATATATATATAAAAAAAAAAAGCATACAAAAATATAAAACAGGCTGCCCTAATGTAACTTATGACAGAGGTCATTATAGTTCAAGCTGCTAGCCTCAGAAATAACTAATGCTATTGCATCATTATACAGGACAAACAATTTAAAGGGATATCCACTTACAGTGTGAACACTCATTGCTTCACAACGTATAGCTTAATAAAGCAAAAACCTTAAAAACATGATCTTGGCATGAATATAGTACATACAATAAAACCAGTGACACCAGGAGCAAGTAAACTTGTTGGGGCGTCACAACAGCCCTATTTAATTTCTTTGGGGTACGTATAAGGCAGCTATGAATAGAAGGCGGCTCTTGGGAAATCAGATTTTCTATGTATTATTATAAAAGGGGTTGATTGCTAGGCAGAACAACTGTTGGCAATGTGGCTCCCATAAAACCGGACGATACAAATAAAGTCAATCCTTAATCTAAATTGGGCTGTATGAAAATACTATATTCTGTACCTATAAAACATAACCATGTGGCTAAATGAATATGCAACGGGACTTAAAGGGGACATGTCGCCTACAAAAACAGCTATTTACCAGCAGATAGAGTGGTGATCTGCAGGTGAATAGCTTTAAATCCTTAACGACCCAAGAATTTTTACAGCATTGTTATTTTTCCCTCCCTTCTCACAAGAGTCAAAATTTTTTCTCACCACTCTGCCCTATGAGGGCTTTTTTTAAAAATAAGTTGTAGTTGTAAGTTGAATACCACCATTCTGTTTACCATAGAATTTACAGAAAAAAAAATTCCAAGTGAAACTGCGGAAAAAAAAAACGCAATAATGCCATTTTTTTTGGTTTACTTTTTAAATAGTTTATGATCTGGTAAAAATGGTTCTATAGGTTATGGTGATACAAAACTCATCTAGTTTCTTTGTTATTTTAAAAGCAAAAAAAAAAAAATCTGAAATTTGCCCACCCAAAAAAAAAAAAAAAAGTCGTTATTTTTTGATACCCGCAAGTTTTTTTTATTTTGCTGTACATGGAGTTTTAAAAGGGTGTGTTTGAGCTGCCATTTTACTGGTATTATATTGAGGTATATACAATAAAAAGCAATCAAAACTTTTTTGGGAGGTGGGTGAGGGGATCAAATGTGGCAAACAAAAAAAAACCCTTTAATTTTTTTTTTTTTTTTTTGATGGGGGAAGTTTCGGTTTAAGGTACAATTTTAATAATTGTGCAGTTTTATAGACCAGACGTTTTAAGACATAATAGCAATTTTTTTTTTTAATGGGGTGGGGGGGTGATTCAAATTTTCATATTTACTTCATTTTTTTTAGTCCTCTTAATGGACATGAATCTGTGCTTGTTCGACGCAGTACAAAGGGAAATCACTGTTCTCTTACTGCGCTCAGTCCATGGCCTTGGTAACACATCTGTTCCCAGCCTTCAACTTGCAGGGAGCCAACGGAAAGTGGTGACTGCTCTCAGCACCACTAAAGTAATTGTCACAGATTGATAGAGGAATTTAAGTGGTTAAGTGACAGCAATCAGAGCGCTCCGGCCGCTGCAGTTACAGGCAGATGCTAGCAATGTTAACTCAGATGCCGTCTACCTGGTATGAGGCAGGATCAGTTCCTAAACCAGAATCATACATTCCTTATCGACCTACGATGGAAATGTATATCAGTTGTTAAAAGGTTAATTATCTCTAGCAGTGTAAGTGCAACAGCAACTACAGGGAGAAAACTGTTATTTTCCCTGCAGCCACTTGCTTCCACTCATCGGGGCAGGGCAGGGACCTGTAAAAGTCACTGCTCACTACAAAGAAACAACATCCTGCTGTGATCACATGCTGTAAATCAGGATATCACTCAAGAAGAAGCTGGAGTCATAACTGCAAGGGGAAGCAATTACAAGGCGCTCACTGTGTAGTGAGCAGTGACTGTTACAATCTCCTGATACACTCTGATGATTGTAAGTGAGCAGCTGCAGGGAGAATAGAACTTCACTTTCTCCCTTCAGCTGAGCTTCCAGTAAGCCAGCCAAAAAATAACTAAGACGCTATTCCTCTGGAGATGACCAGGTAAACAGCACTTTTGTTTTTGTAGGCGACAGATTCCCTTTAAAGCAGATCTGTCACCAGATTTCATAACATAAATTGCATACATTTTTAAATGGATGTCTTGGACCTGTTGAAGCTGGTGTATTTACTTTCAAAATCCACATCAGGATAGATGTACGATCCTGAAATAAAAATAAGCTCTTTATTAATAGACAGGGACAGTCAAGAAAAGATTATGTTTCCACTTTTATATCAAAACTCATCAAGTCTGGGAGACCTTATGTATGCAGCTTGCGTTGTAAAACCTGGTAACAGATACACTGTAAAATAGAACCCAGCCAAATGGATGCCGATGACATAAGCTACAATACTGTCGTCCCTGAAAACCCCCTTTAATAGGCAAAATGTATTATTATTATTGGCATTGTGCCAGGATAAGAGTTAAAATGAGTCGAGCTGAAAAGCAAAGAAAAAAAGGAAAAGCAAAATATTTATAATGACTGGAAATTGTGACCCCCCTTCTCCTCCATCTGCATCTTTAGTGTTTTCACAAGTTAGAAAGTACCCTCTTGAGAATTAAAAAATTAGTAAAAAATTAGCTTGTTTTTTTTTAATTAAAATAATTAGTTTCTTAGATACATTTCTATTGTTAGGGTAGACTACATATGTGTTGGTGCCGGCACCTCTCTGCACAAAGCTCTATAGCCTAAAACAGGAGGGCACCAGTTTGGCATCTGTAAAAAAAAAATTCAGTAAGTGGGGTTGAAGTTCTGCAATACCTACTTAAGATTCAAGAACCTGTTAAGTTACTATGAAAAGTTGTGAATATTTGTTGGTTTATCTCCAACAAAGCACAAAATCCTTTTATACATCCATCATGGTTTGTAAGCAAATTGTATGATGCACCATATTGGGTTTCTGGCAACTGTATTTTGCACCTGTGACACATATGGCAGGCAATATCTTATGTAACCGTAGGAATGGCAGAGGGGGGAACAACATACGCAATGCACATCAGCTTTGTCGCTACTTGAGCCCAGGTGAACATGTGTATAGTGCCTTTTTGAGGCATCATATAGGGCTTGTTGGTGGGAAAGCTCAGTCAAAGGTCCTTCTATGTCTACACACCATGTCCATGACACCAGTACTCTTCATGGAAACCACAATAAAAAGAAGCCTCACAATGGATCTGCAAAAAAAAAAAAATAATAAAGTTACGCAAGTTAAATATTCTTCAGGAGACTGCAGTTTTAATCAGCTACCAGGACAGCATGAACTAGGCAGATAAGCCAGGACTTTCAACAGTGTTAAAGATAGAAGTAAGCAAATTAAGGTAATTAAGTATATTTCAAAGATTCGTAACTTAATAAAGGCTGATCAATGATTAAGTAAAGTTGCTATTAGTGTGACATATTGCATAGCTTCCAGGTACAGCCAAGTTGCAAACATCCATGAATAAGTATACCTGTCCTTAACTTGGTACCCAGCTATGGTTGTTCTGGTTGGTGCCAGGATGTATTGGCTCAAAGTTGAAATCCAGACCACCTTCATCCATCAGCTCGTTGTTTATTATGTATTCCATGTCACATTCCAGATTCTCAAGGATCATGTCCATGTCCAAATCTGTAGGAAGACGTTCTGAAGGTGTACCAAAGGAATTTGGTTTGGGTGGTGGCATAGAAGAGGCTGAAGAAAGCCCTATCATGGTAAGAGTGTTAGGAGGCACCAAGGCATTAAGAGAAACAGGTAGCTGATCAGGTGTTCTTCCTTTACTCAAACCGCTCAGCATTAGGAGATTCTGTCCTCCGCTCTGACCCAGCACAGGATCAACCTGTGTCATCATGACATCACTAGGTGGAGGAGAATCGGAGGTCAAAAGGGCTTCAAGAGTCTGAGGACGTTGAAAGTGTCCAGAAGGACCCCGTATTGGAGAACTGTCAGTAGGCCCAAACAAAGAGTTACCAAAAGGCAGAGTTTGAGGTGCATGCATTGAGAAATTGGGGGCTCCTTGTATCAAAGGCTGTGGGGCAGGTAGTGGTGCTCCCGAAGACAGCATTGTTAAGCTGTCGATAAGCTCCAATTCCTCTGAGACGGTAGGGGGTACACTGTTGGAGAAGCTGAGTGAAGAGTGGAGGTCTTCATCGCCAACATCATCAGGTTCTGTCAAAATAGGGGATAGACGAACACTAAGATTACTAGCATTGGAACCGGTGCGTGGTCGAAAACTAGTCCACACATCAGGATCATCACTGCTGCGTGAAGAAGGGCTGCCAGGCCATTTTGGGGGTTGTGCACCAGGGCTTCCTGCAGTTGACTCTCCAGGACTTTGAGCCTTTTTCTTAGAAACTTTACTTCGGACTTTTGCGAGCTTGCTGCTGTTGTCCATGGAGGCTGCTCTTCTACGTGGTGCTTTACCGCTTTTCCCTCCTTCTGGGTTCAGCATCCACCAGGAGCTTTTACCAGTTGCTTCATTGTGCACCTTAATAAACTTGCTGTGCAGAGACAGGTTGTGACGGATTGAATTCTGTGTAAAGAAAACACAATTTACTAGAGGGAACAGGGGGAACACCATAAGTGTGCAAAACGCAAAGCAACGTAGAAAAATATATAAAATAAAATATATGCATATCCAGACAACTATAATGACTAGTTTTTGACATTTAGAACATGTAACACTGTAAAGGAAAATTTATGCCCAAAGCCTAACAATGAACACATATTAATAAACCTTAATCTAACAGTAATTTATTTTACTTACAAACACTGAACATTTTATATTCTATTGAGCCACAGCAGCCATTTGTGCCGTAGGGAGCACAAGAAGTTCAACCACTGAAAATTACAAATTTTAGACTAGCTGTTTGCCTGTAATTTAATTTCGTTTTCTATTAATTGCCAAGAAGCCAGTTTATATAGGACATTTAATACTACCGAACTTTGTCAACTCTTCCAAATAAGTCACAAGTTCTTATTGACCACTAAAACAGTAAACTTGGCTGTTACGGTAAAATGACTTGTAATACATCCTTCACAGAGCTGTAGGAACTCCATGTGTCACCATGTGGCGGTATTTCCAGGGTAGCATATTACTATACTATATACATTATAGCAACTTTGTAAAAACATGCACGACTAAAATTGTGTGTCGTGTATGAACTCACTGTATCTTTTGTGACGAGTACTAAAGTTTAGCTTTTATTAAAATGCTAAAACATTTCTGGTGGAAGGTGGCAGGTGGAAGGTGCTAAAGCATATAGATGTTGCCAGGTTGCCTTTGATGATCTAACCACCCCCTGGTGTGCTGGCCCCAGCTGCCAAATTATCCCAAAGCAGCTCCCACAATCCCACTTTCCTAACCCTGTAGTGTGGGCTATATATTTAGGAGTAGTCTAAGGGCGCACGCAGTAAGGGGGCGCACGCATCACAGAAAGCAAAGCATCACAAAAGACAAGCATCGAGTAAACGGCAGTTATCCATGGCAAAAGACAAGCATCGAGTAAACGGCAGTTATCCATGGCAAAAGACAAGCATCGAGTAAACGGCAGTTATCCATGGCAGTTAATCAGGGCAGGAATCAGGTAGCCCACACTTTGCTTTCTTTTTAATTATGTACATTACCTCTCTCCTCCTGTGTTCCCTTGCCATCCACATTCACCGCCCCATCCCCCCTCCATCACAACTCATACACATCAGCCCCTCCATACTTCCCTCTCCCATGTACAGCTCCCATGCACTCCTCACCTTCCTGAAAAACCTCAGCCCATCTTGCCCAAACACATCACAGAAAAAATCTACTTACAACTCCAACAACTACCTGCTCTTTATCTTCCTTCTCCTACTGATTTCAGGGGACATCTCCCCCAACCCTGGTCCACCATGCCACAACCTCAATCCCTACCCTACCTCATATCGAAACCATAATAATCTTATTAATATTACTTGCACTCCCTCATCTCCTTCTTTCAATTGTGCCCTCTGGAATCCACGGTCTGCATGCAACAAACTATCCTTCCTGCACAACTACTTTCTGAACAACTCTCTTCATCTGTTGGCCCTCACTGAAACCTGGATTCAGGATTCTGACACGGTCTCCCCTGCTGCCATTTCCTATGGTGGCTTACAGTTCTCCCATTCCCCGAGACCCACAAACAGACATGGTGGTGGAGTTGGCATACTCCTGTCCCCACAATGCACTTTCCAGGTCATCCCCCCAATTCCATCACTCTCATTCCCTTCTTTTGAGGTCCACACCATCAGGCTCTTCCGTCCCCTCTCCCTCAGAGTAGCGGTCATATATCGGCCCCCAGGCTCGCCCACCCGGTTCCTTGACCACTTCTCAGCCTGGCTGCCGCACTACATGTCCTCAGAACTACCAACCCTTATCCTTGGAGACTTCAACATCCCCATTAACAGTCCTACTTCCACATCTCCATCTCAGCTTCTATCACTAACCACTTCTCTAGGCCTCTCACAGCTTTCAACCTCTGAGACACACAAGGATGGTAACACCCTTGACCTGGTCTTTGTCCGCTTCTGTTCAATCTCCCACCTAAATAACTCACCGCTTCCACTCTCTGACCACAACATTCTCTCCTTCATCCTCACAAATCCTCGACCACCCCAGCGCACTCCTACCTACCACACATTCAGAAATCTACAAGCCATTAACTCTCAGACACTTTCAGACTCCCTACACTCATCGCTGTCTCCAAACTCCTCTTTTTCTTGTCCTAATCTGGCTGTTCAGCACTACAATAACACTCTTAGAAGCACCCTTGACCAAGTAGCACCGCTCACCCTCAGAACTTCCAAACACACAGTAAAACAGCCCTGGCTCACATCGCAAACTCACCTTCTCCAGCGATGCTCTAGGAGTGCTGAACGCCTTTGGAGAAAAACCCTCACACCAGAAGACTTCATCCACTTTAAATTCATGTTAAGAACTTATAATGCTGCCCTTCATCTCGCCAAACAGACCTACTTCACCACCCTGATCTCCTCACTAGCCAACAACCCCAAGAAACTTTTTAACACTTTTCACTCCCTCCTCAGGCCAAAAGCACAAGCCCCTATCACAGACATTTGTGCTGACGACCTGGCCTCCCACTTTATAGAAAAAATCAGGGTGGATAAAAATCAATGATTTTTTTAAAAAAATCAAAAAAAAAAAATCGGATTTTTTTTATTTAAATCGGATTTTTTTCAATAAACTGCTTTTTGAGGAAAATATTTTACCATCCAAAGGTTCTTCCATCATGAGATAAAGCTGAGTTGTTTAACTCAGTAGAATAAAGGCTGTATATGTGTAACATTCACAATGCCATGCTCTTCCAGAGGTTTCTGTAGGATTAGTGGGCAGTTTCTCTCCTATATTATCACAGACGCTCGCTTTACTTACGCAGTTCTCAAAACTGAATTTGACTCCGCAGAGGTCCCAGCCTCTTCTTAACGGCAAAAATGTTACAACATGAACAGAGTTGAGAAAAAGACCTTAATCCTATTGTTCTACAAACCTATATGAATACAGAATCAACCCCTTCAGTGCCAAGTCCAAGAAGTTAGACAATATGTTTCTGATTGTTTGGAGTGGAATAGATCTGCACAACACAAGAAGAATGTGAATCTAAGTGTGAGGAGGAGAAGGGCAAGCAGACAAGAAAATGAAAGCGAAACTTTGAGCACAATACTGCAGCATAGCCACAGACAGACAAGTCTGGATCTGTTTGTGTGTACGATCTGAGGTTTATTACATTCTTTCCATATAATGGCAGCAGGCCGTAAAAGGTAGAAACTTTGATTTAAATCACTGATTTAAATCAAGCCTTACTGACTAGTGATTTAAATCGTGATTTAAATCATGATTTAAATCAGTTTGATTTAAATCAAATCCACCCTGGAAAAAATAGATACTATCCGTCAGGAAATCTGCTCTCAACCACCAAGTGCTGTGACTCCCATCTCACCCTGCATTTCCCCTGGCTCAATTTCCACATTTGATCCCATCACAGAAGAAGAAGTCTCCAGACTCCTCTCTTCCTCTCGTCCGACTACATGCACTACCGACCCAATTCCCTCACACCTCCTCCAGTCTCTCTCTCCAGTTGTCACAACTCACCTAACTACAATCTTTAATCTCTCACCCTCCTCTGGCATTTTCCCATCCTCCTTCAAACACTCCATCATTACTCCATTACTAAAGAAACCCGCTCTCGACCCTTCCTGCACAAACAACTACAGACCGGTCTCCAATCTCCCCTTCATCTCTAAACTTTTGGAGCGCCTAGTCTACTCCCGCCTCACCTGTTACCTCTCCACTCACTCCCTCCTAGACCCTTCACAGTCCGGCTTCCGCCCCCTACATTCGACTGAAACTGCACTCATCAAGGTGACCAATGACCTTCTGACAGCAAAACGTAACGGTGACCACTCTCTGCTCATTCTTCTCGACCTTTCTGCAGCTTTCGACACGGTTGACCACAGTTTCCTACTGTCTAGGCTCCAGTCACTAGGTATTAAGGACACTGTTCTCTCCTGGTTCTCCTCCTATCTTTCTGACCGCTCCTTCAGTGTTTCGTTCTCTGGTTCCACGTCATCTCCTCTTCCTCTCACTGTCTGTGTACCCCAGGGCTCAGTCCTTGGCCCCCTTCTCTTCTCTCTCTACACGGCCCCAATTGGACAGACCATCAGCAGATTTGGCTTTCAGTACCATCTTTATGCTGATGACACACAATTATACACGTCATCCATCGACCTTACCCCCGCTGTACTACAGACCACCTACTGTCTGTCCGCAGTCTCCAACATCATGTCTGCTCTCTATCTGAAACTTAACCTCTCCAAAACTGAACTTCTTCTGCTCCCGCCGTCTACTAACCTCCCTAAATCTGACATTTCCCTCTCCGTGGGCGGCACCATAATAACACCCCGGCAGCAGGCTCGCTGTCTGGGTGTTATGTTTGACACCAATCTCTCCTTCACCTCCCATATACAATCTCTTGCCCGCTCTTGCCGCCTACACCTAAAGAACATCTCTAGAATCCGCCCTTTTCTCACCATGGAAACAACAAAAACCCTCACTGTAGCATTGATCCACTCTTGCCTGGATTACTGCAACGCTCTATTACTTGGCCTCCCCATTACTCGACTATCCCCTCTCCAGTCCATCCTTAATGCAGCAGCCAGGGTCATCCATCTGGCTAATCGGTACTCGGACGCGTCCGCTCTTCGCCAGTCCTTACACTGGCTGCCCATTCATTATAGGATCCAATTCAAAGTACTGGTTCTCACCCACAAAGCTCTCCACAGTGCAGCACCCCCCTACATCTCCTCCCTCATTTCTATCTATCGGCCTAACCGACTGCTGCGCTCTGCAAACAACTTTCGACTAACCTCTGTACTAATCCGTACCTCCCACTCCCAACTCCAAGACTTCTCCCGCGCTGCGCCAATCCTCTGGAATGCTCTACCCCAAGAAATTAGGACTATCCACAATTTGCATGGTTTCAGGCGCTCCCTCAAAACACATCTGTTCAGAGCGGCCTATCACATTCACTAATCAAAGTCATTTTCTGTGTAAGTGTGTAGCCCATTCACTATCTCCATCCATCCCTCACTCCCTCAAGATGGCTGGACCATCATTGTAAATGCACCATTGTATATACACACCTGTACTTTGTATCTCCCCCACCTCATTGTAGATTGTAAGCTCTCACGAGCAGGGTCGTCTTATTTTGCTTTAATTATTGTATTGTTAACGTTGTAACTTATGAATTGTGTTTTGAAACTGTTAAACTGTAAAGCGCTGCGGAATATGATGGTGCTATATAAATAAAGATTATTATTATTATTTCTCCACTTTTTCATGTTCTGTGCAGTGACTTGAGATAAGTACACCCAACATAAAAGAATCTACGGTACGTTTTATCTGTAAACCTAACCTCAATTACTCTGGTTTCTTTCATGCTATGTGTATAGTTACAAGTTACTGCACACAAAAAAAACTATCATTTCAGGCAACTTTTAAGAATAAGTCAGTGTTTATACATGAGGAACAGTACAATTTCTGGTGACGATATAACATCTTCCACCAGTTTCCCTCTGCAGACTCTTCGGAACCAGATATTTAGGAGAGGTGCTGAGTTGAGCACCATGGCGCATGTGCTACTGGTCCTGCCATTCAACTCCTTCTGTCCCTTGGGGTGAAAAAGGCCCCCCTTGTGTCACTGAGGTACTGGATGATAACATACAAAGTACTTCTCCGCTGGGAATTTTGCCAAGGATCGTAACATTAATGTAATCTCAGGTGTCAGACGTAAATTCTAAAATGCACTGGCTTTAATGGTAGATTATGGGCCTAACAGCTATTTTTGATTTTGCCAAAGGCGAAGGTAACACATTTACAGTTTTTTCTGCTGAGCCACTGACTTTCATGAAGCAGACAGTCGATTGGGACTCCACATGGCCTCCATCCCAGCAGTGTCCTTTTCAGACAGGAACAGAACCTTGACGCAGCAAGTTTTTGTGCAGATCTGAAAAACATGAACTCAGCCGGGACAGAGGCCATATGGAGTCCTAAGTGACTCAGACAGCATCATAAAAGTGAATGACTCAGTCGCACTATGTTTTTTAGGGATTCCAATGGAAGCCCCAACACAGTCCCAGAGGAAAGAACACCATGTGTGTGAATCTAGCATAACCTAAAATAAGTCTTCCTGTACATGGGACTATGTAAATCAATCACTAATGAGACCCATGAGGGCGTTTTTAGCAAAATCATTGCCCTTTCATTTAGAGCACCTGTTGGGAGTGAGAGGTTCCTTGTACCCAACCAGCACTCCTGAGACCTGTTAGAAGGGTCAGTGGCATCCCCCAACATCTTCGTTGTGTAGGGAATCAAATAGAAAGTTAGTGAAGTAACATAATGAATGACATCTCCGTATTTGTCCAATAGTTGCCAATCAACCCTTGCACCTTGTCAGGGTATTTAATGTCTTAGAGTCAGATGTTTGAAGGCATTTGTATTTGAGAGATATTTGTTCCATTTACTCTGGTGACTATGTAAAGATGAGTGCATAGTTAGAGGTACACGACATATGAACTTTACACAGCCGGAACTTTTATTTTTAGGAAGTGTTGTGTCTCTGAGGTTCTGCTTGGGTCAGACATTTGGCCAGAAACATGCATACGTGAGTGAGCAGTGAACAGCAAGTAATCTTGTGGATATAACTGTCCGCTGAGTCTGCTCCTGAATGTGGTAAAAGCTCGTCATGGTTGAGACAAAGTCCACATTATCCATAGCCGATAACTGCATATGTACTCATATGCGTAACATTTCACGTGACAACATAGGAATATATACAAAAGTTATATATATAAATATATATCTATATATAGATATCTATATATATCTATATATATATATATACACATATATATACATACCGGTAACAATATATGTATCCCCAGTGACTCAAATCTAATTTTGGCAAATGGTTTCAAGAAGCCAGATTATTTCCACCCGAGACAGAAAATGTAAATGCAGCCCTATATGCTTCTAAATAACATAAGGAGACAGGGCAAGAATAAAAAAATGTTATCTTAACTGAAAGATAAAGCCCCCATACAAATAAGGGCTCATGCAGACGTCCATGGATGTCGGACCAATCACAGACTGGTCACGGTCTCCCGACACCCAGCATGACAGCTTTATATATTCCTATAAGGCCAGTCCATGCATTGATCATGATGCGATCACAGAATACTAAGTACGCACACTATGATTCGACGTCTCAACGACGCACTATGAGATGTTTTGATCGTTTTAAGTCCTACGCACATTAGTGATTCGTTAGTCAAGCGTAGCGATTCATTAACGACTTAACGTCATTGCGATGTAAAACGCGCAATCGTCACAAAGGTCAACCAGCATTGCCAGCGGGACCACGACTAAATACGTCCAGACTCTATGAAGTCACGAGATCACAGCAGGGCCACGTTGTAATGCCAACACTTAGCGTCACGACGATCGCTATATTGTATTTAGCGATTCGTGCGCTTAGTGTGGATACTTTAAGCTTAAGACCTAGAGAAGTTGACAAGTCATCAGTTGCGCAGAACCGTTGGCAATCTCTGATAGATGCTTCTGGGACATATGTGGTGAGAAAAGAGTCGGCCTGCAGGAATTTCAACGCTTGAACCTTTTATTCTCAGAAGGAAAAGGTGCTGCAAGATGAACATACGTCCAAGCTCAGCACTCATGTGTATGGTGGGCTCAGAAGAAAGAGCAGTCTGCCGAAGAAATGTGCTAAATGCATCTTTTAGATTCTCGTTCCACTATTACCCACAAATAGGACAATGCATGTCCAATACTGTGATAATTGCGGTAATCACAAGCTTTCATGACTTTGTCTATCCATCTCCTGCAATTCTTAATGCAAACATTCCCCTGAATAGTCTCAGACCCTCATGTATTGCGAGACTGCTGAGTGCCCTACGTAATAACTAAGCAGATGTTTTGACACTACTTGACAAGCTCCTGAAGCCAATACTGCTATGCTGGCCTTTTTGAGTCGTTTGCTATATCTAAAATCTCTTACAGCTACTGAAAATGACATCTTGGTTCCTACTGTTCACAACACTCAGCCCTTATTACCTTTTCCCCAGAGCTTACAGACAGAACAGTATCTGACAAGGTATTGTAGAAGTTATTACATGGGGTAAGGCACTTTGTAATGTCAAGAAGAAAAAAAGCCTATAGAGTTGGCTATGACCATATAACTTGGGAGAGAAAAAAACAGCACCAAAATCACCTGTCTCTTGTTAATGCCTATTCGATCGATTGATCCGCACCATAGAGGAGGAAAGACGGAGTGCTCACGTGAATGCGAAACAAAAATGTCCATGAGTAGAAAAAGGTGGTAATCACCATTCTGGTAAAAACACTTTTAATGCATATCCTATAAAAAGCATGGAGAAGGGGAGAGAACTGGAATAGCAGATGGATGGACGACGTCCGTTTCGCGCCTTCTGCGCTTCAACGGGACCTGTTGAAACACAGGAGGCGCGAAACGTCCTTCCATTTAGTCCTTCACTTCTCTCCCAGTCTCCATGCATTTATAGGATATGCATTAAAGCAGGGCTCCCCAACTCCAGTCCTCAAGGCCCACCAACAGGTCATGTTTTCAGGATTTCCTTAGTATTGCCCAGGTGATAATTGCATCACCTGTGCAATACAAAGGAAATCCTGAGAACATGAACTGTTGGTGGGCCTTGAGGACTGGAGTTGGGGAACACCGTATTAAAGGGTTTTTTTTTTTTACCAGACCGGTGAGTGGCACCTTTTATTCCCATGGACAGAGTAGGCTATGATTAAACAGACCCTTTCATTAAATTTTTGAGGTTGAACAGCTCAGGCTAGTTTCCCACTAGCGTTGCACTGACCTGCGTTGGTCAGCGCACGGCCGCCGCTAAGCTCCGCCCCGGTCATGCCTCCTCCCGAACGCTCCACCTTTGGGCGCATGACCCTGCATGCGACCTGTGTACCCTATCTTTAGCATTGCGTACGCAGGCCGTGCGCAGCTATGCGTTTGCCGGCGCATGCGTCCTTTTGACGGTGCGCCGAGCGCACCAAAATGCAACACGTGCGTTGGGCGCAGGTCGGCGCGTCAAAAGGACGCATACGCCGGCAAATGCATAGCTACGAACAACCTGCGTAAGGCCTGCGAACCCAATGCTAAAGATAGGGTGCGCAGGTCGCATGCAGTGTCATTCGCCCACAGGCAGAGCGATCGGGAGGCACGTCCGGGGGCGGAGCTTAGCGGTGGCCGTGCGCAGACAGACGCAGGTCGGTCAAACACTGGTGTGAAACCAGATTCAGAGGATTAAAACTTTTTTTTCACCTCTATAAGGCAGAGAGCCAGGGACATCATCAGTCAAAACTATTTGGCCCCTAAAGAGTTAACTTTTTTTTTCTCAA
Source organism: Oophaga sylvatica (assembly GCA_033576555.1). NCBI lineage: Eukaryota > Metazoa > Chordata > Amphibia > Anura > Dendrobatidae > Oophaga > Oophaga sylvatica. Next base: position 58,689,432 of record JARQOD010000008.1, on the reverse strand, counting down.
GTCCAAGTGGATGTTTTCAGTTAGTTCTCAATGGGGGTGTGTACTAGTTCTCTCTGTATGACACTGACCAATCATAAACAGGCAGCTACAGAACATGCCAACACCATAGCTTAGAGCAGGTTTCTCAGTGTGTGAGATGTATGACAGACAGCTCTGATCTGCTGGTCTAACCTCCTGAATGAGTCAGTGTGGGGGGAGGGGCAGTGCAGCTGAGTTTAGCCAAGTCACATTCCTCTCTCAGCTCTTCTGAAAAGTGTGATTATTGACCCTCAGATATCTATGCTGAGCTCAAGCAACATGTAATCACTCTGCAGTGACATCAGGGCTGTCATTACATCCACAAAGGAGTCATGTGCCTGTTTTGGATTACTCCAGTGTGACATGTAATGAGACACGTACCTGCTCTCACTGCAGTAATTACAAGTTGAGCACAACAGAAATGTAATCACTGACATCTCTGGAAAGGTAGTATGGGGGAAAGGCAGTACAGCAGAGCCGACAGTGCTAGGAGTGAAGGAGAGCTGATAGAACGGTTTGTTCTGCGACACAGCTAAACTCAGCTGTACTCCTTCCCCCACAGGGACCTTATCAGCAAGGTGTTAAGGGTATGCCACACTAAACAATATCGCTAACGAGATCGCTAAAAAACGTCACTATTTAGCGATCCCGTTAGCGATATTGTTCAGTGCGGCAGCTTCCAGCGACGAGCTTCCTGCTGTGATCTCGCTCGTCGCTGGAATCGCTCCGGACCCTATTTCATCGCTGGCGCTCCCGCTGGGTGAGTATCTAATCGCTGTGTGGCACCTTTTCTTAGCGATTTAGCGGTACTTTTGTACCGCTAAAGTCGTTAAGAAGATCGCTAACGGCGATAGCGTCGTTAACTATATCGCTAAATGTGGCCGCATTTAGCGATATAGAAACAATCCCGCTAGCGATCGCATTAGTATGCGTCGTTATCGTGATCGCTAGCGGGATTGTTTAGTGTGGCAGTACCTTTAGTCATCAGTACTTTCTAATCACGCAGGAGGTTTGACCAGATCAGGGCTGCATCATTACTTCTCATGCTCTAAGAAACCTGCTCTAACCTATGGAGGGGTTGTGTTCTTTTTTCCTTTGAGTGTTGCTGCCTTCTTATGATTGGACAGCGTCACACAGGCACTAATACATGATCCTTCTGAAAACTATCTGTTAACACCGACTGGGAATTAAAGTTCTCAACAGGGTTCAAATGCTTTGAATTGTTAATGTTTCCGCAAAGAAGAGACAAATTCCACTCTGCAACCACTATTAGGCCGGCGTCACACTAGCGAGTTTGATGCGAGTTAGTCGCACGACTTACTCGCATCAACACCCGGCACGACCGCCCGCTCTCGGACCAGAGTGCGCGGCTGCATGTATTTCTATGCCGCCGCACACTCTGGTCCGAGAGCGGGCGGCCGTGCCGGGTGTTGATGCAAGTCGTGCGACTAACTAGCATCAACCTCGCTAGTGTGCCGCCGGCCTTACATGGTGAATCCATGTTCAACATGAAAAATTTGGTGAAAGATTTTCTTTAAAAAGGGAACCTGTCATTGGATTAAAGGGAATCTGTCATCCCATTTTTCGACCATCAGCTGTAGCCACTGCCATCAGGGGCTTATCTACAGCATTCTGTAATGCTGTAGATAAGCCCCGATGTCACCTGAAAGAAGAAAAACGAGTTATATTATACTCACCCAAGGGCGGTCCGCCGTCCGGTCCGATGGGCGTCGAGGTCCAGCGCCTCCCATCTTCTAGCGAAGCCCTCCTCTTCTTAGCTTCCCGCCGCGGCTCCGGCGCACTGCTCTGCCCTGGTGAGGGCAGAGCAGAGTACTGCAGTGCGCAGGCGCCGACCTCTCTGACCTTTCCTGGCGCCTGCGCACTGCAGTACTCTGCTCTCACCAGGGCAGATCAGTGCGCCTGCGCCCGAGCTGCGACGGGAAGCTAAGAGGAGGGCTTCGCTAGAAGATGGGAGGCAGCGGACCGCGACGCCCTTCGGACCGGACCGCCCCTGGGTGAGTATAATATAACTCGTTTTTCTTCTCTTTCAAGTGACATCGGAGGCTTATCTACAGCATTACAGAATGCTGTAGATAAGCCCCTGATGGCGGTGGCTACAGCTGATGGTCTAAAAATGGGGTGACAGATTCCCTTTAATGCTGGCCGAATCACAGGCAGCAAGTATCACAGCCTAGCTGTACGATCGCAGGCAGGTGTGTTTTACTCTGAAACACTGCAAAGAAAATATAGTTTAAAAATCTATCTGTGGACTACAAGGAGACCAGATGCTAGATGCAGATCCCCAGACAGCTTTTTCCTGCCTCAGTTGATTGATAGGTTTTACCCTATATATACACAGGAGGGGGAAGACCTGTCAATCAAGAGAAGCATGGCAGAGAGAATCCTGTTGAGGGCCTCATAAGACTAATTTCATCTCTTGAGTCGACTTTTCAAACTAGGATTTATCTTCAGCGTTTCAGAGTAAAACAAACGCGGCAGCAAATATACAGCCAGGGGCAGCAATCACACAGCCAGGGGCAGCTCCATGCTACCTGGGGTTCGGCCAGCATGAATCTAATGTCAGGTTCCCTTCAACCGTTTCCTTCTTAGGGCGAGACCTGTCAGGTTTTCATGAAGATGTTGGACTTTTTCATACAGACGAGCACTCAGCTCAGCCAAGCGTAGTGTTTTACACAGGAAGAGAGAAGAAAGCCGCTGCCAGACTCCGCTCCTTCCATCTCCTCTGAAAAACGAAAGAGCAGGCTGTAGAAATTCCAACAGTCCCATCTTCCTCTCTTTTGACATTCTCTCTCTTGGGATAGTCAGAAGACCCCCATGCACATCAGAAGGTCGGTCAGTTCAGACGATTCATCCAGGTTAACACCAAACTAGTTCCTGCTGGCAAATCATTGATTATATGGAAAAATCGAAAATTGACGGTCATTTGCAGATAAATACCATGACTGTAGATAATGATTAGTAACCAAAGTATCTGACTAGTGGAACAGATTGGGAGCAAGCAATGTTTTAACAGTAGAAGCTCAAATCACTTCTCCACATGACACTTACGGCATATGTGCATGTCCCAAGGGCCCATACCCCAATGCTTGGGCTACAAGTTTTTTTTTTTTTTTTATAGCAAAATCTGTATTTTAAACATTCGCGAGGCAGCAGGTCACAGATCAGGTGCACAAGTTTTTTGTCGCAGGACATAAAGGGTATGCCACACTGAACAATATCGCTAACGGGATCGCTAAAAAAACGTCACTATTTAGCGATCCCGTTAGCGATGTTGTTCAGTGCGGCAGCTGCCAGCGACGAGCTTCCTGCTGTGATCTCGCTCGTCGCTGGAATCGTTCCGGACCCTATTTTCTCGTCGGCGCTCCCGCTGGGTAAGTATATATCGCTAGTGTGGCACCTTTTCTTAGCGATTTAGCGGTACTTTTGTACCGCTAAAGTCGTTAAGAAGATCGCTAACGGCGATAGCGTCGTTAACTATATCGCTAAATGTGGCCGCACTTAGCGATATAGAAACAATCCCGCTAGCGATCGCATTAGTATGCGTCGTTATTGTGATCGCTAGCGGGATTGTTTAGTGTGGCAGTACCTTAAGTGTAGCCCTAGCCTTATTGTTCTTGTGAGCCGCGTTACCACCTGTAGGGTCACAAGTAGCAGATTTGTTGCAGAAGTTCTGCACAAATCAGCTGGAAAATCCACCAGAATCCTGCAGATGAAATAACCTTCCCCACTATTCTCACCTCCCCGGCAAAGCTCCTTTGGTGCCATGCTGATCTCTGTACAGCCATGACGTGACCAGAGAAGCCTAGCCATGGAGGTGAGGGGCAACTATGTTACCCACATGGGGTCTGGTGGATTGTAGATTAGACCCAGATCTGCAGGAAAATGGGAATTTGTTGCAGCACAAAAATTTGCAGCGGTAACTGACAATGTAAAAGTCTGCTGCGGATTTGGTATGTGACACTCCCCAGCCCGATGCCACCGTTACCTTCCAGCCCGCGGAGCTGTTGCTGTCGCCCTTGTCTTTGAAGTAGGGGATGGTCTTCACCATCCACTCGTAGATCTGGGACAGGGTGAGCCTCTTGTCGGGGGAGCTCTCGATGGCCTGGCTGATCAGCTCCGCATAGGACTGGTTGCCCCAGGCGTTCCTCCTGGAGCCCCCCTTCCTGGGGGTCGCTGCGCCCAGTAGTCCATCAGCCAGGCCTCTGTCCTCAGCCTCCACCGGCAGCAGAGACGGGCCGTCCGGGGCCTCCGCTCTGCTCTCCTCGGAGGGGGCGGCGGGCTGCACCACGGACAGCTCGGGCCTGGGAAGCGGCCATGTGCACGACCGAGGTCTGGACTGAGGCTCGAAGTCTGGGTCAATGTCCACGGGAGGCGCCTCGGCTCCCTCCATAGCTGGAGGCCTGTGATACCGGCGGGGACGGCAGTGTGTGGAGCGGCTTCTCTCACAGCGGTGAGCGCTCAGCCCGTACACGCCATGCTGCCTGCACAGACACGGGCACGGCGCAGGTGTGTGGCGGCGGCCAGGTGAGCGCTCCTGCTGCTAGCACCTCCGGCAGCCTAGGCGGTCATGGCCGGCAGCCACCTCCAGGCTCGCTCCCGCGGCTCCAGCTGTCTGTGTGCCGGTTCCGTGCGGTAAATGTCACTTTCCCTTTTGTTTTGGACACCACAAAACTTCGAGCTGACGTCTCTGTTTACCAGGGGCTTCGAAGAACCTAGCGCGCATGCGCAACAAGGCGTCACTCGCTACGCCACTTTGCATCGTGGGTGTTGTAGTTTCTTAGTTGGGGCTAGCCGGCAGTATGTGAAAGGGAAAGAACTTCAATTCCCAGCAGAGTTTGCGTGTGAGCGCAGTGCTTGGGTCGCGGTTGTGGCGGCTGAGGTGGACTACCAGTCCCGTGATTCTGTGCGGCGAGGTGTGATTTGGCATCTTGGGTTATGTAGGGTGAGTTTCCACGGTCAGGAAACGCTGCGTGTTTGGCGCTGTGCGCTAGCGCAGCGCCAAACACGCAGCGTCCAGATGTTACAGCATAGTGGAGGGGATTTCAAGGAATCCCGTCTCCACTATGCGTAACAATACGCAGGTGGCAAACACGCAGCGTTTACTGATCGTGGAAACTCACCCTGAAATGACTTTGAGCCGCTGAACTCACACAAAGAATATACAGAGAGTGATGCCCTGCATCAAACCCAGGTCCCTCCTGCCTGGCCCAAATGGGTTCTGGGCATCAGAATTGGCATCAAAGTGGGCACACAGCCAATTTTCACAGATTTGAATAAGTAACAGATGTTTTTCAGGGGTTAAATGACTTTGGGCCACTGATCTCACACTACGAATACACAGATAGTGATGCCCCGCATCAAACCCAGGTCCTCCTGCCTGGCCCAAATGGGTTCTGGGCATCAGAATTGGCATCAAAGTGGGCACACAGCCAATTTTCACAGATTTGATTAAGTAACAGATGTTTTTCAGGGGTTAAATGACTTTGGGCCACTGATCTCACACTACGAATACACAGATAGTGATGCCCCGCATCAAACCCAGGTCCCTCCTGCCTGGCCCAAATGGGTTCTGGGCATCAGAATTGGCATCAAAGTGGGCAAACAGCCAATTTTCACAGATTTGAATAAGTAACATGTTTTTCAGGAGTTAAATGACTTTGGGCCACTGATCTCACACTAACAATATACAGATAGTGATGCCCCGCATCAAACCCAGGTAGCTCCAGCCTGGCCTAAATGGGTTCTGGGCATCAGAATTGGCATCAAAGTGGGCAAACAGCCAATTTTCACAGATTTGAATAAGTAACAGATGTTTTTCAGGGGTTAAATGACTTTGGGCCACTGATCTCACACTAAGAATACACAGATAGTGATTCCCCGCATCAAACCCAGGTGCCTCCAGCCTGGCCCAAATGGGTTCTGGGCATCAGAATTGGCATCAAAGTGGGCAAACAGCCAATTTTCACAGATTTGAATAAGTAACAGATGTTTTTCAGGGGTTAAATGACTTTGGGCCACTGATCTCACACTAAGAATACACAGAAAGTGATGCCCCGCATCAAACCCAGGTCCCTCCTGCCTGGCCCAAATGGGTTCTGGGCATCAGAATTGGCATCAAAGTGGGCAAACAGCCAATTTTCACAGATTTGAATAAGTAACAGATGTTTTTCAGGGTTTAAATGACTTTGGGCCACTGATCTCACACTAAGAATACACAGATAGTGATGCCCCGCATCAAACCCAGGTCCCTCCTGCCTGGCCCAAATGGGTTCTGGGCATCAGAATTGGCATCAAAGTGGGCAAACAGCCAATTTTCACAGATTTGAATAAGTAACAGATGTTTTTCAGGGGTTAAATGACTTTGGGCCACTGATCTCACACTAAGAATACACAGATAGTGATGCCCCGCATCAAACCAGGTCCTCCATGCCTGGCCCAAATGGGTTCTGGGCATCAGAATTGGCATCAAAGTGGGCAAACAGCCAATTTTCACAGATTTGAATAAGTAACAGATGTTTTTCAGGGGTTAAATGACTTTGGGCCACTGATCTCACACTAAAATACACAGATAGTGATGCCCGCATCAAACCCAGGTCCTCCATGCCTGGCCCAAATGGGTTCTGGGCATCAGAATTGGCATCAAAGTGGGCAAACAGCCAATTTTCACAGATTTGAATAAGTAACAGATGTTTTTCAGGGGTTAAATGACTTTGGGCCACTGATCTCACACTAAGAATAACAGATAGTGATGCCCCGCATCAAACCCAGGTCCTCCACCTGGCCCAAATGGGTTCTGGGCATCAGAATTGGCATCAAAGTGGGCAAACAGCCAATTTTCACAGATTTGAATAAGTAACAGATGTTTTTCAGGGGTTAAATGACTTTGGGCCACTGATCTCACACTAAGAATACACAGATAGTGATGCCCCGCATCAAACCCAGGTGCCTCCTGCCTGGCCCAAATGGGTTCTGGCATCAGAATTGGCATCAAAGTGGGCAAACAGCCAATTTTCACAGATTTGAATAAGTAACAGATGTTTTTCAGGGGTTAAATGACTTTGGGCCACTGATCTCACACTAAGAATACACAGATAGTGATGCCCCGCATCAAACCCAGGTCCCTCCTGCCTGGCCCAAATGGGTTCTGGGCATCAGAATTGGCATCAAAGTGGGCAAACAGCCAATTTTCACAGATTTGAATAAGTAACAGATGTTTTTAAGGGGTTAAATGACTTTGGGCCACTGATCTCACACTAAGAATACACAGATAGTGATGCCCGCATCAAACCCAGGTCCTCCTGCCTGGCCCAAATGGGTTCTGGGCATCAGAATTGGCATCAAAGTGGGCAAACAGCCAATTTTCACAGATTTGAATAAGTAACAGATGTTTTTCAGGGGTTAAATGACTTTGGGCCACTGATCTCACACTAAGAATACACAGATAGTGATGCCCGCATCAAACCCAGGTCCTCCAGCCTGGCCCAAATGGGTTCATGGGCATCAGAATTGGCATCAAAGTGGCAAACAGCCAATTTTCACAGATTTGAATAAGTAACAGATGTTTTTCAGGGGTTAAATGACTTTGGGCCACTGATCTCACACTAAGAATACACAGATAGTGATGCCCCGCATCAAACCCAGGTCCCTCCTGCCTGGCCCAAATGGGTTCTGGGCATCAGAATTGGCATCAAAGTGGGCAAACAGCCAATTTTCACAGATTTGAATAAGTAACAGATGTTTTTCAGGGGTTAAATGACTTTGGGCCATGATCACACTAAATACACAGATAGTGATGCCCGCATCAAACCCAGGTCCTCTGCCTGGCCCAAATGGGTTCTGGCATCAGAATTGGCATCAAATGGGCAACGCATTTTCACAGATTTGAATAGTAACAGATGTTTTTCAGGTTAAATGACTTTGGGCCACTGATCCATAAGATAACAGATAGTGATGCCGCATCAAACCCAGGTCCTCCTGCTGGCCCAAATGGGTTCGGCATAGATTGCATCAAAGTGGGCAAACAGCAATTTTCACAGATTTGAATAAGTAACAGATGTTTTTAGGGGTTAAATGACTTTGGCCACTGATCTCCACTAAGAATAACAGATAGTGATGCCCGCATCAAACCAGGTCCTCGCCTGGCCCAAATGGGTTCTGGCATCAGAATTGGCATCAAATGGGCAACAGCAATTTTCACAGATTGAATAAGTAACAGATGTTTTTCAGGGGTTAAATGACTTTGGGCCACTGATCTCACACTAAGAATATACAGATAGTGATGCCCCGCATCAAACCCAGGTCCTCCTGCCTGGCCCAAATGGGTTCTGGGCATCAGAATTGGCATCAAAGTGGGCAAACAGCCAATTTTCACAGATTTGAATAAGTAACAGATGTTTTTCAGGGGTTAAATGACTTTGGGCCACTGATCTCACACTAAGAATACACAGATAGTGATGCCCCGCATCAAACCCAGGTCCCTCCTGCCTGGCCCAAATGGGTTCTGGGCATCAGAATTGGCATCAAAGTGGGCAAACAGCCAATTTTCACAGATTTGAATAAGTAACAGATGTTTTTCAGGGGTTAAATGACTTTGGGCCACTGATCTCACACTAAGAATACACAGATAGTGATGCCCCGCATCAAACCCAGGTCCTCCTGCCTGGCCCAAATGGGTTCTGGGCATCAGAATTGGCATCAAAGTGGGCAAACAGCCAATTTTCACAGATTTGAATAAGTAACAGATGTTTTTCAGGGGTTAAATGACTTTGGGCCACTGATCTCACACTAAGAATACACAGATAGTGATGCCCGCATCAAACCCAGGTCCTCCTGCTGGCCCAAATGGGTTCTGGGCATCAGAATTGGCATCAAAGTGGGCAAACAGCCAATTTTCACAGATTTGAATAAGTAACAGATGTTTTTCAGGGGTTAAATGACTTTGGGCCACTGATCTCACACTAAGAATTACACAGATAGTGATGCCCGCATCAAACCCAGGTCCCTCCTGCCTGGCCCAAATGGGTTCTGGGCATCAGAATTGGCATCAAAGTGGGCAAACAGCCAATTTTCACAGATTTGAATAAGTAACAGATGTTTTTCAGGGTTAAATGACTTTGGGCCACTGATCTCACACTAAGAATAACAGATAGTGATGCCCCGCATCAAACCCAGGTGCCTCCGCCTGGCCCAAATGGGTTCTGGGCATCAGAATTGGCATCAAAGTGGGCAAACAGCCAATTTTCACAGATTTGAATAAGTAACAGATGTTTTTCAGGGGTTAAATGACTTTGGGCCACTGATCTCACACTAAGAATACACAGATAGTGATGCCCCGCATCAAACCAGGTGCCTCCTGCCTGGCCAAATGGGTTCTGGGCATCAGAATTGGCATCAAAGTGGGCAAACAGCCAATTTTCACAGATTTGAATAAGTAACAGATGTTTTTCAGGGGTTAAATGACTTTGGGCCACTGATCTCACACTAGAATACACAGATAGTGATGCCCCGCATCAAACCCAGGTCTCTCCAGCCTGGCCCAAATGGGTTCAGGGCATCAGAATTGGCATCAAAGTGGGCAAACAGCCAATTTTCACAGATTTGAATAAGTAACAGATGTTTTTCAGGGGTTAAATGACTTTGGGCCACTGATCTCACACTAAGAATACACAGATAGTGATGCCCGCATCAAACCAGGTCCTCCAGCCTGGCCCAAATGGGTTCTGGGCATCAGAATTGGCATCAAAGTGGGCAAACAGCCAATTTTCACAGATTTGAATAAGTAACAGATGTTTTTCAGGGGTTAAATGACTTTGGGCCACTGATTCACACTAAGAATATACAATAGTGATGTCCCGCATCAAACCCAGGTCCCTCCTGCCTGGCCCAAATGGGTTCTGGGCATCAGAATTGGCATCAAAGTGGGCAAACAGCCAATTTTCACAGATTTGAATAAGTAACAGATGTTTTTCAGGGTTAAATGACTTTGGGCCACTGATCTCACACTAAGAATACACAGATAGTGATGCCCCGCATCAAACCCAGGTGCCTCCTGCCTGGCCCAAATGGGTTCTGGGCATCAGAATTGGCATCAAAGTGGGCAAACAGCCAATTTTCACAGATTTGAATAAGTAACAGATGATTTTCAGGGGTTAAATGACTTTGGGCCACTGATCTCACAAAGATACACAGATAGTGATGCCCCGCATCAAACCCAGGTCTTCAGCCTGGCCAAATGGGTTCAGGCATCAGAATTGGCATCAAAGTGGGCAAACAGCCATTTTCACAGATTTGAATAAGTAACAGATGTTTTTACGGGTTAAATGACTTTGGGCCACTGTCTCCACTAAGAATACACAGATAGTGATGCCCGCATCAAACCAGGTGCCTCCACCTGGCCCAAATGGGTTCTGGGCATCAGAATTGGCATCAAAGTGGGCAAACAGCCAATTTTCACAGATTTGAATAAGTAACAGATGTTTTCAGGATTAAATGACTTTGGCCACTGATTTCACACTAACAGTATACAGATAGTGATGCCTGCATCAACCCGGTCCTCCAGCCTGGCCAATGGTTCTGGGCATCAGAATTGCATCAAAGTGGCAAACAGTCAATTTTCACAGATTTGAATAAGTAACAGATGATTTTAGGGGTTAAATGACTTTGGGCCACTGATCTCACACTAAAAAACACAGATAGTGATGCCCGCATCAAACCCAGGTCTCTCCAGCTGGCCAAATGGTTCAGGGCATCAGAATTGGCATCAAAGTGGCAAACAGCAATTTTCACAGATTTGAATAAGTAACAGATGTTTTCAGGGTTAAATGACTTTGGCCACTGATGTCACACTAAGAATATAATATGATGTCCCACATCAACCAGGGCCTCCTGCCTGGCCAAATGGGTTTGGGCATCAGAATGGCACAAAGTGGCAAACATCCAATTTTCACAGATTTGAATAAGTAACAGATGTTTTCGGGTTAAATGCTTGGCCACTGATCTCACACTAGAATATACAGATAGGATGCCCCGCATCAAACCAGGTGCCTCCTGCCTGCCAAATGGTTCTGGCATCAGAATTGGCATCAAGTGGGCAAACAGCCAATTTCACAGATTTGAATAAGTAACAGATGTTTTTAGGGTTAAATGACTTGGGCCACTGATTCACACTACGATACACAGATAGTGATGCCCCGCATCAATCCAGGTCTTCCAGCCTGGCCAAATGGTTCAGGGCATCAAATTGGCATCAAAGTGGCAAACAGCCAATTTTCACAGATTTGAATAAGTAACAGATGTTTTTCAGGGTTAAATGACTTTGGCCACTGATGTCACACTAAGAATACACAGATAGTGATGTCCCACATCAAACCCGTCCTCCTCCTTGCCTAAATGGTTTGGGCATCAAATTGGCATCAAAGTGGGCAAACAGCCATTTTCACAGATTTGAATAAGTAACAGATGTTTTTCAGGGGTTAAATGACTTTGGGCCACTGATCTCACACTAAGAATACACAGATAGTGATGCCCCGCATCAAACCCAGGTGCCTCCTGCCTGGCCCAAATGGGTTCTGGGCATCAGAATTGGCATCAAAGTGGGCAAACAGCCAATTTTCACAGATTTGAATAAGTAACAGATGATTTTAAGGGGTTAAATGACTTTTGGACACTGATCTCACACTATGAGTGTGATGAACGGCTCACTGACCTCCACACGGTAGCCCGGGGGTCACGGCTTGTGATCCCACCGCTGCCACCAATGTGACGATGAAACACACACGACGGCTGCTGCCGCCTGACCCAATGTGTCAGGAATAATCTGCAGGGGCTTATTTGAATTATCCCACTGCTGCTACAATATACCACGAACTGCAGGGATTTATATTTATCCCACTTCCAGTTCCACTTAGGAACTTGCAGCTCTCTGGCGCCCCCTTTTTAGCCTCAGGTCAGTCAGGGAACTGCACCTGGGATAATTAGTTGCCAGACGGGCCGCTTGGACGTGTGCTGGCTAATGGGCTCGCTGCAGTGAGGGAATTATAATTACTTCTGGCCGCGGCCAGGCAATACACTTATAAAACCCGCTCCGTCACTGCCAACGCCACCCCATAGTTCAACACTTTACACACACACTCTATACTGCCACCAGCTATGATTCTCTTAATCAAGAATTAATTAAGAGGGTCCGTAGCAAACCCCAATTAGTAGCGTAGTTACTTCAGGCAAGTGCTAATTCGTTTATAGAGCAGGAGAAGCAAACTAATAATTTTATATGTTTATTCCTAAAATGCAGGCAGTGTTTATACAGTATAAAAAGATGTAAGAAGCTGAGACAATACAATTATGTACAATGCAATTAAAATAAAAACAGGGTTAAAGGTGAAAGACTCTCATGGTACTTAGATCATGTCAGGCTGGGGGAGGAGCCACACTTCATAGTTCATTTGGAGTTCTTTCAGTCAGGTCATCTCTGGCTAGGAATGCCCAGGGGAAGCTAGTTGCAGTCTTATACCCCTGGCTTGTGACCACACAAAAGAGGAAGGTTTTCTGGCCACCTCCCATAGCTCGAAGTTACAGTTTTAATCTCTGGAAACTTATAATGACCATAACTTGGGTGAACCTAGCAGAATAATGGCAGACCTATCAGTGATCTTATTCTGAAATTAGTGTTCTAACGGTCCAAACTCGGATGAGATATTACCCTCTGCACCAGAGAATTCCATTACTCTGTTTCTGTTGAAGCTACGATTTCACCAGTACCGTGGTAGCAATGCCTGATGGAAGCACGTTTCAGAACAGTAGCTCCCGTGTCTCTATCATAATCTCACGGCATGCTATAGACAGATGATTAGATTACCACTATGTGCTCTAGGACAGACTGCAGGTTTGAGGAGACAAAGAAATTCCTGAGGTGGGGGCGAGAGGAAGGAGTGAGCTGCGATTTGAGCTAAAGGTACTGCCACACTAAACAATCCCGCTAGCGATCACAATAACGACGCATACTAATGCGATCGCTAGCGGGATTGTTTCTATATCGCTAAATGCGGCCACATTTAGCGATATAGTTAACGACGCTATCGCCGTTAGCGATCTTCTTAACGACTTTAGCGGTACAAAAGTACCGCTAAATCGCTAAGAAAAGGTGCCACACAGCGATTAGATACTTACCCAGCGGGAGCGCCAGCGATGAAATAGGGTCCGGAACGATTCCAGCGACGAGCGAGATCACAGCAGGAAGCTCGTCGCTGGAAGCTGCCGCACTGAACAACATCGCTAACGGGATCGCTAAATAGTGACGTTTTTTAGCGATCCCGTTAGCGATATTGTTTAGTGTGGCATACCCTTAAAGGAGGGAAACTCTTGCAGCTACAGGCACACAGTGGGGGTTGTAGTGAAGGAAAGTTAATAGGGAATGGAGCTTCCATCCTTGGGTCATCATTACAACATTAAAAAGCAATACAATACACAGCATAGCAATACCATACACAGGGCAGTTACTGTTGAACCAGATGACACTGTTGGGTTTGCCGGTAGAATGTACAGTACAGACCAAAAGTTTGGACACACCTTCTCATTCAAAGATTTTTCTGTATTTTCAAGACTATGAAAATTGTAGAATCACACTAAAGGCATCAAAACTATGAATTATCACATGTGGAATTATACAATACACTTTACAAAAAAGTGTGAAACAACTGAAAATATGTCTTATATTCTAGGTTCTTCAAAGTAGCCACCTTTTGCTTTGATGACTGCTTTGCACGCAGAAAAGGTGAACGGATGGACTCTACATGCCTGGTTCCCACCGTGAAGCATGGAGGAGGTGGTGTGATGTGTGGGGGTGCTTTGCTGGTGACACTGTTGGAGATTTATTCAAAATTGTAGCGGTGAGCGGTCCAGCTCACCCCAAACCATCTGGATTGGGTTCAGGTCTGGTGACTGTGGAGGCCAGGTCATCTGGCATAGCACCCCAACACTCTCCTTCTTGGTCAAATAGCCCTTACACAGCCTGGAGGTGTGTTTGGGGTCATTGTCCTGTTGAAAAATAAATGATAGTCCAAACCGGATGGAATAGCATGCTGCTGCACGTTGCTGTGGTAGCCATGCTGGTTCACTATGCCTTCAATTTTGAATAAATCCCCAACAGTGTCACCAGCAAAGCACCCCCACACCATCACACCACCTCCTCCATGCTTCACGGTGGGAACCAGGCATGTAGAGTCCATCCGTTCACCTTTTCTGCGTGCAAAGCAATAATCAAAGCAAAAGGTGGCTACTGTGAAGAACCTAAAATATAAGACTTATTTTCAGTTGTTTCACACTTTTTTGTAAAGTGTAATGTATAATTCCACATGTGTTAATTCATAGTTTTGATGCCTTCAGTGTGATTCTACAATTTTTATAGTCATGAAAATACAGAAAAATCATTGAATGAGAAGGTGTGTCCAAACTTTTGGTCTGTACTGTATCTACCAACAAAACCATCAGTGCCATCTGGAACAAGAGTTACAGCGGCATTACAGAGCATGGAAATACTTACTAAACGCCTTTTTGAGGTTTGGAGAGGCGCTGTCCCAGCCATCCATCAACGCTGCGGCCACCTCGTTCCATACCCGCCGGCTCACCACATTGTCCTTGTACTGCGGATCATGGCTGTCCCACAATGGGACACGCTCATGGACCTGGCAGATGAGGGCCTCGTTGTCCACATAGAGGTCCTCGTCCCGTTATGGAACCTAGAAAAAAAAATTACAATCTTGGATATATTTCAGAAATAAAGAGAGACCAAAAAAACGAGACATTCAAAGACTATATACTTACATTCCGTCTCTCCACCGGGACTTGTCTTGGCTGCGACTGCTCCTGCTGTTCCGACTCTTCAATTGCCGTGTCCAACGCTGATGTATGAAAAAGGAACAAAAATTTTAGACATTTGTAGATTCAGCAGCTATACTTACCCAAAGGCAGGAAGATACTTGCATCACTCTCTGCTTGGGCCAGTTCTTGCCGGGATGGGAAATAGTTTGATCCAGAGGAAGACATGCTGCAATAAAAAAATACAAAGCTTTAGTACATATTACATTGGAAAGGACAGGCAGTCATTTGGTTAAGAATACTCACATTCTTGAACTTTCGATCCAAAGTTTGTGCTGTCTTGGACTGTGTCTTCAAGGCAGTCTAGTAGGGGTCCAGGCTGTATGTGCAGGCTGAAGCATTCAGTGTCTCCAGGCAGTGTAGTAGGGGTCCAGGCTGTGTCTTCCAGGCTGTATCAATATGCTGTGTCTTCCAGACAGTCTAGTAGGGGTCCAGGCTGTATGTGCTGGCTGAAGCATGCAGTGTCTCCAGGCAATGTAGTAGGGGTCCAGGCTGTATCTTCCAGGCTGTGTCAGCATGCAGTGTCTCCAGGCAGTGTAGTAGGGGTCCAGGCTGTATGTTCAGGCTGAAGCATGCAGTGTCTCCAGGCAGTGTAGTAGGGGACCAGGCTGTATCTTCCATGCTGTATCAGCAGTGTCTCCAGGCAGTCTGAGTAGGGGTCTGTCTGGCACTGCAGACACCTTCCTTTATCTCCAACCTTCACAAACAATGTTGCTTGTGTAGGGGGTGTTTTAGACAAGTGTCTAGACATTGTTTACTCAAAAATCGCGTGCGCGCACAAGCGTTGACGAGCGCACAGCCACGCGTCCGCCAGCGCCCCCATAGACTGCAATGTTATTTTTTGGCGCATAGCTTGCGCACACGTGCGCACGTGCTTTTTTAAAGTGGTGGGCCGGAAAAAAAATGCAACATGTAGTGTCAAGCGCGTCTGGCCGCACACCTGGAAAATGCACTGCGCACGGCAAATGCTGATGAGCGCGTGCAAGCGCTAGACCCTGCGCCCGCCATGTTAATCATAGGGGAACATTGCGCATGCGACCGATAGCGCACGATGCGCAGCGCTAAAAAACGCAAGTGTGAAAGTAGCCTAAATTACTTCAGGTGATGCAGCTTTTTGGATTTATTAATCTTTCCCATTACACTACTGATTCAATGCACTTTTACTGCGCATATAATCTTTCTTATGTACTGTGGTAACAGTGTGTCCACTGTCAGGAGTCGAACCCAGTACCTCTTGTCCACTGGCCAGCAGCTCTACCATCTGAGCTATTCTGCTGGCTGCAAAGTTCCTTGCTGAACCCAGATACCATTGACTGTTCTTCCTGATTGGCTACACCTAGTGCTCTCTTGATTGGGCCTCTGATTGCCAATTACACACCCTATATAAACCTGGCCCTGTGGGTGTGTCATTGCGAGATTATTGAGCTCCAAGCCTTTAGTCAAGCGTTTCCTGCTGATCCATTGCTACAAACACTGCTCTCCTGTGAACCGACCTCGGCCTGCCTTCTGACTACGCTCTCCGCCTGATCCATTGCTACAAACACTGCTCTCCTGTGAACTGACCTCGGCCTGCCTTCTGACTACGCTCTCCGCCTGATCCATTGCTACAAACACTGCTCTCCTGTGAACCGACCTCGGCCTGCCTTCTGACTACGCTCTCCGCCTGATCCATTGCTACAAACACTGCTCTCCTGTGAACCGACCTCGGCCTGCCTTCTGACTACGCTCTCCGCCTGATCCATTGCTACAAACACTGCTCTCCTGTGTACCGACCTCCGGCTGCCACCTGACTACGTTATCTGCCTGCTCCTCTGTTACCGAACTGCCTTTCCTGTGTACCGACCTCCGGCTGCCACCTGACTACGTTATCCGCCTGATCCATTGCTACAAACACTGCTTTCCTGTGTACCGACCTCCGGCTGCCACCTGACTACGTTACCTGCCTCTGCTTCCCCTAGTGTTTGCAGTAACATCGGCTCCAACCCAGACGGGATCTTGACAGAATAATCTCGCGCCAAAATGGAGTCCGCTGTGAACACCCTGAGACGGCAAGTTACGGAGCTTCAAAGTTTTTGTACGGACTCTCAAGGAAAATATGCCAAGTTACAAACTGATTTCACGGCGATACAACAGGAAGTAATTGAGCTACAAAAACAACTACTGGACGTGCGCAATTCAGGGTCCGAATCAAATGCGCGGCTGCCGCTGCCTGCAAAGTTCAGTGGGGATCGCAAGCAGTACCGAGGATTCCTCAATCAATGCCGCATATACTTCCAGATGCAACCTGCTCCCTTTACCAGTGAGAGGAAGAAAGTTTTTTTCATGATAAATCTCCTGACGGATGAAGCTCTTGCTTGGGCTTCACCTTATGTAGAAAAGGACTATGCCCTCCTTAATGACCTGGAAGCTTTCATCGCAGCTATGAATCAAGTTTTTGATGACCCAAACCGCTGTGCCACAGCAGAAACCAAATTACATAATTTGCGCCAAGGACGTCGCTCTGTTGCGGAATATACATCGGAGTTCCGTCGCTGGGTGGCCGACACCACCTGGAATCCAGCAGCCCAGAGAAGTCAATTTCGACGAGGGTTATCAGAACCAGTGAAAGACGAGCTTGCCAGGGTTGAGACCCCTGACCAGTTGGAGGACTTTATTCAACTATGTATCCGGATTGACCAGAGACTTACTGAAAGGAGAAAGGAGAGACTGCGAGCACTTGGGAATAGCCCTGGCTTCTCATTTTCAGCATCAGACCACCAAGAAAAGACGCAAGTTGTGTCTGAACCGATGCAGATCGACGTCATCCGAAGACCACTCTCTGCACAGGAGAAGGAGAGGCGACGTGCAGAACATCTCTGCCTCTATTGTGGGGACCCTGGACACTATGCCATCAACTGTCCTAACAAAAGGACTATAGCCTTTACCAACAACAGGTCTGCCAGCAATACGGACCTTTCTCAGCAGTCGGATTCCATCTTGCAGACTATCTCATCAGTAACGCCAGAAATAGACAAAATACATACCACATCATCTCATTTTGTAATCCCCATTCAGGTTGTAATGGGCACCCAAAAAATACAATGCTCTGCCCTGTTGGATTCGGGAGCAGGAGGAAATTTTATGGACTTAAAATTTACACGTGATAATGATATTTCCAGTAGGACCAAATCCACACCAATTGAAATGGAAACTGTGGATGGATCACCTTTGTCTTCTGGACCTGTCACGCATGAGACAATCGAACTGGAGATTTGTATCGACCCGGATCATCATGAAGCTGTCAGTTTCCACCTTATTTCATCTCCGAAATTTCCGGTTATTCTAGGGATCCCCTGGTTTTCAGTCCATAACCCTTCTATCAACTGGGCATCAAGGACCATCACCTTTCCATCTGACTACTGTAAGAATAATTGTCATAAGGAACCCCCTGTTCTCCAACAAGTCCAAATCTCTGAGATTTCGCATGAGAAGGAAGAGAAACTACCACCTCAATATCAGCAGTTCTCTGATGTCTGCAGTAAGAAGAAAGCAGATCAATTACCTCCTCACCGTCCTTATGACTGTCCCATTGAATTGCTGCCAGGAGCAACCATTCCATTTGGACGGATTTACAATCTTTCCGAACCTGAATTGAAGGTATTAAGAAAGTTCCTGGATGAAAATTTAGAGAAAGGCTTTATTCGACCTTCCACATCTCCAGCTGGGGCACCCCTGTTCTTTGTTGAAAAGAAAGACTCCACTCTGCGGCCATGTATTGACTACAGAGAGATGAATAATATCACTGTCAAGAATCGCTACCCGCTACCCTTGATTCCTGAACTATTTGAGAGACTCCGTTCTGCGAAAATCTTTACGAAGCTGGATCTTAGAGGGGCTTACAACCTCATACGGATTCGCCCAGGAGATGAGTGGAAGACCGCCTTCAGAACGAGATATGGACATTTTGAATCTCTTGTTATGACCTTTGGCCTTAGCAATGCCCCAGCCACCTTTCAACATTTTATTAATGATGTATTTTGAGATTTCTTGGACCAATTCGTTGTGGCTTATCTCGATGACATTCTTATATTTTCAGACACCTTGGAAGAGCATCGCAGGCACGTCCAGTTAGTCTTGGAACGACTACAGGAGAACCATCTCTACATTAAACTTGAAAAATGTGAGTTTGAACAAACCAGTATCCAATTTCTGGGATATATCATCTCCCCAGAAGGTCTGAGCATGGATCCCGGCAAAATCAATGCTGTAGTGGACTGGCCTGTTCCAAGAAATTTAAAAGACGTCCAGCGTTTCATAGGATTTGCAAATTTTTACCGAAAATTTATAAAGAACTTTTCACGGATCATACTACCAATTACTACACTAACAAAAAAGACAAAAGCATTTTTCTGGTCTCCAGAGGCACAGGAGGCTTTTGACAAGTTGAAAACTCTTTTTACGTCTGCTCCATTGTTAGTACACCCAAATCCTGAATTGCCATTTACTGTCGAAGTGGACGCCTCGGACTCTGCAGTGGGAGCTATTCTGTCTCAGCGAGTTGGGGACAAGATGCAACTTCACCCATGTGCGTTTCTTTCCCACACCATGTCATCTGCAGAAAAGAACTACGACATTGGTAATAAAGAACTGTTAGCCATTAAAGTTGCCTTCTCCGAGTGGAGACATCTTCTGGAAGGTGCCAATCACCCTGTGACTGTCCTCACGGACCACAAGAATCTTGAATTCCTCCGTACAGCAAAAAGATTGTCTGCAAGACAAGCACGATGGGCCTTATTTTTCTCAAGATTCAATTTTATAATCTCTTACCGGCCTGGTTCAAGGAATGGCAAGGCTGACGCCCTGTCTAGGATGTGTTCGGAACCTCAGGAGAGGTCTAGTAATGATGATACAATTCTAGGCCCTAAAAATTTTTTGGGAATATTGCACTCTAGAGGACTAGGTAATAGAATTAAAGATGGATATCAAGAGGACTCTTTCCTTAACCATCCTTCGGAAGACGTCGATCTTTCATTCAAAGAGGGGTTTTGGATGCAGAAACACCAAATATATGTACCTAAATCTTCTCGCCTTGAAGTCCTCAAAAGTGTCCATGATTCTAAACTGGCAGGACATCCTGGAGTTGCAAAAACACAAGACTTACTACTTCGTTTCTTTTGGTGGCCTAATTGTAGGAAGGACGTGAGGAAATATGTTTCAACCTGTTTAACATGCGCACGAAACAAGACCCCACGATCGTCTCCTCTAGGACTCTTGCAACCACTCCCAGTTCCATCCAGGCCTTGGGGATCTATTTCCATGGATTTTATTGTGGAACTACCCCCTTCCAAACAGATGACCGTCATCCTTGTCATAGTGGACCGACTCACAAAAATGGCCCACTTTATTCCAACTGAAGGAATTCCTACTGCTGAAAAAACTGCAGAACTGATGATCAAAGAAGTATTCAGGTTACATGGAATTCCTGACAGCGTGGTGTCTGACAGAGGCGTTCAGTTTACGTCAAAATTTTGGAAGAGTTTCTGTACAGCCTTGGGAGTCACGGTGAATCTTTCTACCGCTTTCCATCCTCAGTCCAATGGCCAGACGGAGAGAACGAACCAGACTTTGGAGCAATACCTCCGTTGCTTCATTTCCTATCTTCAGGATGACTGGGTGGACTATTTACCAACAGCAGAGTTTGCCTACAACAACTCCATACATAGCGCTACATCTCAAACCCCATTTTTTGCTAATTATGGAGTACATCCAGTATTTATCCCTAATCTGCCAGTGAACACTCCCATTCCTGCTGTTAATGACAGGCTTACAAAATTACAGGAATCCCAGAAGGAATTATCAGAGATATTGCTCAAGACCCAGGAAGAATATAAGGAAGCAGCAGATAAACATCGGAGAGTGCCCCCTGCTCTTCAGGTTGGAGACAAAGTTTGGCTGTCCACTAAAAACCTTAAGACACATGTGCCATCCTCCAAATTGGGTCAGAAATTCATTGGACCTTTTCAAATTTCTGCAAAAATTAACCAGGTTGCTTTTCGTTTAAAACTTCCCAACAATCTAAAGATTCATCCAGTGTTTCACATATCCTTGCTCAAACCCTTCTGTGAAAACCCGTTTCCAGGAAGAATTCAGCCACCTCCTCCACCAGAAAGGATCCGTGGTGAAGAAGAATACATTGTGGATAAGATTCTGGACTCCCGAAAATTCAGAGGTAAACTGCAGTATCTGGTGCAGTGGAAGGGTTACGGACCAGAGGAAGATTCATGGGAACCAAGGGACAACGTCCATGCTCCTAGACTAACAAGAGCCTTTCATCAAAGGTACCCGGATAAGCCAGCTCCTGAGATGTCCAGAGGCCATCCTGGAAGGAGGGGAGTACTGTCAGGAGTCGAACCCAGTACCTCTTGTCCACTGGCCAGCAGCTCTACCATCTGAGCTATTCTGCTGGCTGCAAAGTTCCTTGCTGAACCCAGATACCATTGACTGTTCTTCCTGATTGGCTACACCTAGTGCTCTCTTGATTGGGCCTCTGATTGCCAATTACACACCCTATATAAACCTGGCCCTGTGGGTGTGTCATTGCGAGATTATTGAGCTCCAAGCCTTTAGTCAAGCGTTTCCTGCTGATCCATTGCTACAAACACTGCTCTCCTGTGAACCGACCTCGGCCTGCCTTCTGACTACGCTCTCCGCCTGATCCATTGCTACAAACACTGCTCTCCTGTGAACCGACCTCGGCCTGCCTTCTGACTACGCTCTCCGCCTGATCCATTGCTACAAACACTGCTCTCCTGTGAACCGACCTCGGCCTGCCTTCTGACTACGCTCTCCGCCTGATCCATTGCTACAAACACTGCTCTCCTGTGAACCGACCTCGGCCTGCCTTCTGACTACGCTCTCCGCCTGATCCATTGCTACAAACACTGCTCTCCTGTGTACCGACCTCCGGCTGCCACCTGACTACGTTATCTGCCTGCTCCTCTGTTACCGAACTGCGTTTCCTGTGTACCGACCTCCGGCTGCCACCTGACTACGTTATCCGCCTGATCCATTGCTACAAACACTGCTTTCCTGTGTACCGACCTCCGGCTGCCACCTGACTACGTTACCTGCCTCTGCTTCCCTAGTGTTTGCAGTAACATCGGCTCCAACCCAGACGGGATCTTGACAGTCCACATTATAAAGCTGATTCATTATAGGCATTTATTTTTTGCATTTTGCATTATTCGTTTCATGACATTTTCTTCAATTTGTATTCTGAATCTAATAGTTGGACAATACTGAGCTACGGGATATATGTTACTAGTGATGAACCCATTCTACGCCCGGGTGGCAAGCATTTTTATAGGTACATGGTCTCCCATTCTGGTATGTGCTTCCCCCCTCCTATTCTGGTATGCATGGCACCCCTCATCCCTATCCTGGTATGTATGGTCCCCTCACACCCACCCAAATCTACTATGCATGGCACCCCATTCCTCATCCTGGTATGCAAGGTCACCTCCTGCCCAATCCTGGAATGCAATTCTGGTATGAATGGTCCAGTCACCCCCAATTCTGGTATGAATGGTCCCCTCACCCCCCAATCCTGGTATGAATGGTCCCCTCATCGCCCAATCCTGATGTGCATGGTCCGCTCACCCTCCAATCCTGATGTGCATGGTCCCCTCACCCCCCAATCCTGATGTGCATGGTCCCCTCACCCCCCAATCCTGATGTGCATGGTCCCCTCACCCCCCAATCCTGATGTGCATGCTCCCCTCACCCCCCAATCCTGATGTGCATGGTCCCCTCACCCCCCAACCCTGATGTGCATGGTCCTCTCACCCCCCAACCCTGATGTGCATGGTCCGCTCACTCCCAATACTGATGTGCATGGTCCCCTCATCCCCAATCCTGATGTGCATGGCCCCCTCACCCCCCCATCCTGATATGCATGGTCCCCTCACCCCCCAATCCCGGTATGCACGGTCCCCTCACCCACCAATCCTGGAATGCATGGTCACCTCCTGCCCAATCCTGGAATGCATGGTCCCCTCACCCCCAATTCTGGTATGAATGGTCCCCTCACCCCCCAATCCTGGTATGAATGGTCCCCTCATCGCCCAATCCTGATGTGCATGGTCCCCTCACCCCCCAATCCTGATGTGCATGGTCCGCTCACCCCCAATCCTGATGTGCATGGTCCCCTCACCCCCCAATCCTGGTATGAATGGTCCCCTCATCGCCCAATCCTGATGTGCATGGTCCGCTCACCCCCCAATCCTGATGTGCATGGTCCGCTCACCCCCAATCCTGATGTGCATGGTCCCCTCAACCCCCAACCCTGATGTGCATGGTCCCCTCACCCCCCCAATCCTGATGTGCATGGTCCCCTCACCCCCCAATCCTGATGTGCATGGTCCCCTCACCCCCCAATCCTGATGTGCATGGTCCCCTCACCCCCCCAATCCTGATGTGCATGGTCCCCTCACCCCCCAACCCTGATGTGCATGGTCCTCTCACCCCCCAATCCTGATGTGCATGGTCCCCTCACCCCCCCAATCCTGATGTGCATGGTCCCCTCACCCCCCAATCCTGATGTGCATGGTCCGTTCACCCCCCAATCCTGATGTGCATGGTCCCCTCACACCCCAATCCTGATGTGCATGGTCCCCTCACCCCCCAATCCTGATGTGCATGGTCCCCTCAACCCCCAACCCTGATGTGCATGGTCCCCTCACCCCCCCAATCCTGATGTGCATGATCCTCTCACCACCCAATCCTGATGTGCATGGTCCTCTCACCCCACAATCCTGGTATGCATGTTCCTCTCACACCCCAATCCTGGTATGCATGGTTCTCTCACACCCCAATCCTGGTATGCATGGTCCTCTCAGCCCCTTATCCTGGTATGCATGCTACCCCTCACCCCTCTATCCTGATATGTATGGTCCCCTCACCCCCCAATCCTGATAAGCATGTGTCATGATACATAGTTTGCCCTGTCCTGCATTTCTGTATAACTTTGTTCCTTCATCATCATTTAACTTAGGCTTATGTCAACACAGCTAAAGGACTCCCCATTGTTCTCCTAAGCCGGGGAGAACTCACAATACACATTCATATAGACATATCGGAGCCATGCAATGGACCAAACCATTGACTAGGAGGTGGGAACCTCCCCTCCCCTACCCTTGGGCTGTTCCCAGTAGCCCAAGACAAGGGACTTATGCGTGACCAGTGTTGTGTTGGGAGATCTCTAGAGAAAAATGGTGAGGGCTCTTAGCTGCGGCAAGACTTCACGTCGGTCTGTGATTTTGGACTTATTATGGACATCAGGAATAACATGGATATTTGATTTGATATGCTGCCTGCCTCAATAAATCCCGTTGGATTGTTCTTAGCCCGGTGGTCTCTTCTTGCTCTGCCGCATACCCCGTCACAGCATGGTCCCCTCACCCCCTATCCTGGTATGCATGCTACCCCTCACCCCCCTATCCTGATATGTATGGTCCCCTCACCCCCTATCCTGGTATGCATGCTACCCCTCACCCCCCTATCCTGATATGTATGGTCCCTCACCCCCTATCCTGATATGTATGGTCCCCCTCACACATATTAAACTGCACACATACCAAAAAATATTTATACTCAACTTTCATCCCTGTGCTCTAGCGCTGTCCCGTTCTGCCGGAGGCCGGGGGAGGAGTGTGGCGCCGGAGTACGCGCATGCCCATACCGCACTGTCCGGCGACATATTGCTGAAGACACACTGCAAATGTGTCTTCTGTAAAATGGCGCAGGATAGCGCTATGCGCATGCTCCATTCCGTTCGCACTCATGCCCCGGTCTCCTATGAGAAGAGAAGAGCCGCGGCAACACTCCTCCTGGTCAGGTAAGTATATAAGTATGGCGCCGGAGATAGCGGTACGCATCCAGTGTCTACGTGTACCGCGATCTCTGGCGTCATACACACTCGTCTTACCTGTAACCGCTGGATGCCGTCTTCTGTCTGGAGGCGGACTGCGCAGTCTATAAAGGCTTCAGAGTGACTCTCCCAGCGTTATATATTAGAGATATATATATACACACATACATACACGTATTATAGATATATATACACACACATGTATTCTATGTGTATATCTCAATTCTATCCATTATAATCTAAGCTGTCACTCTGTGGTTACAATGTCCGGGCAGATCGTTTGCCAGCTTTACATTTGTCTATCTGAAATCTATATATACTGTATATGTGTTTTTAAGAATATTCCGTTTTAAAACTCTGTGTAATTGATTCAGAACATTTCTCTATGTAGAAGCTCATGTTACAATCGCTGCTCTCGGATGTAAATCCGATGCACGGTGTGAAAAATCAGATTATACTCACATAAAAAACGCCTGACACTCACATGACAATTGCATTACACTCATCCGACTCTGCTGCATCAAAAGTGGACCGAATATTAAATCGCTAGTGTATCTCCAGCCTTACTGTGTATGTAACGGTGGTGTGAGATCATTTAACCCCTGAAAAACATCTGTTACTTATTCAAATCTGTGAAAATTGGCTGTTTGCCCACTTTGATGCCAATTCTGATGCCCAGAACCCATTTGGGCCAGGCTGGAGGTACCTGGGTTTGATGCGGGACATCACTATCTGTATATTCTTAGTGTGAGATCAGTGGCCCAAAGTCATTTAACCCCTGAAAAACATCTGTTACTTATTCAAATCTGTGAAAATTGGCTGTTTGCCCACTTTGATGCCAATTCTGATGTCCAGAACCCATTTGGCCAGGCTGGAGGTACCTGGGTTTGATGCGGGACATCACTATCTGTATATTCTTAGTGTGAGATAAGTGGCCCAAAGTCATTTAACCCCTGAAAAACATCTGTTACTTATTCAAATCTGTGAAAATTGTCTGTTTGCCCACTTTGATGCCAATTCTGATGCCCATAACCCATTTGGGCCAGGCAGGAGGGACCTGGCTTTGATGCAGGGCATCACTATCTGTATATTCTTAGTGTGAGATCAGTGGCCCAAAGTCATTTAACCCCTGAAAAACATCTGTTACTTATTCAAATCTGTGAAAATTGGCTGTTTGCCCACTTTGATGCCAATTCTGATGCCCAGAACCCATTTGGGCCAGGCTGGAGGTACCTGGGTTTGATGCGGGACATCACTATCTGTATATTCTTAGTGTGAGATCAGTGGCCCAAAGTCATTTAACCCCTGAAAAACATCTGTTACTTATTCAAATCTGTGAAAATTGGCTGTTTGCCCACTTTGATGCCAATTCTGATGCCCAGAACCCATTTGGGCCAGGCAGGAGAGACCTGGGTTTGATGGGGGGATCACTTCTGTTATTCTTAGTGTGAGATCAGTGGCCCAAAGTCATTTAACCCCTGAAAAACATCTGTTACTTATTCAAATCTGTGAAAATTGGCTGTTTGACCACTTTGATGCCAATTCTGATGCCCAGAACCCATTTGGGCCAGGCAGGAGAGACCTGGGTTTGATGGGTGGATCACTTCTGTTATTCTTAGTGTGAGATCAGTGGCCCAAAGTCATTTAACCCCTGAAAAACATCTGTTACTTATTCAAATCTGTGAAAATTGGCTGTGTGCCCCTTTGATGCCAATTCTGATGCCCAGAACCCATTTGGGCCAGGTAGGAGGCACCTGGGTTTGATGCAGGGCATCACTATCTGTGTATTCTTAGTGTGAGATCAGTGGCCCAAAGTCATTTAACCCCTGAAAAACATCTGTTACTTATTCAAATCTGTGAAAATTGGCTGTTTGCCCACTTTGATGCCAATTCTGATGCCCATAACCCATTTGGGCCAGGCAGGAGGGACCTGGGTTTGATGCAGGGCATCACTATCTGTATATTCTTAGTGTGAGATCAGTGGCCCAAAGTCATTTAACCCCTGAAAAACATCTGTTACTTATTCAAATCTGTGAAAATTGGCTGTTTGCCCACTTTGATGCCAATTCTGATGCCCAGAACCCATTTGGGCCAGGCTGGAGGTACCTGGGTTTGATGCGGGACATCACTATCTGTATATTCTTAGTGTGAGATCAGTGGCCCAAAGTCATTTAACCCCTGAAAAACATCTGTTACTTATTCAAATCTGTGAAAATTGGCTGTTTGCCCACTTTGATGCCAATTCTGATGCCCAGAACCCATTTGGGCCAGGCAGGAGAGACCTGGGTTTGATGGGGGGATCACTTTCTGTGTATTCTTAGTGTGAGATCAGTGGCCCAAAGTCATTTAACCCCTGAAAAACATCTGTTACTTATTCAAATCTGTGAAAATTGGCTGTTTGACCACTTTGATGCCAATTCTGATGCCCAGAACCCATTTGGGCCAGGCAGGAGAGACCTGGGTTTGATGGGGTGGATCACTTTCTGTGTATTCTTAGTGTGAGATCAGTGGCCCAAAGTCATTTAACCCCTGAAAACATCTGTTACTTATTCAAATCTGTGAAAATTGGCTGTGTGCCCGCTTTGATGCCAATTCTGATGCCCAGAACCCATTTGGGCCAGGTAGGAGGCACCTGGGTTTGATGCAGGGCATCACTATCTGTGTATTCTTAGTGTGAGATCAGTGGCCCAAAGTCATTTAACCCCTTAAAAACATCTGTTACTTATTCAAATCTGTGAAAATTGTCTGTTTGCCCACTTTGATGCCAATTCTGATGCCAGAACCCATTTGGGCCAGGCAGGAGGGACCTGGGTTTGATGCAGGGCATCACTATCTGTATATTCTTAGTGTGAGATCAGTGGCCCAAAGTCATTAACCCCTGAAAAACATCTGTTACTTATTCAAATCTGTGAAAATTGGCTGTTTGCCCACTTTGATGCCAATTCTGATGCCCAGAACCCATTTGGGCCAGGCTGGAGGTACCTGGGTTTGATGCGGGATATCACTATCTGTATATTCTTAGTGTGAGATCAGTGGCCCAAAGTCATTTAACCCTGAAAAACATCTGTTACTTATTCAAATCTGTGAAAATTGGCTGTTTGCCCACTTTGATGCCAATTCTGATGCCCAGAACCCATTTGGGCCAGGCAGGAGAGACCTGGGTTTGATGGGGGGGATCACTTTCTGTGTATTCTTAGTGTGAGATCAGTGGCCCAAAGTCATTTAACCCTTAAAAACATCTGTTACTTATTCAAATCTGTGAAAATTGGCTGTTTGCCCACTTTGATGCCAATTCTGATGCCCAGAACCCATTTGGGCCAGGCAGGAGAGACCTGGGTTTGATGGGGGGGATCACTTTCTGTGTATTCTTAGTGTGAGATCAGAGGCCCAAAGTCATTTAACCCCTGAAAAAATCTGTTACTTATTCAAATCTGTGAAAATTGGCTGTGTGCCCGCTTTGATGCCAATTCTGATGCCCAGAACCAATTTGGGCCAGGCAGGAGGCACCTGGGTTTGATGCAGGGCATCACTATCTGTGTATTCTTAGTGTGAGATCAGTGGCCCAAAGTCATTTAACCCCTGAAAAACATCTCTTACTTATTCAAATCTGTGAAAATTGGCTGTGTGCCCACTTTGATGCCAATTCTGATGCCCACAACCCATTTGGGCCAGGCAGGAGGTACCTGGGTTTGATGCGGGACATCACTATCTGTGTATTCTTAGTGTGAGATCAGTGGCCCAAAGTCATTTAACCCTTAAAAACATCTGTTACTTATTCAAATCTGTGAAAATTGTCTGTTTGCCCACTTTGATGCCAATTCTGATGCCCAGAACCCATTTGGGCCAGGCAGGAGAGACCTGGGTTTGATGGGGGATCACTTTCTGTGTATTCTTAGTGTGAGATCAGTGGCCCAAAGTCATTTAACCCCTGAAAAACATCTTGTAATGTATGTAGTACAGTTCATATAGCGTCTTGTGCTTGGGTGCGATGAAAATACATGAGACACAGGTTTGATATAGAAAGTCTTGTATTACTTCATACAAGTTGGCAAAAATAGTCACACAGTTTGCAGACACAGAAGCAGGAGACACAGCAGGCCAGAGTAATCTAAGCTCAGCAATCACTCTCCACAACAGGTTCAGGATCTTCTTCTCTGTTACCGTAAGTCCATGCAAACGTGGGTCTTTCAAAGAGCAGGGTTCAGAGTCCACAAGTGCTTCAGAGTTCCTCAGTAGGAATAGCTGGAGTACAAGGTCCAAGGCTTTAGGAGTCAGGTCACAGGTTCACTGCAGGCTAGATTCTGAAGCACTGATTGCTCAGCTGTGGCTGCTTAAGAAGCAAAAGGAGAGAATCAGGGCAGGAACATGCAAGCTGGAAACTCCATTTTGACTGAGGGCAAGATAGCTGCAGCAAGACAGAAAGTAAAATGGCTGACGAACAAACTGAGTTTCAGGAACATGTACACAGAACCTTACATTACTCCCCCCTTAGGGACAACCTCCGGATGACCTCAGGCCAGGCTTGTGTGGGTACCTCTGATGAAACTGACGGAGCAAGCGAGGAGCATTAACATTATTGACTGGTTCCCATGAGTTGTCCTCCACTGGGTAGCCCTGCCATTTAATCAGATATTGTAACTGATTTCTATACAACCTGGAATCTAAAATCCTTTCCACCACAAATTCTTCCTGACCATCGACTAGCACTGGGTCAGGGCAAGGAGAAGAACGTCCAGGAAACGTATTGGGTGTCGCAGCCTTTAGTAGGGATACATGAAAGACAGGGTGAATTCTCATAGTTCTGGGCAGTTGAAGACGACAAGCAACGGCACTTATAATTTTACTGATTTTATAGGGTCCAATGTACTTATGTCCCAACTTAGACGATGGAATCCTTAACTTAAGATTTCTGGTTGACAGCCAGACCAAGTCTCCTACCTTGAAAGCTGGTGCAGGTTTACGAAATTTATCTGCTGCTTTCTTGTACCTTTCCTGAGCCGATTCCAGATTCTCCTTTAGAAGATCCATATTCTTCTGTAAAGACGTGATTCTTTCAGCCACTGCTGGTAAAGGCGTTTCTATGGGAAATCGTGGTAGAATGTTAGGATGATAACCTAGATTAGAGTAAAAAGGAGACTGCTTAGTGGAGGCACTCTGAGAGTTGTTATACAAGAACTCAGCTAATGGAAGTAGATCCACCCAATCATCCTGTAGGTGGCAGATAAAGCAGCGGAGATACTGCTCCAGGGTTTGATTGGTTCGTTCGGTCTGTCCATTAGTCTGGGGATGAAAAGCAGAAGAAAGGTTTACTTTAATGTCCAATGCTGCACAGAAATTTTGCCAAAACCTAGAAGTGAATTGCACCCCTCGATCCGAAATAACCTCATCCGGTACTCCATGTAAGCGAAACACATCTTTAATCATCAAATCTGATGTCTGTTTTGCAGTGGGTAAGCCGACACAAGGGATAAAATGAGCTGCCTTTGTTAGACGGTCAACCACCACTAGAATGGTGTTCTTCCTTGAGAGGTTGGTAACTCTACAATGAAGTCCATAGAAATGGATCCCCACGGGCGGGACGGGGTGGGAAGAGGCTGTAACAGACCAGTTGGTGAGGAGCGAGGTGTTTTGCATCTTGCACAGACTTCACATGAAGTGACATAGTTTAAAATATCCTTCCTGCAAGTGGGCCACCAAAAGAAACGAGAGAGAAATTCCTGTGTCTTTAGAATTCCTCTATGCCCAGCTATCTTGGAATCGTGAATGAGTTGCAATACTCTCAATCTGACTGTTTCAGGAATATACAGGCGTTGTCCCTGAATCCACACACCATTCTTAAAGACAAGACTTACGTCCCTTGGGGGTTGTGCCAAAAAGGAATCCGCATGGTATGCTTCCTTGATGTTCTTAAGTAGGTCTTGATTATGAATTACTCCTAGGAATCTAGAGTCAGGAAGAATAGTCTTAGGAGGAGTAATTGGACGTGTCTCTGCTGAGTAAATCCTAGAGAGTGCATCAGCCTTTCCATTGCGCGATCCTGGTCTATAAGAAATGATAAAATTAAATTGGTTTAAGAAAAGATTCCAGCGAGCCTGGCGAGGAGTCAGGCACTTAGCCGACCTGATAAACTCAAGGTTACGATGATCTGTCAGGACGACTATTTGCTGTGCAGCTCCATGAAGAAGGTGTCTCCATTCTTTGAAGGCGGCAATAATGGCTAACAACTCTCTATTGCCCACATCGTAGTTCCTCTCAGCCGAAGACAACTGCTGGGAAAAGAAGGCACAGGGATGCAAGACATTCTTCTCACCTGTTCTCTGAGAGAGTATAGCTCCAACGGCACAGTCTGAAGCATCCACCTCTATTATGAAGGCAAGCTCGGGGTTGGGATGTACTAGGATAGGTGCAGTGGTAAATTTATCTTTTAGACGGGAAAATGCTTCCTGGGCTTGGGGAGTCCAGGAGAACCTAGACTCTTTCCGGGTAAGTTGGGTGATAGGTGACACTACCTCAGAGAAATTTCTAATGAAACGTCTATAGAAGTTGGCAAACCCGATGAAGCGCTGTACCTCCTTCACATTTCTAGGACTTGGCCAATCCTTGATGGCTTGGGTTTTGCTTCCATCCATACTAATTCCTTGTGTAGACAGTACATACCCCAGAAATTGAATTTCGGTCCTATGGAATTCACACTTTTCAAGTTTGATGTAAAGATGATTTTGTCTTAGACGTTCCAAGACCATTCTCACATGTCCATGATGTTCCTCTGTGGAGTTAGAAAAAATTAGAATATCATCCAAATAAATTACCACGAATGTATCTAGGAGATCCCTGAAGACGTCATTCACCAAGTGTTGGAAAGTGGCTGGGGCGGTACTCAGACCAAAAGGCATAACTAGATATTCAAAGTGTCCATAGCGTGACCTGAATGCAGTCTTCCATTCATCCCCAGGTCTAATACGGACTAAGTTATAGGCCCCACGAAGATCTAGTTTAGAGAAAATTTTGGCATGTCGCACTCTCTCCAATAACTCAGGGATTAAAGGCAATGGATAACGGTTTCTAATAGTAACCTTATTGAGTTCCCTATAGTCTACGCATGGTCTCAGAGATCCATCTTTCTTCTTTACAAAGAAGATGGGTGCACCTGCAGGAGATGAAGAGGGGCGTATGAAGCCCTTGGCTAGATTTTCGTCTATGTAATCCTTTAAAGCCTTTAGCTCGGGCCCCGCCAGGGGGTAGATCTTACCAAAAGGTATCTCTGCTCCAGGCAATAATTCAATTGGACAATCATATGGACGGTGAGGAGGAAGCTGGTCAGCGTTCTTCTTGTCACATAAATCCACATAGTCCTGGTATACAGCTGGTAGTTCAGGGACTGACATGGTTCCTTTAGGAACAGAGCAAGCTGAAACTTTTGGACTCATCTGTTTCTCTGGAAAGTGTAATTCCTTGGTCTCCCAGTTAATGGTAGGATTCTGAGCCTGCAGCCATGGTAGCCCTAGAATAATGGGAAAGTGGGGAGAAGAGATAAGCATAAAGGACAGTTTCTCTTGATGATCTTTACCCATAAGAACCCTCAAAGGCTCTGTTTCCTGATCCACTGGTCCAGAGGTCAGCAGGGAGCCATCCACAGTTTCCATCTGTACTGGAGTAGCCTTCTTCACTGAAAGTATCCCCTGTTTCAGAGCAAAGGAGACATCCATAAAATTTCCACTTGCCCCTGAGTCGATCATAGCAGAGCTAGACACCCAAGCTGAGTCAACCCAGAGTTTGATGGAAAGAAAGCAATGAGAATTGTTTTTCTTACAACTCAGCTGGGACACCGCTGAGGAAACTTGAAAAATGGCAGCGTTTACACAGTCAACGTCCTCAGAGGTAACGGAGTTTAAGTCCGAGAAATCAAGATCTGTTGCTGCAGATCTCTCTGGAGCCTGAGGCTCGGACCTGACAGATCCCCTCTCGCAACACTCACAATGAATGAGTGCTGCAGTAGTCTTACGAGAACGGCTGGGGCAGTTTATAATGAAGTGCCCTGACTTACCACAATAGAAACATAGATTTTCCTTAAAACGATGTTCCTTGCGTGCATCACTAACCCGTCGTTGTAAAGAGTCTACCTGCATGGGTTCAGGTTCTGGTTCCCTTGTGATCCTACTCAAAGGTTCCTTAGCTGAGGAGGGAGGTAGGAAAAGGTTAGTGCGATTATTTTCGAACCATCTCTCTTGTCTGCGTTCAGTCAGACGAGCATCAATACGGATACAATAGTTAATAAAGTCACCTAACGCAGTGGGAGGGTCGGCACGAGCAAGTTCATCCTTAATCAGTGGAGATAACCCCTTTAGAAAAATAGATTTTTTGGCGGAACTGTCCCAGGTGGTATCAAGGGCCCATCTCCTGAAATCCAAGGCATATTCAGCTACCGAGTGCTTACCTTGGCGCAAAGCTAACATGGCTGCTTCAGCTGTTGCACCTCGATTGGGGTCATCAAACACCTGCCCCATGGCTGAAATAAAAGCATCAAGGTGATTCAAACAATCATCCTCAGTCTCAATCAGAGGGTTTGCCCACATCAAAGCCTTGTTGGTAAGCAACATAATTATAGTAAGCACCTTAGATCGTTCAGTGGGAAATTGTGAAGCATGTGCAGAAAAAAAAAGATTGCATTGATTAATAAATCCCCTGAATTTCTCACGTTCACCGCCAAAACGAAAAGGGGGCAACTTGGGAATCCCAGAACTCGGGGCTACGGCAGGAGCCTGGACTCGCTCTTCTAGAACCTCAATCCTGGCTCGCAAATCCTGGGCAGTCTGTCCAAACACTTGCAAATTGTGATTAGTGAGGTCCTGTAGGCTTGAAAAACGGGTCTTTATATTCTGCAAATCTGCAAGGATATTATCAGTCACTCCGCAAAGTTCCTTTATGCGGGCCTCCATTTTCCAGATCTTTTAAGACAGGAGTACTGGAAGAAGAGGAGAGGAGAAAAAAAAAAACAATAGTGTTTACCTGTGGTAACACTGCAGAGAGAAAAAAAATTAAGGGAACTGCTCACCTGGAATGGTTGTGAGAAGTCACAACCACTATCATCACAGAAAGTTCACCCGGACATCTGATATCCACAGTTACAGCAGACAAAAAAGAGAAAAGAGAAAAAAAAAAAACAATAGTGTTTACCTGTGGTAACACTGCAGAAAAAAAAACACTTAAGGGAATTGCTCACCTGGAATGGTTGTGAGAAGTCACAACCACTGTCATCACAGAAAGTACAACCGGACATCCGATATCCACAGTTACAGCAGACACAGCCTTTCCAGACCCAGCAGACACTAACGTTTTGGCTTCAGAATCTTGTAATGTATGTAGTACAGTTCATATAGCGTCTTGTGCTTGGGTGCGATGAAAATACATGAGACACAGGTTTGATATAGAAAGTCTTGTATTACTTCATACAAGTTGGCAAAAATAGTCACACAGTTTGCAGACACAGAAGCAGGAGACACAGCAGGCCAGAGTAATCTAAGCTCAGCAATCACTCTCCACAACAGGTTCAGGATCTTCTTCTCTGTTACCGTAAGTCCATGCAAACGTGGGTCTTTCAAAGAGCAGGGTTCAGAGTCCACAAGTGCTTCAGAGTTCCTCAGTAGGAATAGCTGGAGTACAAGGTCCAAGGCTTTAGGAGTCAGGTCACAGGTTCACTGCAGGCTAGATTCTGAAGCACTGATTGCTCAGCTGTGGCTGCTTAAGAAGCAAAAGGAGAGAATCAGGGCGGGAACATGCAAGCTGGAAACTCCATTTTGACTGAGGGCAAGATAGCTGCAGCAAGACAGAAAGTAAAATGGCTGACGAACAAACTGAGTTTCAGGAACATGTACACAGAACCTTACACATCTGTTACTTATTCAAATCTGTGAAAATTGGCTGTTTGCCCACTTTGATGCCAATTCTGATGCCCAGAACCCATTTGGGCCAGGCTGGAGGTACCTGGGTTTGATGCGGGACATCACTATCTGTATATTCTTAGTGTGAGATCAGTGGCCCAAAGTCATTTAACCCCTGAAAAACATCTGTTACTTATTCAAATCTGTGAAAATTGGCTGTTTGCCCACTTTGATGCCAATTCTGATGCCCAGAACCCATTTGGGCCAGGCAGGAGAGACCTGCGTTTGATGCGCGACATCACTATCTGTATATTCTTAGTGTGAGATCAGTGGCCCAAAGTCATTTAACCCCTGAAAAACATCTGTTACTTATTCAAATCTGTGAAAATTGTCTGTTTGCCCAATTTGATGCCAATTCTGATGCCCAGAACCCATTTGGGTCAGGCAGGAGAGACCGGGGTTTGATGGGGGGATCACTTTCTGTGTATTCTTATAGTGTGAGATCAGTGGCCCAAAGTCATTTAACCCCTGAAAAACATCTGTTACTTATTCAAATCTGTGAAAATTGTCTGTTTGCCCAATTTGATGCCAATTCTGATGCCCAGAACCCATTTGGGTCAGGCAGGAGAGACCTGGGTTTGATGGGGGGATCACTTTCTGTGTATTCTTAGTGTGAGATCAGTGGCCCAAAGTCATTTAACCCCTGAAAAACATCTGTTACTTATTCAAATCTGTGAAAATTGGCTGTTTGCCCACTTTGATGCCAATTCTGATGCCCAGAACCCATTTGGGCCAGGCTGGAGGTACCTGGATTTGATGCGGGACATCACTATCTGTATATTCTTAGTGTGAGATCAGTGGCCCAAAGTCATTTAACCCCTGAAAAACATCTGTTACTTATTCAAATCTGTGAAAATTGGCTGTTTGCCCACTTTGATGCCAATTCTGATGCCCAGAACCCATTTGGGCCAGGCAGGAGAGACCTGGGTTTGATGGGGGGATCACTTTCTGTGTATTCTTAGTGTGAGATCAGTGGCCCAAAGTAATTTAACCCCTGAAAAACATCTGTTACTTATTCAAATCTGTGAAAATTGGCTGTTTGCCCACTTTGATGCCAATTCTGATGCCCAGAACCCATTTGGGCCAGGCAGGAGGGACCTGGGTTTGATGCGGGACATCACTATCTGTGTATTCTTAGTGTGAGATCAGTGGCCCAAAGTCATTTAACCCCTGTAAAACATCTGTTACTTATTCAAATCTGTGAAAATTGGCTGTTTGCCCACTTTGATGCCAATTCTGATGCCCAGAACCCATTTGGGCCAGGCAGGAGGGACCTTGGTTTGATGCGGGACATTACTATCTGTGTATTCTTAGTGTGAGATCAGTGGCCCAAAGTCATTTAACCCCTGAAAAACATCTGTTACTTATTCAAATCTGTGAAAATTGGCTGTTTGCCCACTTTGATGCCAATTCTGATGCCCAGAACCCATTTGGGCCAAGCTGGAGAAACCTGGGTTTGATGCGGGGCATCACTTTCTGTGTATTCTTAGTGTGAGATCAGTGGCCCAAAGTCATTTAACCCCTGAAAAACATCTGTTACTTATTCAAATCTGTGAGAATTGTCTGTTTGCCCACTTTGATGCCAATTCTGATGCCCAGAACCCTTTTGGGCCAGGCTGGGGAGACTTGTTTTTAATGTGGGGTGCCCTGTTCTATATGTCTGCAGTGTCATATCTGTGGCCCAAAGTCATTTAACCCTTTAATTAGTGCCCTCTGGTGCCCACTTTGATGCCTATTATTGTGCCAGTTTTATAATTTTTGGCGCAGATTTTAAGTGTTTTCACATCAGGGCTCCTCGCTGCAGTGTTTTCTATTATTTTGATGATATTTTTTGCTGTTAAACCTATAAAAAACAGAAAAAAAAAATTTGCCGAATAAGAAACTCACGAATAAGAAACTGAACGAATAAGAAACCAACTTCAGCCTCGTTCACAAAAGGATAAAAGAAAAACATTTTTTACAAGTTTAGATTTATTTTCACCAAGTACTGTATTAGCCACACAGGGCCGTGTACCGGTGATAGAAAAGTTATAGATGCCATACACCACCCACCCAGTCATCAGTGCCATCACTGCCCAGTCGTCAGTACCATCAAGTGCCCAATCATCAGTGCCATCACTGAGCAGTCATCAGTGCCATCACTGAGCAGTCATCAGTGCCATCACTGAGCAGTCATCAGTGCCATCACTGACCAGTCATCAGAGCCATCGCTGAGCAGTCATCAGAGCCATCACTGAGCAGTCATCAGAGCCATCACTGAGCAGTCATCAGAGCCATCACTGAGCAGTCATCAGAGCCATCACTGAGCAGTCATCAGTGCCATCACTGAGCAGTCATCAGAGCCATCACTGCCCAATCATCAGAGCCATCACTGAGCAGTCATCAGAGCCATCACTGAGCAGTCATTAGAGCCATCACTGAGCAGTCATCAGAGCCATCACTGAGCAGTCATCAGAGCCATCACTGAGCAGTCATCAGAGCCATCACTGAGCAGTCATCAGAGCCATCACTGAGCAGTCATCAGAGCCATCACTGAGCAGTCATCAGAGCCATCACTGAGCAGTCATCAGTGCCATCACTGCCCAATCATCAGAGCCATCACTGAGCAGTCATCAGAGCCATCACTGAGCAGTCATCAGAGCCATCACTGAGCAGTCATCAGAGCCATCACTGAGCAGTCATCAGAGCCATCACTGAGCAGTCATCAGAGCCATCACTGCCATCAGGCATCCTAGCTCATCAGAGCCATCACACGCCATCATCAGTGCCATCACTGAGCAGTCATCAGAGCCATCACTGAGCAGTCATCGAGCCATCACTGAGCAGTCATCAGAGCCATCACTGAGCAGTCATCAGAGCCATCACTGAGCAGTCATCAGAGCCATCACTGAGCAGTCATCAGAGCCATCACTGAGCAGTCATCAGAGCCATCACTGAGCAGTCATCAGAGCCATCACTGAGCAGTCATCAGAGCCACATGGCATCATCAGAGCATCACGCATCATCAGAGCCATCACTGAGCAGTCATCAGAGCCATCACTGAGCAGTCATCAGAAGCCATCACTGAGCAGTCATCAGTGCCATCACTGCCCATCATCAGAGCCATCACTGAGCAGTCATCAGAGCCATCACTGAGCAGTCATCAGTAGCCATCACTGCGCACAGAGCCATCACTGAGCATCATCAGAGCCATCATGAGCAGTCATCAGAGCCATCACTGAGCAGTCATCAGAGCCATCACTGAGCAGTCATCAGAGCCATCACTGAGCAGTCATCAGAGCCATCACTGAGCAGTCATCAGAGCCATCACTGAGCAGTCATCAGAGCCATCACTGAGCAGTCATCAGAGCCATCACTGAGCAGTCCATCAGAGCCATCACTGAGCAGTCATCAGAGCCATCACTGAGCAGTCATCATGAGCCATCACTGAGCAGTCATCAGAGCCATCACTGAGCAGTCATCATCAGAGTCCACATCACTGAGCAGTCATCAGAGCCATCACTGAGCAGTCATCAGTGCCATCACTGAGCAGTCATCAGAGCCATCACTGAGCAGTCATCAGTGCCATCACTGCCAGTCATCAGAGCCATCACTGAGCAGTCATCAGATACCATCACTGAGCAGTCATCAGTGCCATCACTGACCATCATCAGAGCCATCACTGAGCAGTCATCAGAGCCATCACTGAAGCGGCATCAATCAAGAGCCATCACTGAGCAGTCATCAGAGCCATCACTGAGCAGTCATCAGTGCCATCACTGAGCAGTCATCAGAGCCATCACTGAGCAGTCATCAGAGCCATCACTGAGCAGTCATCAGGCCATCACTGAGCAGTCATCAGTGCCATCACTGAGCAGTCATCAGTGCCATCACTGAGCAGTCATCAGAGCCATCCTACACTGAGCAGTCATCAGTGCCATCACTGCCCAATCATCAGAAGCCATCACTGAGCAGTCATCAGTGCCATCACTGAGCAGTCATCAGGCCATCATGAGCCATCATCCACGTGCATCACTGCCATCATCAGAGCCATCACTGAGCAGTCATCAGTGCCATCACTGAGCAGTCATCAGAGCCATCACTGACATCATCAGAGCCATCACTGAGCATCATCAGGCCATCACTGAGCAGTCAAATCCAGGCCATCACTGAGCAGTCATCAGAGCCACACTGAGCAGTCATCAGAGCCATCACTGAGCAGTCATCAGAGCCATCACTGAGCAGTCATCAGAGCCATCACTGAGCAGTCCATCAGTGCCATCACTGAGCAGGTCATCAGAGCCATCACTGAGCAGTCATCAGAGCCATCACTGAGACAGTCATCAGAGCATCACTCGCCCGAGCAGTCATCAGAGCCATCACTGAGCAGTCATCAGAGCCATCACTGAGCAGTCATCAGTGCCATCACTGAGCAGTCATCAGTGCCATCACTGAGCAGTCATCAGTGCCATCACTGAGAAGTCATCAGTGCCATCACTGAGCAGTCATCAGTGCCATCACTGAGCAGTCATCAGAGCCATCACTGAGCAGTCATCAGAGCCATCACTGAGCAGTCATCAGTGCCATCACTGAGCAGTCATCAGAGCCATCACTGAGCAGTCATCAGAGCCATCACTGAGCAGTCATCATGCCATCACTGAGCAGTCATCAGTGCCATCACTGAGCAGTCATCAGAGCCATCACTGAGCAGTCATCAGTGCCATCACTGCCCAATCATCAGAGCCATCACTGAGCAGTCATCAGTGCCATCACTGAGCAGTTATCAGAGCCATCACTGAGCAGTCATCAGAGCCATCACTGAGCAGTCATCAGAGCCATCACTGAGCAGTCATCAGAGCCATCACTGAGCAGTCATCAGAGCCATCACTGAGCAGTCATCAGAGCCATCACTGAGCAGTCATCAGTGCCATCACTGCCCAACCATCAGAGCCATCACTGAGCAGTCATCAGAGCCATCACTGAGCAGTCATCAGTGCCATCACTGAGCAGTCATCAGTGCCATCACTGAGCAGTCATCAGAGCCATCACTGAGCAGTCATCAGTGCCATCACTGCCCAATCATCAGAGCCATCACTGAGCAGTCATCAGAGCCATCACTGAGCAGTCATCAGAGCCATCACTGAGCAGTCATCAGTGCCATCACTGAGCAGTCATCAGAGCCATCACTGAGCAGTCATCAGTGCCATCACTGAGCAGTCATCAGTGCCATCACTGAGCAGTCATCAGAGCCATCACTGCCCAATCATCAGAGCCATCACTGAGCAGTCATCAGAGCCATCACTGAGCAGTCATCAGAGCCATCACTGAGCAGTCATCAGTGCCATCACTGCCCAATCATCAGAGCCATCACTGAGCAGTCATCAGTGCCATCACTGAGCAGTCATCAGTGCCATCACTGAGCAGTCATCAGAGCCATCATTGAGCAGTCATCAGAGCCATCACTGAGCAGTCATCAGAGCCATCACTGAGCAGTCATCAGTGCCATCACTGAGCAGTCATCAGAGCCATCACTGAGCAGTCATCAGAGCCATCACTGAGCAGTCATCAGAGCCATCACTGAGCAGTCATCAGTGCCATCACTGAGCAGTCATCAGAGCCATCACTGAGCAGTCATCAGTGACATCACTGCCCAATCATCAGAGCCATCACTGAGCAGTCATCAGAGCCATCACTGAGCAGTCATCAGAGCCATCACTGAGCAGTCATCAGTGCCATCACTGAGCAGTCATCAGAGCCATCACTGAGCAGTCATCAGAGCCATCACTGAGCAGTCATCAGTGCCATCACTGAGCAGTCATCAGTGCCATCACTGAGCAGTCATCAGAGCCATCACTGAGCAGTCATCAGTGCCATCACTGAGCAGTCATCAGTGCCATCACTGAGCAGTCATCAGTGCCATCACTGAGCAGTCATCAGAGCCATCACTGAGCAGTCATCAGAGCCATCACTGAGCAGTCATCAGAGCCATCACTGAGCAGTCATCAGTGCCATCACTGCCCAATCATCAGAGCCATCACTGAGCAGTCATCAGAGCCATCACTGAGCAGTCATCAGTGCCATCACTGAGCAGTCATCAGAGCCATCATTGAGCAGTCATCAGAGCCATCACTGAGCAGTCATCAGAGCCATCACTGAGCAGTCATCAGAGCCATCACTGAGCAGTCATCAGAGCCATCACTGAGCAGTCATCAGAGCCATCAATGTCACGCGGTCTTATGATATGTGTACGATGTCAGTAAACTATTCTTAAAAGAACAACACTCTATACAACATATAGATTAGCAACATCAGCATGTAAATATAGAATAGATTTACCTGACACGATATCCGTTGAACTCAGGATTAATCTTGAGGACTTGATACACTGTCACAGGAAAGAAGAGGACCGGGGGTCTAACCTGACCCTAAACTGGGGTCCTAACTAATCCCTCACCTTGGAGGTACTGATAATGGTTCAGAGGTCCAAGTCTCCAGCCTAACCCTGTCTCCTATCAGTCCCTGAACCCTGTAATCAGTCCTAAGAAGGATTCTGATTACCACCAAAGGGATATGGGCTGATCTCTGCTAAATACACAGATTAGAAATATAAGACAGACTGGAGAAAACACAGACTTGCATACACACTCAAACACAGAAGGAACATAAATGATCTGGGATATTAAACTCTAAGCAAGGTGAGCTTAAAACAACTAAGGAGCTCTTTAACTTAAGTCTATACAGATACAATCCTATCTGTGGTCTGCATGAAGAATTTCACTGGCAGCTCCCAAAACAGACAACCAGAGATTTAAAGGAAACCAATCAACAAATAATTAATTGCAGCCGGGAGAAACTGCACCCAGTCCCAGAACTGAGCACAGACAGAATTAACTCCCTAACTGCCAAACACAAAGAAACAGCAACTCAGCTGTGAGAAGTCAGAATGTGCAACCGCGACGATCTTCGTGGCGATGCACACATGACAGTACCCCCCCTTCTACGAGGGGCCTCCGGACCCTCAGGGCCAGGTTTGCCCGGGTGAGTTCTGTGGAAGGTCCGCACCAAACTATCTGCGTTAATGTCAGACGCAGGAACCCACGTCATCTCCTCTGGACCATACCCCTTCCAATGCACCAAGTACTGAAGGGACCGGCGATTCAGACGTGAGTCAATGATCTTTGACACTTGAAACTCCAAGTTACCATTGACCACCACTGGAGGAGGAGGTAGAGGTGATGGTATGACTGGTGCCACGTACCTCTTAAGTAATGACTTGTGGAACACATTATGAATTTTAAACGTAGGAGGGAGGTCCAGACGAAATGCCACAGGATTAATTATGGAACTGATCCTGTACGGCCCGATGAATCTGGGGCCCAGCTTCCAGGAGGGAACTTTAAGTTTTATATTCCTGGTAGACAACCATACCAGATCGTTCACATTAAGATCTGGACCAGAAACTCTCCTCCTATCAGCCATACGTTTATAACGGTTCCCCATAGCACTCAGGTTATTCAATACACCTCTCCACACTGAAGCAAGTGACGACGAGAAACGCTCCTCCTCAGGAACCCCAGAAGGGCCCCCCCCATTGAAAGTACAAAACTGGGGATGAAAACCATATGCCCCAAAAAACGGGGATTTACCAGTGGACTCGCTCCGCCTGTTGTTAAGAGCGAACTCTGCCAGAGGCAAGAAAGAAGACCAGTCCTCCTGGTTCTCTGAGACAAAACACCGAAGATAAGTCTCTAGGCTTTGATTCAGACGCTCTGTCTGACCATTGGTCTGCGGATGAAAAGCCGAGGAAAATGACAATTGCATCCCCCGACGTAAACAAAATGCCCTCCAAAACTTGGACACAAACTGAGACCCCCTATCTGACACCACATCAGAAGGCAACCCATGAAGTCTCACAATCTCCCCAATGAACACCTGCGCCAGAGTTTTAGCATTAGGGAGGGCAGGAAGAGCAATGAAATGTGCCATCTTACTGAACCTGTCAACAACCACCAGTATGACAGTCTTCCCTGACGACTGAGGAAGGTCCGTGATGAAGTCCATAGACAAATGAGTCCATGGACGCTCCGGAAGTTTCAAGGGTAAGAGGGTCCCAGACGGACGGGTATGAGGGGTCTTAGAGCGAGCACAAACCCCACAGGACGCGACAAAAGTTAAAACATCTTTATTAACGTTAGGCCACCAAAACCGGCGAGAAAGGAGATCTAAAGTAGCCTAAAGGTACTGCCACACTAAGCTATCCCGCTAGCGATCTCGTTAGCGTTGCATACTAATGAGATCGCTAGCGGGATTGTTTCTATATCGCTAAATGCGGCCACATTTAGCGATATAGTTAACGACGCTATCGCCGTTAGCGATCTTCTTAACGACTTTAGCGGTACAAAAGTACCGCTAAATCGCTAAGAAAAGGTGCCACACAGCGATATATACTTACCCAGCGGGAGCGCCGACGAGAAAATAGGGTCCAGAGCGATTCCAGCGACGAGCGAGATCACAGCAGGAAGCTCGTCGCTGGAAGCTGCCGCACTGAACAACATCGCTAACGGGATCGCTAAATAGTGACGTTTTTTAGCGATCCCGTTAGCGATATTGTTTAGTGTGGCATACCCTTTACTCCCTGGATGTCCTGCTAAAGCAGAATTATGATGTGCCTCAATAACCTTTTGTCTCAACTGATTTGGGACAAACAGTCTCCCTGGAGGTCCTGCAGGGGCGTCCCCCTGAACCTCTAATACCTCCTCCTCAAGCTCAGAACATACAGCCGACACTACCACCCCCTCCTGAAGGATAGGAATCGGGTCATCCATTTTCCCGGCCCCTGGGAAACTGCGAGACAAGGCATCCGCCTTAACATTCTTAGATCCAGGGCGATAAGTGACAACAAAATTAAACCTGGTAAAAAACAACGACCATCGAGCTTGTCTGGAATTCAGACGCTTAGCAGATTCCAAATACAGCAGGTTCTTGTGATCAGTAATGACGGTGACCGGGTGGACTGCCCCCTCCAAAAAGTGACGCCATTCTTCAAAAGCCAACTTAATGGCCAAAAGTTCCCTATTGCCGATATCATAATTCCTTTCGGCGGACGACAATTTCTTAGAAAAGAAAGCGCACGGATGCCATTTACCAGGGGACGGACCCTGGGACAATATTGCACCCACCCCTACGTCAGACGCGTCCACCTCCACAACGAACGGCTGTGATGCATCTGGTTGGATGAGAACGGGTGCCGAAGCAAAACATTTTTTCAAAGAGGAAAAAGCTTGGCAAGCTTTGTCCGACCATTTAGAAAAATCCGTCCCTTTTCTTGTCATGTCAGTGAGAGGTTTGACAACAGATGAGAAATTACAAATAAATTTCCGGTAGTAGTTAGCAAACCCCAGAAAACGCTGCAGAGCCTTAAGATCCTCTGGCTGATCCCATTCAAGCACTGCTCTCACCTTTTCAGGGTCCATACGGAAACCGGAGGCTGACACCAAGAAACCCAAAAACTGAAGTTCCTGTACGGCGAATACACACTTTTCCAGTTTGGCGTATAGTTTATTGTCTCGCAAGATCTGCAACACCTGTCTCACATGCTCCTGGTGAGACACAAGATCTGGCGAGTAAATTAAAATGTCATCCAAATATACGACCACAAACAGCCCCACCAGATGACGAAAAATGTCATTAACAAAATGTTGGAATACTGCTGGTGCAGTAGTCAGACCAAAAGGCATGACAAGGTTCTCATAATGTCCCTCCGGCATGTTAAACGCCGTTTTCCACTCATCCCCCTCTTTTATCCTAATCAGATTATACGCCCCCCTGAGATCCAATTTAGAGAACCATTTGGCGCCAACAATTTGATTGAAGAGATCAGGAATCAGAGGGAGTGGATACGGATCTCGAACAGTAATCCGATTAAGTTCGCGGAAATCCAAGC
Source organism: Oophaga sylvatica (assembly GCA_033576555.1). NCBI lineage: Eukaryota > Metazoa > Chordata > Amphibia > Anura > Dendrobatidae > Oophaga > Oophaga sylvatica. The sequence goes on along the minus strand of JARQOD010000008.1, from coordinate 58,644,755 downwards.
AAGGGCGTAGGCCTCCATCTTTTTTCTTCACAAAGAAGAACCCCGCGGCCACTGGGGAAGATGAAGGTCTAATATGCCCTTTGGCCAGACTTTCCGAAATATAATCTTTCATAGCCTGCCTCTCAGGACCAGAAAGGTTATATAACCTAGCTTTAGGTAACTTAGCATCAGGAAGTAAATTAATAGAGCAGTCATACACGCGATGAGGAGGCAACTCCTGACACCCCTCCTCAGAGAACACATCCCCAAAGTCCTCCAAAAAAGGAGGCAAAGTACTAGGCACGACCGCACTGATGACTGTGTTCATGCAGTTACTTTTGCAAAACTCACCCCATTGGCTTATCTCTCTGGACTGCCAATTAATCACAGGGTTATGTTTAACCAACCAAGGAAGTCCCAACACAATAGGAGTAGGTAGACCCTCCAACACATAACAAGATAATAGTTCCCTATGTATTGCCCCTACCCGAAGGTCAATGTTATGAACCTCATGAACAAAGCTACCTTGGCCGAGAGGCCTGGCGTCAATGGAGAATATAGGGATCGGTTTGACCAATACACTCAGATGCATACCTTGACCTGAGCAAACTGAGCGTCAACCAGATTATCCCCGGACCCACTATCAAGAAGAACAGAAAATCTCTCCACTCTCGTACCAACCACCACCTCCACTGGTACAAGGAACTGAGAAGAACTAGCGGACGAAATACATACTCCCAGGTTGTCGTCCACCACACAACCTGGGATTAACAGTTTTCCGGCGACTTCTTGCTCAACAAGGCACGGGACGGACATCCCCCAACAAAATGTCCCTCTTTCCCGCAGAAGAAACACCTTCTAGTCCTGCGGCGTACCGCCAATCCCCTCCTACGAAATGATGTCCCTCCCAACTGCATAGGCTCCTCCGAACAGACAAGGGGAACCTCAACATAAGGGACTTTAGTAGTAGGTGGAGTAACAACAGGGGGCGGAGTTACCTCGCACCTCTCCCGGAGCCGTCTATCAGTACGGATAGCCAGGGCCATAGCAGCCTCCAGTGATGGAGGAGAATCATACTGAGCCAAAACGTCCTTTAATTTGTCAGAAAGCCCATGACAAAACTGGCTCCTAAGAGCTGGGTCATTCCACTGAGTATCTGTGGCCCATCTACGGAACTCAGAAGCAAATTCCTCCGCCGGACGATCTCCCTGCTGTATCTTACGTAATTTTGTCTCAGCAAGAGAGACCCGATCTGGGTCATCATATACCAAACCCAGGGCAGTAAAAAATCGATCTACTGACTGTAGAGCCGGGGATCCCGGAGGAAGGGAAAATGCCCAGGATTGAGGGTCCCCTTGTAGGAGCGAGATAACAATTCCCACTCTCTGCTCTTCACTCCCTGATGATCGAGGCCGAAGCCGAAAATACAATTTACATGCTTCCCTGAAGGTAAAAAATTTGTCTCGCCCACCAGTGAACTGTCCGGGAGAGCTACTTTAGGTTCAAATCTGGTTTGCTCCGAGGGAGACAAAACTTTGGACTTAATGTCCGTCAGCTCCATGGATAATCCCTGCAACTGCAGAGCCAGCTGGGCTACTGGATCCATGGCAACTGGGAATAATTTTTTTGGCCAGTGAAAATGTCACGCGGTCTTATGATATGTGTACGATGTCAGTAAACTATTCTTAAAAGAACAACACTCTATACAACATATAGATTAGCAACATCAGCATGTAAATATAGAATAGATTTACCTGACACGATATCCGTTGAACTCAGGATTAATCTTGAGGACTTGATACACTGTCACAGGAAAGAAGAGGACCGGGGGTCTAACCTGACCCTAAACTGGGGTCCTAACTAATCCCTCACCTTGGAGGTACTGATAATGGTTCAGAGGTCCAAGTCTCCAGCCTAACCCTGTCTCCTATCAGTCCCTGAACCCTGTAATCAGTCCTAAGAAGGATTCTGATTACCACCAAAGGGATATGGGCTGATCTCTGCTAAATACACAGATTAGAAATATAAGACAGACTGGAGAAAACACAGACTTGCATACACACTCAAACACAGAAGGAACATAAATGATCTGGGATATTAAACTCTAAGCAAGGTGAGCTTAAAACAACTAAGGAGCTCTTTAACTTAAGTCTATACAGATACAATCCTATCTGTGGTCTGCATGAAGAATTTCACTGGCAGCTCCCAAAACAGACAACCAGAGATTTAAAGGAAACCAATCAACAAATAATTAATTGCAGCCGGGAGAAACTGCACCCAGTCCCAGAACTGAGCACAGACAGAATTAACTCCCTAACTGCCAAACACAAAGAAACAGCAACTCAGCTGTGAGAAGTCAGAATGTGCAACCGCGACGATCTTCGTGGCGATGCACACATGACAATCACTGCCCAATCATCAGAGCCATCACTGAGCAGTCATCAGAGCCATCACTGAGCAGTCATCAGTGCCATCACTGAGCAGTCATCAGAGCCATCACTGAGCAGTCATCAGAGCCATCACTAAGCAGTCATCAGAGCCATCACTGAGCAGTCATCAGTGCCATCACTGAGCAGTCATCAGTGCCATCAAATGCTCAATCATCAGTGCCATAACTGAGCAGTCATCAGAGCCATCACTGAGCAGTCATCAGAGCCATCACTGAGCAGTCATCAGAGCCATCACTGAGCAGTCATCAGAGCCATCACTGAGCAGTCATCAGTGCCATCAAGTGCCCAATCATCGTGCCATCACTGAGCAGTCATCAGAGCCATCACTGAGCAGTCATCAGTGCCATCACTGAGCAGTCATCAGTGCCATCAAGTGCCCAATCATCAGTGCCATCACTGAGCAGTCATCAGTGCCATCACTGAGCAGTCATCAGAGCCATCACTGAGCAGTCATCAGTGCCATCACTGAGCAGTCATCAGTGCCATCAAGTGCCCAATCATCAGTGCCATCACTGAGCAGTCATCAGAGCCATCACAGAGCAGTCATCAGTGCCATCACTGAGCAGTCATCAGAGCCATCACTGAGCAGTCATCAGAGCCATCACTGAGCAGTCATCAGAGCCATCACTGAGCAGTCATCAGTGCCATCACTGAGCAGTCATCAGTGCCATCACTGAGCAGTCATCAGAGCCATCAAGTGCCCAATCATCAGTGCCATCACTGAGCAGTCATCAGAGCCATCACTGAGCAGTCATCAGTGCCATCAAGTGCCCAATCAGTGCCATCACTGAGCAGTCATCAGTGCCATCACTGAGCAGTCATCAGAGCCATCAAGTGCCCAATCATCAGAGCCATCAAGTGCCCAATCATCAGTGCCATCACTGAGCAGTCATCAGCGCCATCACTGAGCAGTCATCAGTGCCATCACTGAGCAGTCATCAGAGCCATCACTGAGCAGTCATCAGAGCCATCACTGAGCAGTCATCAGAGCCATCACTGACCAGTCATCAGTGCCATCAAGTGCCCAATCATCAGTGCCATCAAGTGCCCAATCATCAGTGCCATCACTGAGCAGTCATCAGAGCCATCACTGAGCAGTCATCAGTGCCATCACTGACCAGTCGTCAGTGCCATCAAGTGCCCAATCATCAGTGCCATCAAGTGCCCAATCATCAGAGCCATCACTGAGCAGTCATCAGTGCTATCACTGCCCAATCATCAGTGCCATCAAGTGCCCAATCATCAGTGCCATCAAGTGCCCAATCATCAGTGCCATCAAGTGCCCAATCATCAGAGCCATCACTGAGCAGTCATCAGTGCTATCACTGCCCAATCATCAGTGCATCAAGTGCCCAATCATCAGTGCCATCAAGTGCCCAATCATCAGTGCCATCAAGTGCCCAATCATCAGTGCTGTACGCTGCCCAAGAATCAGTTCCATCACTGCCCAAACATCAGTGCTGTTCACTGCCCAATCATCAGTGCCGTTCACTGTCCAATCTTGTGTCGTACACTGCCCAATCTTCAGTGCTGTACACTGCCCAATCATCAGTGCTGTACGCTACCCAAGCATCAGTGCCATAACTGCCCAATCTTCAGTGCCGTTCACAGCCCAATCATCAGTGCCAATCAAATAATCTGCTACCTCATGAAGCTCATCAAGAGAATGCCAAGAGTGTGCAAAGCAGTCATCAAAGCAAAAGGTGGCTACTTTGAAGAACCTAGAATATAATTTCAGTTGTTACACACTTTTTTGTTAAGTATATAATTCCACATGTGTTAATTCATAGTTTTGATGCCTTCAGTGTGAATGTACAATTTTCATAGTCATGAAAATACAGAAAAATCTTTAAATGAGAAGTTGTGTCCAAACTTTTGGTCTGTACTGTAAGTTGTCAGGGAGTATATCATGTGGAATCCTAACAGTGTGTGTTTTTTACTCTCCCGACTGTCATTACGTGACCACTCAAATGCAATTTGCCTACTTCATCATGTGCTGACCGCTTTCTCTTCTGCTTCATTTAATCGAGACCATTGAGAGAATTCTAAAAAAAAAATACAAGTGTGAAAATTGAATATTAGTAGTCATGTGACGAGCACCGGGAGTGTGAAAAAGAGCAGGAGCCTAAGGGCTCATTCAGACGTCTGTGCAAATCGGTCTCAGCACAGACCACAATACAAGGACTGAACGTGGCTCTCCCGACCCGAGAGTGACGGTCACAAAGAAATATATGAAGCCTTCATGCTTTGGTTGGAAGACCCTTGGCCTGTGTGTGCATTTCTGCATGTGCTCGACTGATTTGCACAGATGTCTGCATACATAACACACTGTTAGGATTCGGCATGCTACAGTCACTGTCTTATTAAGACATATCACAAAAGGGTATGGCTGTTCTGGAGGTCTTTTGTCAGGCATCCTGCTACTAAGATTACCCATCAGCCCCCCATAATTATGTTGTAGGGGGGCTTATAGGGTGACAGAGGGCCCCTGTATAACTGTCTAGGTACTATAGTCACTGCTAACTGGAGTATCTTTGGGGTTAAACTAAAGCCATCATAGTTATCTCTGCACATGACAACTGCAGGTAGATATCAGCTATATAAATCAGTAGTTTCAATGTTATGCCCCCGTCACACACAGCGATCTCGCTAGCGAGATCGCTGCTGAGTCACTAGTTTTGTGACACAGCAGTGATCTCCCCAGCGATATCACTGTGTGTGACATTCAGCGACGATCAGCCCCCCCTGCTGGGTATCGCTGATCGTCGCTGAATGTCCTGGACATTTTTTTGCTCGTTGGTCTCCTGCTGGCCAGCACGCATCGCTGTGTGTGACAGGAGAGAGACCAGCGATC
>JARQOD010000008.1:58570740-58639372 GCA_033576555.1 Oophaga sylvatica | reverse complement strand
AGCTGGTAACCAAGGTAAACATCGGGTTTCCAGGTGCCGGGCGGAGCCTGAAACCCGATGTGTACGTTGGATACCAGCGCGCTGCAGCAGGGGAGCCGGTAACCAAGGTACAGATCGGGTTACCAGGTGCCGCGCAGCGCCTGGAAACCTGATGTGTACCTTGGTTACCAGCTCCCTGCACCAGCGGGCTGGTATCCAATGTACACTGCGGGTAACTAAGCGACGTTACCCGCAGTGTCGCTGTCCTGATCGCTGCCTGTTTGGCAGCTCACCAGCGATCATGTAGCGACACACCAGCGATCCTGACAAGCGCATATCGTTGTTGGGATCGCTGGTGAGTCGCTATGTGTGACGTGGCCCTTAGGCTCACCTGTTGAGGTGGATTCACTAAGCTTCAGATAGGGTAGGCACACAGACCCTGGTATTGGTGCAGCTTCCTTTAGGACAGAGGAACCATGAGGACTTGGACAGATAGCAATCTCAGAAGCCGTAGGACAGATAATGTGGAATCCAGCAGAGACGAATGGAAGTTAAAGCTCTAGGTCTAAAATGTCTAGGGAAAGGATGTCATTGATTCATGGCAGGCAGCTTGCAAAATCCAGCGTGGAGCACAACAGAGGGCAGAGCTGCCAGGGGAAGGAAGCGGAGTCCAGGATAACTGGGATGGCTGTGTAACACTCAACTCCTGAGCCTGCTCCATACACTTGCACCAATAAAGTCCTGTGTTGCTTTTACAGATGTGTTATGGTGCCCCCTGAGGTTCTTTAAATTCTCTGTTAATATGTCCACCTAAAGAATCCAGCGCTGCCTCTAGTTGCTGATTCTTACTGGCTGGTCTGTGCAATAACAGTCATCACTCCACTGCCCCTGTAGAAATGCATCTAAGCTGTTGCCTACTGAGCATATGTAAAGTAAGTAACCACAGTATCTAGACACAGGAACGTTTTTTTAAATTATTCAAATTAAAAAATGTTCTGTCCTGTGTCATCTAACAAAGTTAATAGAAATTCACTGATCAACCCCTGTTTTAGGGGATTTCTAAAATGATCAAATTTATCTTTTCTTAATTCACTGATTTTGTGTCTTCTCCAGAAACCCTATTAAAAGACAGATGGTATATTCTATATTATATCAGATTTTTGGGGGAACACCCGACTAGCTGCACTGAATCAGCGGGAGATTTAGAAAGTGAGTGGTGCGTCTTTAACCCTCAGACCACCCCTTCAATATTTAGTATAAGGTCCTTCTCTCCATTAGCTAATGCACCAGTTGGGATTTTGGATATTAATAAGTTGCTTAAAGGGGTTGTGTCAACTTCTTAAATGGTTAAAGTCACAAAGTGCTTGTAAAAACTAGCATCTTTTCAACTTATTTCTAAGTAAAAATCCGCTCTGTTGTCAAGAACAGAGGTACTTTTCATTCTTCAGTTTACTGCTCATTGCTTAACTTACCTGCCACCTTAGTAGTTAAAGGGAATCTGTCACCCTAAATTGGCGGGATATTTAAATGATGGCAGTCAGGTCAGATGGGCGGTGTTTTGGGTACTTGCCTTAACATGTTGTTCGCCCTGCCTCCATTATTTCTGGGAATTGTAGTCGTTGCCCTCCATATAACGCGCCTGCGCATTGCAATCTGGGGCAAAGCATACTGCGCGTGCGCAATTCAAGATTGCAATGCGCAGGGCGTTATATGGAGGGCAACGACTACAATTCCCAGAAATAATGGAGACAGCGGCAAACAACATGTTAAGGCAAGTACCCAAAACACCGCCCATCTGACCTGACTGCCATCATTTAAATATCCCGCCAATTTAGGGTGACAGATTCCCTTTAATAATGGCGTCCAGTTTACTAGTCAAGGAGCGTGTTCATGTCAGGCTTTTCTCTGAAACAGAAGGTAGAGCTACTTTGAGAGGGGCCACTTGGGGAACCAATGTATTATATTCAATTTCTTTTTGAAACACTTTATCTCCAATGAGGCAGCACCCTTAGTCCCTTGGATCCCCAGAGCTTAGCTTCCTAATAACTAAAGATGAAGTCCTCCATAGTAACTAAGTCTTTGTGATTTGCTTCCATATTAGTAGATATGCTGTGGATTGTGTTATACTGGACGGCTTACAGTATCAAATCAGTAATAGTTGTTTATTGTTTTTTCTTCTATTTTCTTCCACAGACTTCACAGATATCGCCATGCAGTGTGAGTACATAGGACTTTACAAAAAGTGTCCATGGAAGCGATGGCTCCACTTCCAACAATCACTCAGAAATCACTATCTTCATGAATGCAGGAGCCAAAAGCAATTTATTTATTATTTTTTAACTCTATCGCTATTTGATGGAAGCAGTAGTTGCTTTTTCTCTCCAAAGTGTAAGAATTATTTTGAAAAAACAATATATGTATGAAAAATGTCTTATTACAAAACTTTTGTGTGGCCCTAGGCGTCAGGTGCCGGTACATGCCTTGATAATGAGCAACATTGGCTACTTATTGGTTGATTAACTATTTACTACTTGCCTTGTTCTTAAATTCTGACAAAACGCAATGACATTGTAATGGTAGTTATATTATACAAAGATGGGGACACCACATTCCAGATGGGTGGCCTAATTTCCAGACTCGAATTGTGTTCGTTGGGCTTTGGTGGGTGGGTGTTTCATAAAGATTAGATATAGGATGCTATGCCTCTTTAATTTTAGCTGAGGATGTAGCCCCCTTTTGTGGTAGGCTGGGTTCAGGTAAGAGTATGAAAAATCATCCAATTTACATCCAGAAAACGGACTATTTTCAGCAGCAGAACGGAAGGAAAGGAGACACACTAGTCATTACTAGTGGGTAGGCGGAGCCCAGATGAGATAGACACCTCAGATTAAAAAGAGTGTTGACCGGCCCCTCCAGCTCGGGCTCCTCCTACTCAGCTCTCCAGTTTAAAATTTGAGGTCTCAGAGGATAGTCGCTGCTGGAAGCAGCTCCTCAGAAGATTTTATTATTTTTTATCGGACAGAGACTTGGATCACCAGAAGTGGTCTAGAGGTCTCAGGGGTCTCAGCGCTGCTGGACCCCCACCTCTCCCTTGGCGGATCTGTATTACCCTATATGGTGGTCCCTGCAGAACCCTGCCGGCCCGGGGGGATGAGGATGGCTTCCCTGGCGGGGACGCAAACCGCGCTGCAGGGGTCACTGCGTTCCCCGCCCTGGGGGGAAGCAATGGGCATAGCGCCACAAATCCCTGGGGGTCCCTGTGGCGCTCAGCTGGGTGAGTACTCAACATGTTAATGTGTTTTGAGTGCTACAGCGACTGCTGCGGCAGCCGCTGTTACATGTATACATGTCGGTGACTGGTGTTTTTTGTCCGCAGGTAAATGCCTGCAGGACATAGGAGCGGGGGAGAGAGGAGTTGCGCGCCTTTTTATTTTCGCGCCGCTCTGAGCGCGCGCTTTACTGCTGTCTCCTTTTCCGGCTTCTCTCATGGAGCACATCGGAGGCACAGCGCGGCGGCCATTACTGAAGCAGGCTGAAAGCTTCCTCGGGCCTTTCACTCCTCCCCTCCCGGCAAGACGCTACACCGTGACCAGCTGGATGAGTCGCTTCTACCCGTCTGGGCAGAAGCTTAACCCCCTCACCCCCACAGCGCGGGCGCCTTTCTGAAGCACAAATGAGTGGCAGATAGCGCTGTCTGTTGTGAATGGGTTTGAGATGAGTTCTGAGCAGAGGCTCCCTCTGGTGGTTACAAGCGGTGCTAGTGAAGATTGTGAGGACTGGGAATCAGGTGTTACTGACTGGTCTTATATAAGGGAGTCATTTTCCCATCAGGGTTGCCGATGATCAATTGTTCTGGTCTGAATCCTTCATTCCAGTTTCCCTTGTAGCCTGCTGTGTCGTGTCTGCATCTCCTGCTTACAGATAAGAATTTTGCTTCTTTTGTGTTTGTGCTATATTTTTGCATTTTGTACTGCACTTCTTTGGGGGCCTTCAGGGTCCCCTCCGGGGGCTTCTGTCCTCTCAGTTTAGTTCAGCCACTGAGTTTTGTTCTTTTGCTTTTTCCAGTTTTTTCAGTGGCTGCTGTTTTGATTTTGTTACACCAGAGAACTAATTTAGGTGGTAGAGGTCGTGTGATCTCAGGTGATTTTGAAATTAGTAGAGTTGGTGCTTTTCAGGGTTTTCTGGGATTGCAGTAAGTACCCTTCCTATCCTTTTCTATTTAGATAGTTTGTGCCCCAGCGTTTGCTCATACTATTTTCTTTCTGTGTCAGTATTTCCTCTTGTCTAACCGCCATTACATGTTTGGGGGCTTTCTATTATCTTTGGGGTTCTGCTCCGGGCAGATAGCTTTCCTGTTTCTGTCTTTAGGTGTAGTTAGTTTCTCAGGCTGTGACGAGGCGTCTAGGACCAACGTAGGAACGCTCCACGGCTGCCTCTAGTTGTGGTGGTTAGTCAGGGTACTGCAATCTCATAGATTCCAACTGCTCTGGTGTATTGCCTTTTTGCCTGCTCTCCTCAGCTACCCAAACATAACAGTATCACCGGCCTAAAAAATTGAAAATTGTATGGTACTCACAGAAGGGAAAAATATTGTGAAAGAAAAAAGGTTGTCAGAGTTGTCAGAGATATTTTTCTGTTTGTTGCATTTTTTTTTTTTTTTCCCTCTGTATCTCTGGGTGCTGGGGAGGATCTTTTCTCCCAATGGAGTTTGCACGGTTGTCTGGCCGTGTGGATCAGCTTGCCACTGAGGTTCAGAGTATTGCTGCATATCTTGCTAGGTTGCCTGTTGTGGAACCTAGGATTCCCATGCCAGATTTGTTTTTGGGGGATCGAGCTAAGTTTCAGAATTTCAAAAATAATTGTAAATTGTTTTTTGCCTTAAAATCTAAGTCCTCAGGAAACGCAGCGCAGCAGGTTCAAATTATCATCTCTCTCCTGCGCGGCGATCCTCAGGATTGGGCTTTTTCCCTGATACCTGGGGATCCTGTTTTGAGTGATGTTGATGCGTTTTTTCAGGCTTTGGGGTTATTGTACGATGAGCCTAATGTCACTGATCAAGCTGAAAAAACCTTGTTGGCATTAAATCAGGGGCTTGATGACGCTGAGTTATACTGTCAGAGATTCCGTAGGTGGGCAGTCCTGACCAAATGGAATGACGACGCTTTGGCGGCCCTTTTCCGGAAGGGTCTGTCAGATAATGTAAAGGATGTTATGGTGGGATTCCCTGTCCCCTCTGGTCTCAATGATTCTATGTCATTAGCGATTCAAATTGACAGACGTTTGCGTGAGCGGAGAAGTATGCATGGAATGGTGTTGCCTTGTGAACCAGCTTCTGAATCCATGCAGTGTGATAGAGTGGTGTCTGGGGCACAGCGTCATGAGTTTCGAAAGCGCAATGGGTTATGTTTCTACTGTGGTGATGCCTCTCATGCTATTTCAGTCTGCCCTAAGCGGGGAAGACGTTTTGCACGCTCAGTTGTCTTGGGTAGTGTTCAGACTAAGTTTTTATTAACTGTCACTCTGATATGCTCTCTGTCCTCATTTTCTGCTCAGGCTTTCGTTGATTCTGGAGCAGCTATTAACCTGATGGATTATGATTTTGCTAAACGTTGTGGGTTTCCCTTGATACCCCTACAGAAGTCTATTCCCCTACTGGGGATCGATTCTACCCCTTTGGCTGAGAATAAACCCCAGTTTTCTACTCAGGTGATAATGAGGGTTGAACCTGATCACCAGGAGTGCTGCAAATTTTTGGTTCTATATAATCTGCATGACATTATCGTGCTGGGTTTCCCTTGGTTACAGTCTCATAATCCTGTTTTGGATTGGAAATCTGTGTCTGTAACCAGTTGGTGCTGCCAATGTGTTAATACCAACACTCCTGTTTTTTCTGCCTCCCCCAGGCTCAGGATGTTCCTGACTTTTTGTTTGATTTTTCTGATGTGTTTAGCGAAAGTAAATCTGCATCCTTGCCTCCCCATAGGAGCTATGACTGCGCTATTGAATTAGTGCCGGGTAGTAAATTCCCTAAAGGTCGCCTTTTTAACTTGTCTGTACCTGAACATGACGCTATGCGGTCTTATATCAAGGAATCATTGGAGAAGGGTCATATCAGACCATCCTCTTCACCCTTAGGTGCCGGTTTTTTCTTTGTGGCCAAAAAAGATGGTTCATTAAGGCCGTGTATTGATTATCGTCTCTTGAACAATATTACTGTGAAATATCAATACCCGTTACCCTTGATTTCTGACCTGTTTTCCAGGGTGAAAAACGCTACTTGGTTTACCAAGCTTGACCTCAGGGGGGGTATAACCTTATTCGCATTAAGCACGGGGATGAATGGAAGACGGCATTCAATACCCCTGAAGGGCATTTTGAGTACCTAGTGATGCCCTTTGGGCTCACTAATGCTCCTTCCGTCTTCCAGTCCTTCATGAATGACATTTTCAGGGATTTTGTGGATAAATTTCTGATTGTTTATTTGGATGATATCTTGATTTTTTCTAATGACTGGGACTCTCATGTGAAACATGTTCGAACTGTATTCCAGATTTTGAGAGAGAATGCTCTGTATGTGAAGGGATCAAAGTGTCTTTTTGGCGTACAGAGGATCTCATTTCTGGGATTCATTTTGTCCCCATCTGTTATTGAAATGGACCCGGTCAAGGTTCAGGCCATCTGTGATTGGGTCCAACCTACTTCATTAAAGGCTCTTCAGAGATTTTTGGGTTTTGCCAATTTTTTCGTAAATTTATTGGTAATTTCTCGGTTATTGTTAAACCATTAACTGATTTGACCAGAAAGGGTTCTGATGTGGTGAATTGGCCTCCTGAGGCAGTCTCTGCATTTCAGGAACTTAAGCAGAGATTCACTTCTGCTCCTGTTCTACGGCAGCCTGATGTTTCTCTGCCATTTCAGGTGGAGGTTGATGCCTCTGAAATTGGGGCAGGTGCCGTTTTGTCCCAAAAAGATCCAGAGACCTCTAAAAGTAACCCTTGTGCCTTTTTCTCTCGAAAATTTTCTCCTACTGAACGTAATTATGACGTGGGTAATCGGGAGTTGTTGGCCATGAAGTGGGCTTTTGAAGAGTGGAGACATTGGCTGGAGGGAGCCAAACATCAGGTGGTGGTCCTTACGGACCATAAGAATCTGGTCTATCTGGAATCTGCCAAGCGACTCAATCCTAGACAGGCCAGGTGGGCCTTGTTTTTCACACATTTTAATTTTGTGGTTTCCTTTCTTCCTGGCACTAAGAATGTTAAGGCGGATGCCCTCTCGAGGAGTTTCCTTGCGGACTCTCCTGAGTTATCTGATCCTTCTGTTATTTTGAAAGAGGGTGTAGTTCTTTCCGCCATCTCGCCCAATTTGAGACTTGCTCTGGAGGGGTGTCAGGAGGATAGGCCCGAGCGCTGCCCTGTTGGAAAATTGTTTGTCCCGGACCAATGGAAAAAGAGTGTGATGTCTGAGATTGATTGTTCCGCATTGGCTGGGCATCCCGGAATTTTTGGTACCAGAGACTTGGTTAGTCGGTCCTTTTGGTGGCCTACCTTGTCTCGTGATGTCAGGGAATTTGTGCAGTCCTGCGGGACTTGCTCTCGCTCCAAGCCTTGCTCTCGCTCTAGTGGTTTGTTGATGCCATTGCCTGTGCCCAAGAGACCATGGACCCATATCTCTATGGATTTCATTTCCGATCTTCCTGTTTCTCAGAGAATGACCACCATCTGGGTAATTTGTGATAGGTTTTCCAAAATGATACATCTTGTGCCATTACCTAAGTTGCCTTCCTCCTCTGAATTGGTGCCGTTGTTCCTTCAGCACGTGGTTCGTTTACACGGCATTCCTGAGAAAATTGTGTCTGACAGAGGAGTCCAGTTTGTTTCCAGATTTTGGAGGACTTTTTGTTCTAAACTGGGTGTTCAATTGTCTTTCTCCTCGGCATTTCATCCTCAGACCAATGGTCAAACTGAGAGAACAAATCAGACATTGGAGACTTATCTAAGATGCTTTGTGTCTGCTGATCAGGATGACTGGGTCTCTTTTTTGCCTTTGGCTGAGTTTGCTCTTAATAATAGGGCTAGCTCTGCCACTTTGATGTCTCCGTTTTTCTGTAATTCTGGGTTTCACCCTCGATTTTCTTCAGGACAGACGGAGGCTTCTGTCTGTCCAGGTGTTGACTCTGTTGTGGAGCGTATGCAACAGATTTGGGACCAGGTAGTAGAGAGGTTGTCCCTCTCTCAGGAGAAGGCCCAGCGGTTTGCTAACCGGCATAGGACTGATGGTCCTCGGTTTAAAGTGGGGGACTTGGTCTGGTTGTCCTCAAAGAATATTCCTATGAGAGTAGCATCTCCTAAATTTAAGCCTAGGTTCATTGGACCTTATAAGATCATGGAGATTATTAATCCTGTTTCTTTTCGTTTGCTTCTTCCAGGGACATTTAAGATCCATAACGTGTTCCACAAGTCCTTGTTGAAGAGGTTTGTTGAGCCAGTGGTTCCTGCTGCTGTGCCTCCTGACCCTGTTTTGGTTGAGGGCAATCTGGAGTATGTGGTTGAGAAAATATTGGATTCTCGTTTTTCTAGACGGAAACTCCAGTATTTGGTTAAATGGAGAGGTTATGGTCAGGAAGACAATTCTTGGGTGTTTGCTTCGGACATCCATGCTAGGAGACTTATCCGTGCGTATCATAGAACTCATCCTGACCGACCTGGTTGCTCAAATGAGGGTTCGGTGACCCCTCCTCAAGGGGGGGGTACTGTTGTGAATGGGTTTGAGATGAGTTCTGAGCAGAGGCTCCCTCTGGTGGTTACAAGCGGTGCTAGTGAAGATTGTGAGGACTGGGAATCAGGTGTTACTGACTGGTCTTATATAAGGGAGTCATTTTCCCATCAGGGTTGCCGGTGATCAATTGTTCTGGTCTGAATCCTTCATTCCAGTTTCCCTTGTAGCCTGCTGTGTCATGTCTGCATCTCCTGCTTACAGATAAGACTTTTGCTTCTTTTGTGTTTGTGCTATATTTTTGCATTTTGTACTGCACTTCTTTGGGGGCCTTCAGGGTCCCCTCCAGGGGCTTCTGTCCTCTCAGTTTAGTTCAGCCACTGAGTTTTGTTCTTTTGCTTTTTCCAGTTTTTTCAGTGGCTGCTGTTTTGATTTTGTTACACCAGAGAACTAATTTAGGTGGTAGAGGTCGTGTGATCTCAGGTGATTTTGAAATTAGTAGAGTTGGTGCTTTTCAGGGTTTTCTGGGATTGCAGTAAGTACCCTTCCTATCCTTTTCTATTTAGATAGTTTGTGCCCCAGCGTTTGCTCATACTATTTTCTTTCTGTGTCAGTATTTCCTCTTGTCTAACCGCCATTACATGTTTGGGGGCTTTCTATTATCTTTGGGGTTCTGCTCCGGGGCAGATAGCTTTCCTGTTTCTGTCTTTAGGTGTAGTTAGTTTCTCAGGCTGTGACGAGGCGTCTAGGACCAACGTAGGAACGCTCCACGGCTGCCTCTAGTTGTGGTGGTTAGTCAGGGTACTGCAATCTCATAGATTCCAACTGCTCTGGTGTATTGCCTTTTTGCCTGCTCTCCTCAGCTACCGAAACATAACAGCTGTCCTGCAGCTTTTATTCCATAAGAGAGCTCGCACACCCTTTCCATTAAAGAGGTTGTGGGGAGTCTGCGACATTAATGCCACCATACGTTCCCGCTAACGATCCCGATAACGACGCATACTAATGCGATCGTTTGTGTGATCGTTTTAATGTCGCTAGTAGCTGCCAATCTGGTCTCCTTTACGAATTTGGCGGTCATTGCGATGTACAAAGCACGCAATTTTTTTAGCGATCTCGTTGAACGTTCTTGTTTAGTGTGGCATAGCTGCCCTGCAGCTGCTGCCTTATAAGAGGCACTTGGGGCTCACACACCCTTTTCATTATCAAGGTTGTGGGGAGTCTGCTACTTTAACCCCTTCTTAGGCGGTTAACTCTTAATGGGGGACAGCTGGGGTAGCTCTCTCTTTAAGAGCTTTAACCCTTCAGCGTTCGTTTTTTTCTTTAAGAAACACACTGTTCTAGTTACTGACAGGTTTAACCTGCCATATACTGTACAAGGACATGACAGATGCGGACCGTCTCCCAGATCCGCTACAGGATCAGTCTCGCGTATCTGACACGCAGATCTCGACGGCGTTATGCGCAGCGGTCGGAGGTTCCAGTGGTGTCAAAATGGAGGCCCTCGCTAGTTTCTATTGATGGCCGTTCTGACCTTCTAGGTTATTGGGTGTCAGCTAGGTCCTCTCAAGGAAGCAACACAAGCCGGTGCCTTCCTTCCCGCGTAATCGCCCGGACCTGTTAACCCAAGGGCCCGTTCGTCATCCGGACCTGAAGTCTCTGCGTTTGACGGCGTGGCTCTTGAGACCGAAATATTGACCGTCAAGGTTTTTCAGCCAAAGTCATTGCCACTTTGCGGGCTGCCAGAGGTCCGGCTACTACTAGGATTTATCACAAGTCTTGGGAAGCCTTCTTTTTGTGGTGTTCGGGTTCTTCAAGGAACCCGAGGATTCTTTCCATTCCCAATTTGTTGGCCTTTTGCAGTACGGGCTGGACAAGGGTTTGGCAGTTAGCACTCTGAAGGGTCAGGTTTCTGCCCTGTCTTTGCTTTTCGGAAGGCTATCGCCTCGCGTAGGGACGTACGTTCCTTTTTTTGCGGAGTAACCTGTCAGTTTCCGCCGCAGAAGGCGCCTGTGTCTCCTTGGCGGCTCAATCTTGTCTTGGAGGCTCTTCAACATGGGCCTTTTTGAGCCTATGGACTCCGTTAACCTTTCGTTGCTCTCTTGGAAGGTTGACTTCCTAGTGGCGGTCACCTCCTTGAGAAGGGTTTCTGAGTTGGCGGCTCTTTCTTGCTCGCCTCCTTTTCTGGAGTTTCACCCGGATCGCATAGTACTTCGCACACGGGGTGACTTCCTACCTAAGGTGGTGTCACAATTTCATGTTAACCAGTATATTGTGTTGCCCTCGCTCTGTCCGGGGCCGAGGAATGCGAAGGAAAGGGCCTTGCACACATTGGATTTGGTGCGGGCTTTGAAGTTCTATTTGTCTGTTACCCAAGGTTTTCGGAAGTCGGACTCTCTGTTTGTGATTCCAGCAGGTCGTCGGCGTGGTCAACGAGCTTCCAAGGACTCTATAGCTCGTTGGATCCGGTCGGCCATTTTAGAGGCTTACCGACTTAAGGGCGAACCTTGCCTGATTAAGATTCGAGCTCACTCCACGAGGGCTGTGGGTTCATCGTGGGCCTTTCAAGGGGCCTCGGCAGCTCAGCTCTGCCGGGCTGCGACCTGGCGCTCCGTCCATACCTTTACAAAATTTTATAAGGTGGACGTTAGTGCTTCCGCTGATGCAGCCTTAGGACGTAGGGTCCTGCAGGTGGCTGTAGTTTAAAGTTCTTGTTAACTTGTGTTTAGCGCTAGTTGCGCATTTACTTAGGTTGTTGGGTTCTGCCATTTTCTGGTTTTTTCCCACCCTTAATTTTTGGACTGCTTTGGGACGTCCCACTAGTAATGACTAGTGTGTCTCCTTTCCTTCCGTTCTGCTGCTGAAAGACGGATTTTGGTAAGAACTTACCTGTAAAATCCTTTTCAGCGAAGGAAGGAAAGGAGACACAGCTCCCTCCCATGGCAGAAGTGTGTTGTTGTATTTGCAGATGCGGCGTGACCTTTCTCTGATAGCGATTATCTGGGCTGAGGTCGACGCGCTAAGGCTCTGTTCCAGTATCGCCAGCTCATCGCAGTGGTCAGGTTCAGTGAGTAGTACCTGGAACTGTGTGTTTTTTTCCTGTTGCATGCATAACCTGTATTATTGTCTTTTCTCTGAAGTCCTTCAGAAGGGGTTATGTTGCTCCGCTGGTGATATTTGCTCTTCCTTAGCTTGTGTACGACTGGAGAGCTGAGTAGGAGGAGCCCAAGCTGGAGGGGCCGGTCAACACTCTTTTTAATATGAGGTGTCTATCTCATCTGGGCTCCGCCTACCCACTAGTAATGACTAGTGTGTCTCCTTTCCTTCCTTTGCTGAAAAGGATTTTACAGGTAAGTTCTTACCAAAATCCGTCTTTCATCTGTATTGTCTTCCGCATGTCTGTTTTTTACATCTGTATGTCATCGGTTTTTATACATCATCAGTAAATAAAATTTACCAGACTGTATATATTCAGCTTCCTATTTTAATAATTGCAATGTATCTGTAAAGTCAGACATGATACGAATGACCCACAGGGGATAGGTCATTTAATGATAGCACATTCCCTTTAAAGCAACTGTTATGTTTCGGTAGCTGAGGAGTGCAGGTAAAAAAGGCAATACACCAGAGCAGTTGGAATCTATGAGATTGCAGTACCCTGACTAACCACCACAACTAGAGGCAGCCGTGGAGCGTTCCTATTTGGTCCTAGACGCCTCGTCACAGCCTGAGAAACTAACTACACCTAAAGATAGAAAGAGGAAAGCTATCTGCCCCGGAGCAGATCCCCAAAGAACATAGAAAGCCTCCAAACATGTAATGGCGGTTAGACAAGAAGAAATACTGACACAACAGAAAATAGTATGAGCAAACGTTGGGGCCCAAACTACCTAAATAGAAAAGGATAGGAAGGGCACTTACTGCAATCCCAAAAAACCCTGAAAAGCACCAACTCTACTAATTTCAAAATCACCTGAGATCACACGACCTCTACCACCTAAATTAGTTCTCTGGTGTAACAAAATCAAAACAGCAGCCACTGAAAAAACTGGAAAAAGCAAAAGTACTAACATCAGTGGCTGAACTAAACTGAGAGGGCAAAAGCCCCCGGAGGGGACCCTGAAGGCCCCCACAGAAGTGCAGGACAAAATGCAAAAATCAAGCACAAAAACAAAAAGAAGAAAATGTCTTATCTGTTAGCAGGAGATGCAGACACGAAACAGCAGGCTACAAAGGAAACAGGACTCAAGGATTGAGACCAGAACAATTGATCACCGGCAACCCTGATGGGAAGGCGACTCCCTTATATAAGACCAGTCAGTAACACCTGATTCCCACTCCTCACAATCTTCACTGGACAGTCCAGTACCGCTTGTAACCACCAGAGGGAGCCTCTGCTCAGAACTCATTTCAAGTCCATTCACAACAGCACCACTCCAGAGTTGTTTTTTTTCTATGTTACCGCTGGAGTGGTGCCACTAATGTAAGTTCCCTGCTCCTAGTAATATAATTACCAGCCGCCATCTCCTTCTGTTATCAGCGCCACTCCAGTCATCTTCTGCAGTTTGTGACCAGCTGGATCGCTCCAGTGTTTGCTGAGTGAGGCGGAGGTCAATTCTCAATGTAAGTCTATGAGAGCCAGAATGATGCCAGAACACGCTCTCATAGACTTACACCGAGCGCTTGTGACCGTTACCTCTGGTTAGTCAAGAGCTGCGGTCACAAGACGACGACGCAGGACTAGTGTGGCTCAACTGAAGACGGTGGCCGGTGACTATAATAATAGGATCAGGGACCTTAGATTACTGGCGCCACTCCAGTGCTGAAATAAAAAAAAAACACTAGAGTGGTCTTTTAAATGACTTTTGAAATCCAGTCTGGCTCTGCACATTAGGTTAATGTTGGCTGACATTTTTATATCTGGATATAAAGGATTGTTCCCCAAAATCAGCCATTGAGGAAAGTGAGATACAAGCATGTTGGATTTTAACATGCATAGTTCTTTGTTCCCATACCTGGCCCAAAGGGGCACAGCATTAACGGGGGTCTCTGGTAGGGACTTTGCACACGAGGCATTCTCTAAGGCCCCTCTTCTCTTTGGTCTTAGCTCTGCTAAGGGACAACCACTTCAGAAAGGGGTTGTTCTGTTTTAGATTCCATGTGGCTGCAGGGTTGTGCCGACCTATAAACTAAGGCCGGCGTCACACTGGCGACAGAATCGGACGACTGCAATACGATGAAATCTCGCATTGCAGTCTGCCCTATGTTAATCTATGGAGCAGCTCCCAGTATCAGATTTTTTGTGGTCCGTTTTAAACGTCCGATTGTGGGTCGACTATCGCCAATGCAAAGTCTATGGGAGCGATCAAAAATCGGATTACAAACGGACCGCATGTGTGACTTGCGATTAAATCGCATCGGTGTCCTTTAGAAAAGCCGGCAATTCATCCCGGCTATACTGTAAAATCACACTGACAGCTTTAATAAAGAATAGAAAGAATAGATATACACACATAGAATACATATATATATATATATATGTCATTGTGACACATACATATACATATATTTATAGTTCTTACACTTCTACATACTGTAATAGCCGCTAATTCAATTGCCGGCTTTTGTGAAATCACAGAAGCCGACATGAAATGATACATTGTTTAGACACAGTTAACCATGTCATTTCCTGTATTTTGATATATGGTTTGAACTTACAATTACTTAAGTGTATGTGTGCCAAATTTCAGACATGTAGGGGTTAATTAAAGGTGTAAATTTGTTGAAAAAAATGCGTGGGCTCCCGATTCATTCATGGGGTTACAACTCGGAGAGAGCATTAGCTTTCTGCAAGCTGTAACCTGTTAACCCTTTCTGATGGATTACACCGTGGGACCTGACTGTACATCAGATTGGTAAGAATAATTTTGCTTTTTTATTTTATTTTTATTACAGGAAATGGTTTTAGCAGGTAAATAAAATATGGTCAAAAACTGTGTGATTATTTCATTAAACTTTTTTATTAAACTGTGTGTGTTTGATTTTTCTTTCATACAATAGGATTAATAATTGATAGTTGTCTAATTGACAGCTCTCAATTATTAACCTGGCTTAAAGTGACCTTTCAATTGCAAGGTCATTTTAACCCCTTATTAACCCATTCGCCACCGCTACAGGGCAATGGGAATAGATGGGCAAAGTGCCAGAAAGGGCGAATCTAATTATAGATTTGCCCTTTCTGGGGTGTCTGGGGGCAGATGTTAGTAGCCAGGGGGGGCACAAAAAAAATGTACCCTCCCTAGGCTATTATTATCTGCCCCCACTCGCTGGCTTTGTCTGTCTGGTGGAGAAAATACAGCGGGAGGCCACGCATTTTTTTTTCAACGAATTTACACCTTTAATTAACCCCTACATGTCTGAAATTTTGCACAAATACACTCATGTAATTGTAAGTTCAAACCATATATCAAAATACAGGAAATGACATGGTTAACTGTGTGGAAACAATGTATCATTTCATGTCGGCTTCTGTGATTTCACAAAAGCCGGCAATTGAATTAGCGGCTATTACAGTATGTAGAAGGCTAGGAACTATAAATATATATATATATATACATGTCACAATGACATGTATATATATATATATATGTGTTCTATGTGTATATATCTATTCTTTCTTTTTGTGATTGAAATACTATTCTTTTGGATCCATTATATGTCAGTTTTGCAAGCCTGCTAGAAAATCTTGCAAGTCGGATGTAAATCAGATGTTACAAGGTACACACACATGCGATTAAATCGCATCTTTGAAGGAAAATCGGATGCCAGAAGGATGTGTGATGTTTGCATTTTGATCCGACAATCGACCGACTAAAACGGTCAGATTTTTTGTAGTTGTGTGTGACGCCGGCCTTACAGTCATAGCGGTTACCGTGTCCAGTGCTGCCTTGCCTTCCTTGTCGATAGGCTGCAGCGGTTACATCATGTACACAGCTCATATCAACGCTGCAGTCAATCCAATCAATGGGCACAGCTATTACTCTGCAGCTGGCACACACTACTAAGCTATGATTGACTGCAGGGGTTACATCACATATACAGCGCATATCACTGCTGCGGCCAATTGCTGGGCAGATGGGGACACACATGGTCTGCTGGGCCGTGATTGTCTGCAGCGGTGATGTGCGCTGAATACATGATGTCACTGCTGCAGCCAATCAACAAAAGACCAGAACAGCAGCGGAGCAGCGGCGACGCTCGACCCCAAGTTATCTCCTAGGTCTGAAACCATATAGATCGATAAAAGCTAACAACAGCCACCCCTCGTTATGTTATAACGCCCCTTGGCTGTGCTGTGTATGTTATGATGCAAAATAGCGCGCAAACAGAAAGAACACCGCGCTATTTCTGCTGTTCTGACCAACACATGACAACATCGAAGCTGGAGCCGTTACTGGGTGAGAATCATCCCGGGAGTGTGACGGTTCAGTCTCCGAGCAGATGATCAGCGCACGGACAAGCTCTTGCCCCCCAGTGCCTACTCCGGCCCCTGCACCGGGAAACGCATACGACGGAACACAGCCACGCATGCGCACACTGACTTACAAGCTTCTGTCTAGAACGCGCAGCGGTACGTATTGCGCATGTGCCGTGTGGTTCTGGGCCGGGTGTGTCGGTCCCGCTGTCTATTGGTTCTGGTTTCCGGTCAGTATGTCGGACGCCTCGGTGGCGGATACCCGCCGTCTAAACTCCAAACCTCAGGACCTGACAGACGCGTACGGTCCGCCCAGCAACTTCCTGGAGATTGACATCTTCAACCCACAGACAGTGGGAGTGGGACGAAACCGGTATACGATGTACGAGGTCCGCATGAGGGTGAGTGCTGCGCCGTGTGCTCCACACAGCCACCGGGGGGCCCTGCCCATGTGCTCTGCGGGGTGTCACCACACAAGGGTGCCCATACCACCTGCCGAGGGGCACACCCAGCCTGTCACCCAGGGGTCTGCCAGCTGGGGCATGGTGCAGTGTGTGGGTTCATGTCTGTGCCCGTGTGCGTGCCCGAGTGCGTGCCCCTTGGTCCGGGTGCATGTGCGTGCCCCTTGGTCCGTGCCCTGGTGCGTGCCCCTTGGTCCGTGTCCTGGTGCGTGTGCGTAACCCTTGGTCCGTGTCTGTGCCCTGGAACATGTCCGTGCCCCTTTGTCCGTGCCCTTGTGCGTGCCCCTTTGTCCGTGCCCTTTGTCCCTGCCCGTGTGCGTGCCCCTTTGTCCGTGTGCGTGCCTCTTGGTCCATGTGTGGGGCGTAACCCTTGGTCCGTGTCTGTGCCCTGGTGCATGTCCATGCCTTGGTGCGTGCCCGTGTGCGTGCCCCTTTGTCCGTGTGCGTGCCTCTTGGTCCATGTGCGTGTGCGTAACCCTTGGTCCGTGTCTGTGTCCTGGTGCATGTCCATGCCTTGGTGCGTGCCCGTGTGCGTGCCCCTTGGTCCGTGCCCGGGTGCGTGCCCTTGGTCCAGGTGCGTGTGCGTAACCCTTGGTCCGTGTCTGTGCCCTGGTGCATGTCCATGCCTGGGTGCGTGTCCGTGCCCCTTGGTCCAGGTGCGTGTGCGTAATCCTTGGTCCGTGTCTGTGCCCTGGTGCATGTCCATGCCTGGGTGCGTGTCCGTGTGCGTGCCCCTTGGTCCGTGCCCGGGTGCGTGCCCCTTGGTCCAGGTGCGTGTGCGTAACCCTTGGTCCGTGTCTGTGCCCTGGTGCATGTCCATGCCTGGGTACGTGTCCGTGCCCCTTGGTCCAGGTTCGTGTGCGTAATCCTTGGTCCGTGTCTGTGCCCTGGTGCATGTCCATGCCTGGGTGCGTGTCCGTGCCCGTGTGCGTGCCACTTTGTCCGTGTGCGTGCCTCTTGGTCCATGTGCGTGTGCGTAACCCTTGGTCCGTGTCTGTGCCCTGGTGCATGTCCATGCCTTGGTGCGTGCCCGTGTGCGTGCCCCTTGGTCCGTGCCCGGGTGCGTGCCCCTTGGTCCAGGTGCGTGTGCGTAACCCTTGGTCCGTGTCTGTGCCCTGGTGCATGTCCATGCCTGGGTGCGTGTCCGTGCCCCTTGGTCCAGGTGCGTGTGCGTAATCCTTGGTCCGTGTCTGTGCCCTGGTGCATGTCCATGCCTGGATGCGTGTCCGTGCCCGGGTGTGTGCCCCTTGGTCCAGGTGCGTGTGCGTAACCCTTGGTCCGTGCCTGTGCCCTGGTGCATGTCCATGCCCGGGTGAAGTGCGTGCCCCTTGGTCCGTTCAAAGGTGCGTGCCTGGAATAGGAAGTGTATGGGCACAAGTCTGGTGATGCCATGGCCTGCATCTATGTGCCCCTCAGATTTGTGAAGTGCCCATCATCCAGTGAGCATCCTGTGGCCCGGGTGCGTGCCCGTTGGTTGGTGCATGTGCGTGCCCCTTGGTCCATGCCCTGGTGCGTGTGCGTAACCCTTGGTCCGTGTCTGTGCCCTGGAACATGTCCATGCCCGTGTGCGTGCCCCTTTGTCCGTGCCCCTTTGTCCTTGCCTGTGTGCGTGCCCTTTGGTCCAGGTGCGTGTGCGTAACCCTTGGTCCGTGTCTGTGCCCTGGTGCATGTCCATGCCCGGGTTCGTGTCCGTGCCCGGGTGCGTGCCCCTTGGTCCAGGTGCGTGTGCGTAACCCTTGGTCCGTGCCTGTGCCCTGGTGCATGTCCATGCCCGGGTGAAGTGCGTGCCCTTGGTCCGTTCAAAGGTGCGTGCCTGGAATAGGAAGTGTACGGGCACAAGTCTGGTGATGCCATGGCCTGCATCTATGTGCCCCTCAGATTTGTGCAGTGCCCATCATCCAGTGAACAGCCTGTGGCTATTGAAGCTGCCCAAAGACTTGTTCCCATCTTATCAAGCTGTGAACCCCACCAATCCTGACACCAGGGCTGTGAACCTCCATTCATGGTCTATGGGACTGAGCGAGATAGCAGGGTCAAGGTCTGTGGGATTGCTAGAGATAGCAATGACTGGAGCATGTCAGTGCCCTTTTGTCAGATTAGTGAAGGTTCCAGTAGTGATTAGGTGATAACTTTATAGCGATAACCCTTAATTATAACTTGAAGGGAAATTGCTTACTGCTATGAATTGCAGCTCACTGGATGCTTCTCATACAGAAACAACCGTCATTAATTGCTTTGTTCTTACCACTATCCTCAGTACAAGCTTCTTTACTTAGAAGGGAGCCTGTCATCAGGTTTCCTGCCAACTACTGCCACTACGTTCTGTGTTACCTAAAAGGGTTGTCTCATGTTTATTAATGGTTAAAATTACAAGGTGCTTGTAGAAACAAGTAACTGTACTTTCTACTGACAATCGCCTGTGTTCTCAAGAGTGGAAGAGGGGTTTACTAATTCTATAGTTTACAGACTGACAGTTCAGAAATGCACCACCCATTGTCAAGTAGCAGGCCAGGAGGCTTGTGTTCCTGAAAAATGAAAATGGGCACAACCTTATAATTGGGATCCTTCCCCAGCAGGCTCCCAAACCTGTCGAAATGATCTTTGAACATCGCTCTTGCAGTATGGTAATGAGTGCCGAGCAGTCTGATAAGCTGGTGTGGACTTACCTCTCACCTCCCCTCTGTTTTCGATTGATGGGATGATGTCTTCATAAAGTAAAGGTCTGGGTTAGTATGCTGTCCTATATCGTTAGTGTTCCCGCACATCGGACCGCTTGGCTTTATATAATGTGAAGTGCTACCAGTCTTCCTTGAGGCTATGTGCACATGTTGCGGATTGTTAGTGTTTTTCGCGGCAAAAACGCTTACCCAACGCAACTCATTATATTCTATGGGATTCCACAATGCTGTGCACATGCTGCATGTTTTTCTGCTGCGGAATTGCATCGTGGAAAAATACGCAGCATGCTCATTCTTTTTCTGGAATTGCGGCGATTCCGCCGCCATAGGAATGCATTGAACCGCTTACTTTCCGCATATGGCTATGCCCACCATGCGCAAATAAGCGGTTCAAGTGCGGATGGTACCCAGGGTCTGGAGGAGAGGAGACTCTCCTCCAGGCCCTGTGTACCATATCCCTGTTAAAATAATAATTAAAATAAAAAATAATGATGTTCTCACCATCCCCGCAGCCTTCCCGCCTCTCAGCGACGCTCCCGGCCAATCCCGTTCCCAGTAATGCATTGCGAGAATCACCCCAGATGACGTAGCGGTCTCGCATGATGCTGCGTCATCTGGGGTCATTGTCGCTATGCATCCTTGGGAACGGGATTGGCCGGGAGCGTCGCTGAGGACCGGGAAGGCTGCGGGGGACGCCGGAAGGTGAGACTAGCACGATTATTATTTTTTATTATTATTTTTAACATTGATCTTTTTACTATTGATGTGGCATAGGCAGTATCAATAGTAAAAAGTTGGTCACACTTGTCAAACACTTGTTTGACTTGTGTGACAACCTGTCAATCAGTTTTCCAAGCGATGCTGCAGATCACTTGGAAAACGCTAGCATTCTGCAAGCTAATTACGCTTGCAAAACGCTAGTTTCTGGCGGGAATACGCATAACAATAAAAATGCGTATTTCCCGCGGTAGGAAGGTGCGGGATTGCCGCAGAAATTTCCGCAGAAATTCCGCAACGTGTGAACATAACCTAATTCCTGTGAGTATGCTTCGCTGCAAGGAAGGGATCGTTAGGATCCTAGTTACAGTGGTGGCCAAAAGTATTGCCACCCCTGCAATTCTGTCAGATAATTATTTTTATTATTATTATATTGTTTATTTCTATAGCACCATTGATTCCATGGTGCTGTACATGAGAAGGGGTTACATACAAATTACAGGTATCACTTACAGTAAACAAACTAACAATGACAGACTGATACAGAGGGGAGAGGACCCTGCCCTTACGGCTTACATTCTACAGGATTGTGAGGCAGGAGACAGTAGGTCGGGGGGTTGCAGCAGTTCCGGTGTTGATTGAGGCAATATCTCCGGTAGTGGTGAGGAGGTAGCAGGGTCATTGCAGGCTGTAGGCTTTCCTGAAGAGGTGGGTTTTCAGGTTCCGTCTGAAGGATCCGAATGTGTTTGATAGTCGGACGTGTTGGGGCAAAGAATTCCAGAGGATGGGGGATATTCGGGAGAAGTCTTGGAGGCGGTTGGGTGAGGAGTGAATAAGTGTGGAGGAGAGAAGGATGTCTTGGGAGGATCGGAGATTACGTGAGGGAAGATATCGGGAGATTAGTTCAGAGATATAAGGAGGAGACAGATTATAGATGGCCTTGTAGGTCAGTATTAGTAATTTGAACTGGATATGCTGAGGGATTGGGAGCCAGTGAAGAGATTTGCAGAGGGGAGAAGCGGAGTAGTAGCGAGGAGAGAGGTGAATTAGTCGTGCAGCAGAGTTAAGGATGGACTGGAGAGGTGCGAGGGTGTTAGCAGGGAGGCCAGAGAAAAACCGGATTACTTACCGGTAATGCTCTTTTATAGAGCCCACGACAGCACCCACTGAGAGAGGGGATCCGCCCCTAGGAACAGGAAACCTACAGAGAGATAAAAGGGGCGGCCCCCCTCGCTCCTCAGTTGGTTTACAGAGAATGAGAGGAACCGCCACACAAGTTTCAGTTAATTTGCACCATAACATGTTTAACATATATATACATATTTACACTGCTAGACTATATATAGCCAATATAATCAATCCTTCACCAAACAGGATGCACCGTGTATACCACAAGTAGGGGAGGGAAGTGAGTGGGTGCTGTCGTGGGCTCTATAAAAGAGCATTACCGGTAAGTAATCCGGTTTTTTCTCTTCGCCACGACAGCACCCACTGAGAGATTTTCAGAGACAATTATCTGGGAGGGACCACCGTGTCAAGGATTGATCTACCAAACACTAGATCTGATGAGGAGGATAGATCTAATCTATAGTGTTCATAGAAGGTAGAAGGTGAAGCCCAGGTTGCGGCCTTACATATAAGGTCTATCGGGACATCTGCTCTTTCTGCCCAAGAAGACGATATGGCTCGTGCGGAATGTGCCTTCACGCCTTGTGGTGGAATTTTCTTTTTTTGCCACATACGCCAATGCTATTGCGTCTCTAATCCATCGAGATAGCGTGCTTTTCGTTACTCCTGCACCTTTGCGGCTGCCCTGGAAAGAAACAAAGAGAGCCCTGCTCTTCCTCCAGGGGCTAGTCCTATCTAGATATGCTAAGATTGATCTTTTAACATCTAAGGTGTGGAATTTCTCTTCCTGTGGTGATGAGGGGTTGTCATAAAAGGAAGGAAGATAAATTTCTTGAGATCTATGAAATTTAGTTGATACTTTAGGAAGATAAGACAGGTCAGTTTTTAATACTATCCTGTCAGAATATATAGATAAGAAAGGAGGATCTATTGATAAGGCGTGGAGATCACTCACTCTTCTTGCTGAGGTCAAGGCTACTAGTAAAACGGTTTTTAATGAGGCATATTTTATTGGAACTGACTGAATGGGTTCAAATGGACTTTCTGTTAAGGCGTCTAGGACTAAGTTTAATGAAAAAATAACCGTGTGCACAACCAAGAAGGTGCCAGAGTAGGTTCCCACACCGTATCTAATAGAAAATGAACTCGGCACTCAACTTTAGTATAGTGAGAATAAAGATTTTTATTCACAGTAGTAACACGAAACGTTTCGGTCCTATATCATGGACCTTCATCAGTCACTACATTTATAAAAAACAGAAGAAAATATTTATAAACAAAATAAAGTATGTACAATCAAAATTTGGTCAATAGTAAAGGTAGAGAGTAGTTGTATACAATGCTTCAGGAGATTTAGGGAGCAATCATAGGTCAGAGTTGTATCAGAGGTATCACAAAGGCAGAAAGAATATATATGGTGAGGACATACCAGATACTACTGGGAAGGGGGTTGATCCACATAGGGAAGAAAGAAAGGGCTGGATATAGCTGTAGGTGAAAATAAGATAAACGTAAGTGCCGATATACTTTTATGTATAAGTAGATTTTGTGCCTATGCCTGTAGATGTGACATACCCTGTATTGGTGGGGTGAGATGAGGAAGAGGACAATGCCTCTATTGCACTAGTAACCTGTAGAAAACAGCGCAAAACATAGATACCATAAATATCACAACTATCAATATGATGGTGAAGCGGTGGAGCCGCTATACTTGTCTGTGACTGACCTGTTGTGAAGGAGTCCGGCAGTGAGGATAGGTCTCTGCATTGGACGCGGTGTCCACCGCTAGTCTGAGCGCAGAGAAAGCTAGAAAGCAGCATGTATATGAGACTGACTTAGGCCCTAAAAAATCAGGAACTACACAACAATTCCTGAAAAAACCAAGAACGGGCACTTTCCCATGTCTGGGATGCACTCAATGTAATAACGTACTCAGAGGAGAAACCATCCATCACCCATATACGGGAAAAACATTTAGAGTCCGTGGTTTCTTTACTTGCGACACGGCCTTTGTGATATACGTGATTAAGTGTCCTTGTGGGTTATTATATGTTGGGGAAACTAGTCAACCTGTAAAACAACGCATTTCAAAACACAAATCAACCATAAGATGTAAGAATACCTTACTCCCCATCCCACACCACTTCATCACAATGGGACATACCATAGCCCAATTAAAATACCAAGTTTTGGAACAAATACCACATTCACGACGAGGAGAGCGACCGCATACGTCAATTGAAAAGGAGAGAGGCGTATTGGATACACACCCTAGACACTCTATCACCTAAGGGTCTTAATCGTGAATACGATTTACTCTCCTTCATGTAATTCTGCATATGACCACTGAGGCTATAATTCCCCCACCCCGCCTTTTTTATACATCACTTGCCATATACCACATGATATGTTGATCTCAGCCAGGTGTTTATTTATTTAATAATCCGTGCTGCCATTTTCCCATACTGTCTTCTGATAACGCACTATACCAATATGAATTTTGCTGTGACACCCTTTTACTTTATAAATGATGCATACAGATGTTTACACATCACCTGTCATTTACCACATGCTGCTTTGATCTCTGTTAGGTGTTTATTAATTAGTCCTTGTTGCCTGCAGATTTGTCTTCCATACTGTCTTATGATAATGTACTAAATCAGTACTCATATTACTGTTATGCCCCTTTTGACGCATACTGATGCTGCAAGCCTGTTATGTATTCCTATCGCTTTAAGCTAATGTATAAGATCGCAATATTTATTGCTGTAAACTCCTTTATGCTTGTACTAACATGCCTCTCTTTCATTCACTTTAGAGCCGCTTGTATTAAATACTATAATGCTGCCACGTCATCCTGTTGGGCACATCTCCATCAGCACGCCGCTCCTTTACTCCTCCCACCTGTAGGACGGCCTCTGGTTACCTAGTATTCACTTGGAACACATGTCCATTAACTTCCTGCCACCTCACTTCCTGTCTAATGCTCTGTTTGACTGACACTATAGTCCCGCCTCTTCCTCTCATATACATGCTGCTTTCTAGCTTTCTCTGCGCTCAGACTAGCGGTGGACACCGCGTCCAATGCAGAGACCTATCCTCACTGCCGGACTCCTTCACAACAGGTCAGTCACAGACAAGTATAGCGGCTCCACCGCTTCACCATCATATTGATAGTTGTGATATTTATGGTATCTATGTTTTGCGCTGTTTCTACAGGTTACTAGTGCAATAGAGGCATTGTCCTCTTCCTCATCTCACCCCACCAATACAGGGTATGTCACATCTACAGGCATAGGCACAAAATCTACTTATACATAAAAGTATATCGGCACTTACGTTTATCTTATTTTCACCTACAGCTATATCCAGCCCTTTCTTTCTTCCCTATGTGGATCAACCCCCTTCCCAGTAGTATCTGGTATGTCCTCACCATATATATTCTTTCTGCCTTTGTGATACCTCTGATACAACTCTGACCTATGATTGCTCCCTAAATCTCCTGAAGCATTGTATACAACTACTCTCTACCTTTACTATTGACCAAATTTTGATTGTACATACTTTATTTTGTTAATATAATATTTTCTTCTGTTTTTTATAAATGTAGTGACTGATGAAGGTCCATGATATAGGACCGAAACGTTTCGTGTTACTACTGTGAATAAAAATCTTTATTCTCACTATACTAAAGTTGAGTGCCGAGTTCATTTCCTATAGGACTAAGTTTAAGTCCCAAGATGGCATTTGAAGTATATGGACTGGTTCTGCTCGATGGCATGCTGAGATAAACCGAGCTACCCATTTATTGCCTGCTATGTCATGACTATATAGGGCACCCAGGGCCGATACTTGGACCTTAAGAGTATTTACCGATAGGCCTAATTCATGCCCTTTTTGTAAAAATTCTAGAATAGCTGGGATAGGTACTTCACTAGATAGACGTACTGAATGAAAAGATAGAAATTTCCTCCAGACTCTGGCATATATATTAGTAGTGGACTCCTTCCTGCTATTTAGGAGCGTATTAATCAGTCCGTTCGAAAAACCTCTTAGTTTTAATAACTGCCTTTCAAATTCCAGGCCGTGAGGCGCAATCCTTTGACCTGAGGGTGATAGAAGGGCCCCTGTGAGAGAAGGTCCCGGTCCCAAGGGAGGATCCATGGATCCGAAATCGACATGGCTCTCAGCCACGAGAACCATGGCCTTTTGGGCCAGAACGGGGCTATCAGGATTACTCTCGCTCTTTCCTCTCTTATTTTCCGGATGACAATCGGTAACAGAATCATTGGAGGAAAGGCATAGGCCAAGTGGAATGTCCACGGGATCTGCAAGGCGTCGAGAATGTCCGGATTGTCCTGCTTGAATAAGGAGGCGAACCTTTTTACCTGCCTGTTGTTTCGTGTAGCAAACAGGTCTATATCTGGTGTGCCCCATTTGAATGTTATTCTTTTGAAGATGCAATGATTGAGTATCCATTCCCCTTGATGTAGGGTATGACGACTTAGAAAATCTGCCTTGACATTGTCTATTCCTCTGACGTGCAGGGCCGACAGGGATAGGAGATGACTTTCTGCTAATGTTAAAATTTTTTCTGCAATAAACATGAGTGGCATTGATCGTGTACTTCCTTGGTGGTTTAGGTACGCTACTGAGGTGCTGTTGTCCGACAAGATCCTTGTATGAGTCCCTTGCAGCTGCGGAAGGAAATTACATATGGCGTGATATATAGCTTTTAGCTCTCTCATGTTTGATGAATCCTCTGACTCTGACCTAGACCACTGTCCCTGCGCCACATTATCCTCCCAATGAGCCCCCCACCCCAAAGGGCTGGCATCTGTGGTTACTATATTTGAGGGAACCACTATCCACGGAACACCTCCCGACAGATTATCTGAATCTAGCCACCAAGTTAGGGAACTGATTACCTCCGGGGTCAGGGATATTTTATTTTCTAACTGTCCCTGTAATCTCTCTTCTTGCTGCAGGATTAATCTTTGCAGTTTCCTGGTATGAAATTGGGCCCACCGAACCGCCGGAATACATGAGGACAAAGAGCCCAGCAAAGACATGCCTTCTCTTAGAGATAGTATAGGATCCTGTATTACCGTTTGTACCTTATTAATTACAGTTAATTTCTTTGCCTCTGGTAGCCGACATTTCTGACTTACTGAGTCTAGATGAAGGCCTAGGAACGTCTGACAGGTTACCGGCCGTAGCCTTGATTTTTCCCAGTTGATCAGCCAACCTAAGTTCTGTAGGGATGAAATTACGTCAGACAGCCTGTGCTCACATTGTTGGAATGAATTTCCTACTATTAGCAGATCATCCAGGTACGGAATTATTAGTGTGTCTCTTACTTGTAAATACGACATCACCTCCAGCATCAGTTTTGTGAAGACGCGTGGTGCCATAGATAGCCCGAATGGCATTGCCGCAAACTGCAGATGACAGATTTGGCCTTCTAATGTGACCGCCACTCGGAGAAAGCGTTGATGCGAGACATGTATTGGTAGATGATAATATGCATCTTTGAGATCCATGACCACCATGTAGCATCTGGGAAATAAGAGTTTTATCGCTGATCTTATAGACTCCATTTTGAAGGTTCGGGTTTTCAAAAAGGTATTCAGTTTTTTTAGATTAACTATGGTTCTAAATGAACCGTCTGGTTTAGTTACCAGAAATAAAGGAGAGTAAAAGCCTTTCTCTTTTGATTCACCGGAACCTCTACTAACACTTTCTTGGATAGTAGGCCTTTAATCTCTAATTCTAACGCCTCTTGTTGAGCCTGGGATTTTAGAGAAGTCAATAGAAAGGAGTCCGGAGGATTCCGGACAAATTCTAATATTAGTCCTGATTTTATAATGTTAATGGCCCAGGGGTTAGATGTAATTTGCTCCCACTGATAACTGAAGTGTAATAGTCTGCCACCCACCGGTAAGTTGGTACTAGTGGAACTTATCTCCCGATCTGAAGGGACGTTTACCGAATAGGTTTCCCTTTTGTTTGAAATCCCTGCTATTCCAAGAATTCTGGGACTTATAATCCTTCCTTCTGTTAAACGATGGTCTCCTGAATGCCCTCCTGTAGGATGGAACGTATGGATTAGGGAAGCCTTTTTTCCTTTCTCCTGCTTTGGTTAAGATATCATCCAAAACTGCACCAAACAGGTACTCACCCTGACAGGGTATAGCGCAGAGTTTTGATTTAGCCTGCGTATCCCCCTTCCATCCTTTCAACCACAACGCCCTTCGGGCTGCATTGGTTAGTCCTGCTGTTCTTGCCGCTAGGGGGAGAGAATCCACTGAGGTGTCTGAAAGAAATGCTGCTGCACCTCTAATTAAAGGAATGGAGGACCGTAGCTTGTCTCTGGAAAGGCCCTTCTTTATATTTTCCTCCAGCTGATCTAACCATACTAACATGGCCCTGCCTGTACAAGTGGCCGATATTGCGGGTTTAAATGCCCCTATACACGACTCCCAGGACCTTTTTAGGAGTGCATCTGCTTTACGGTCTAGGGGATCTGACAAAATTCCAGCATCCTCTACTGGTAATGATGACTTGCGGGAGGTTGACGCTACAGCAGCATCCACCTTGGGTGCTTTCTCCCAGGAGGCCAGGTCCTTATCATCAAAGGGGTATCGTTGTTTTGACGCGGCCGGCATATAACCTTTCTGCCCTTGTTTTTCCCACTCTTTCTTTACTAATTCCTTAATAGCCGGGTCTATTGGGAACACTCGCCGTTTGCGTTGGGAGATACCCGCGAAACATGATCTCCTGAGGAGTTTTAGGGTCTTTTGTATCCGATAATCCCATAGTGTTCCGAACAGACTTAATCAGATTATTAATACTATCTGTCGGAAAACAGGTGTGCTCCTCCTCCTCTGATGAACCCGATTCACATGAAGCGTCTGAATTGAGTTCCCCGCTGTCCGTGGAGGATCCCACCCTAGGTGGGGTTATCTCACTAAGGGATTTCCTTCCCGTAATACTACTGGCTCCCCCTAGGGCCTGTAACTCCTCTCTGATCATCAGGCGGATATCTTCTGCTCTCACAGAACTTTCCTCCTGCAGCGTATGGCTAATACAATCCTGACACAATCTTTTGGGATAAGTGTCCGGGAGAGGTTGGGAGCATAAGGCACATTCTTTATGTTTGGTCTTTTCCGTCTTTTTGGCCTAGGAACACACAAATCAGGGGGGAGGGGAAAGGGCCATCAGCTTGACAGGTGTGAAATATAACACTCACCCAGTGAAGCTTTTTATCAAGATGGTACCGGTCTTAAGGATGGAGGGTCCGGCTGCGGTATGGAGCGACTTGATTTCCCTCCAGATCTGCTTGTGGAACAACTCTGCTTAGAGTGTCCACTTCCACTTTTTCTGCCGCTGCTGCTGCCGCTGTGATGTGGCACCACCAGTTCCTCAGGTGGGCGCAACGCAGGATCGCTTGGGGACGACATTGCTGCGCACCGCTATGCACATGATCGGTGCTTTTATGCAGTTTCCCCATTCTCTTTTTTTTTTTTTTCCATCTCAGCGCTGACCCGGAAGTGCTAGGTTCACTTCCGGGTTCTCTGCCTTCCTGCACCTGCGCAGCCGCCTCCTCCAGCAGCGCTCCATGATTTTTTATCAAGCAATTTGCCGGGACCTCTCCTGACCACGCGCTCGCGTTCCTGACCGCTGCGGTCCCATCCCTACCCGGCAAGAGCGGCGATGGGACCTTTCCTGCCGAGGCTCCCAGCGTTATCAGGTAGGGCAGCCTCGGCTCAGTATGTGACACCCGTATTATATGCGAGCCAGAGCAATCCTGCTCCTGGCCTCGCACCTGGGAATATTCTCCTGTGACGGTGGGCTGCGACCCCTGCCGCTGCCGTCCTCCGACCCGTTACCTCCAGGCATGTGCGGTGTCTTTTTTGTCCCAGCTGAGGAGGAATAAACCCCCGACGCTGCTTCTGGTGCTGGAGCCCCTGCCGCTCCAAAAGAAACCGCACAGGCGGCTATCCAGCCCAGGAATCCTCTTCTCACGTAGGTTCCTCTGCTAGGAACAGGAAACAACTGAGGAGCGAGGGGGGCCGCCCCTTTTATCTCTCTGTAGGTTTCCTGTTCCTAGGGGCGGATCCCCTCTCTCAGTGGGTGCTGTCGTGGCGAAGAGAAAAAGGGTGTTGCAGTAGTCGAGGCGGGAGATGATGAGGGCGTGCACAATCATTTTAGTAGATTGAGGGTTGAGGAAAGGACAGATTCTTGAAATATTTTTGAGCTGAAGGCGACAGGAGGTAGAAAGAGCTTGGATGTGCGGTTTGAAGGACAGGGCAGAGTCAAGGGTTACTCCGAGGCAGCGGACTTCTGGTACGGGGGAAAGCGTGATGTCGTTAATTGTGATAGATAGGTCAGGTAAGGAAGATCTGTGGGATGGGGGAAAGATTGAGTTCAGATTTGTCCACATTGAGTTTGAGGAAGCGGGAGGAGAAGGAGGAGGATATGGCTGATAGACACTCCGGGATTCTGGATAGCAGAGAGGTGATGTCTGGGCCAGAGAGGTAGATCTGAGTGTCATCAGCGTAAAGGTGGTACTGGAATCCGTGGGACTTATGAGTTGCCCCAGGCCAAGTGTATAGATTGAGAAGAGTAGGGGTCCTAGAACAGATCCTTGGGGGACTCCAACGGAGAGAGGGTGGGACGAGGAGGTAGTGTGTGAGTGGGAGACGCTGAATGTGCGGTTGGAAAGGTATGAGGAGATCCAGGATAGGGCGAGGTCTTTGACGCCAAAGGAGGAAAGAATCTGTAGTAGAAGACAGTGGTCAACTGTGTCAAAAGCAGACGACAGGTCAAGAAGGAGGAGCATAGAGTATTGTCTGTTCGCTTTGGCTGTAAGTAGGTCATTAGTAATTTTGGTCAGGGCTGTCTCAGTGGAGTGATGGGGGCGGAAACCAGATTGTAGAGATAATACTAAGTATCTTCCTGAAAATTATTGCAATCACAAATTATTTGCTATTTTTATCTTCATTTAATTTGCTTGCAAGGAAAAAGCACAAAAGAGAATGAAGCAAAAATCAAATCCTTGATCATTTCACACACAACTCCAAAAATGGGCCAGACAAAAGTATTGGCACCCTCAGCCTAATACTTGGATGCACAACCTTTAGCCAAAATAACTGCGAACAACCGCTTCTGGTAACCATCAATGAGTTTCTTACAATGCTCTGCTGGAATTGTAGACAATTCTTCTTTGGCAAACTGCTCCAGGTCCCTGATATTTGAAGGGTGCCTTCTCCAAACTGCCATTTTGAGATCTCTCCACAGGTGTTCTATGGGATTCAGGTCTGGACTCATTGCTGGCCACCTAAAGGGCCCGTCTCACATAGCGATATCGCTACCGAGATCGGTGCTGAGTCACTAGTTTTGTGACGCAGCACCGAGCTCACCAGCGATATCGCTGTGTGTGACATTCAGCGACGATCAGCCCCCCTGCTAGGTATCGCTGATCGTCGCTGAAATGTCAGGACATTTTTTTGATCGCTGGTCTCCCGCTGACAGGCACGCATCGCTGCGTGTGACAGGCGGGAGACCAGCGATCTGCTGGTAACCAAGGTACACAGCGGGTTTCCAGGCACCGCGCAGCGCTTGGAAACCCGCTGTGTACCTTGGATACCAGCTCCCTGCATCAGGGCGCTGGTATCCAACGTACACTGCGGGTAACTAAGCGATGTTACCCGCAGTGTCGCTGTCCCAGATCGCTGCCTGAGCTGCCTGTTTGGCAGCTCAGCAGCGATCATGTAGCGATACACCAGCGATCCTGACAAGTGCATATCGTTGTCGGGATCGCTGGTGTATCGTTATGTGAGACCCAGCCTTTAGAAGTCTCCAGTGCTTTGTCTCAAACCATTTTATAGTGCTTTTAGAAGTGTGTTTTGGGTCATTGTCCTGCTGGAAGACCCATGACCTCTGAGGGAGACCCAGCTTTCCATCTTTCTCATGCTGCAAAATTTGTTGGTAGTCTTCAGACTTCATAATGCCATGCACACGGTCAAGCAGTCCAGTGCCAGAGGCAGCAAAGCAACCCCAAAACATCAGGGAACCTCCGCCATGTTTGACTGTAGGGACCGTGTTCTTTTCTTTGAATGCCTCTTTTTTTTTTTCCTGTACACTCTATGTTGATCGTTTTTCCCAAAAAGCTCGACTTTCGTCTCATCTGACCAGAGAACATTCTTCCAAAACGTTTTAGGCTTTCTCAGGTAAGTTTTGGCAAACTCCAGCCTGGCTTTTTTATGTCTCAGGGTAAGAAGTGGGGTCTTCCTGGGTATCCTACCATACAGTCCCTTTTCATTCAGACGCCGACGGATAGTACGGGTTGACACTGTTGTACCCTCGGACTGCAGGGCAGCTTGAACTTGTTTGGATGTTAGTCGAGGTTCTTTATCCACCATCCGCACAATCTTGCGTTGAAATCTCTCGTCAATTTTTCTTTTCCTTCCACATCTAGGGAGGTTAGCCACAGTGCCATGGGCTTTAAACTTCTTGATGACACTGCGCACGGAAGACACAGGAACATTCAGGTCTTTGGAGATGGACTTGTAGCCTTGAGATTGCTCATGCTTCCTCACAATTTGGTTTCTCAAGTCCTCAGACAGTTCTTTGGTCTTCTTTCTTTTCTCCATGCTCAATGTGGTACACACAAGGACACAGGACAGAGGTTGAGTCAGCTTTAATCCATGTTAACTGGCTGCAAGTGTGATTTAGTTATTGCCAACACCTGTTAGGTGCCACAGGTAAGTTACAGGTGCTGGTGATTACACGAATTAGGGAAGCATCACATGATTTTTCAAACAGTGCCAATACTTTTGTCCACCCCCTTTTGTAGGTTTGGTGTGGAATTATATCCAATTTGACTTTAGGTTAATTCTTGTTGTGTTTTTTCATTGAAGACAAATTAAATGAAGATAATACCAAAGAATTTGTGATTGCAATCATTTTCAGGAAGAAACAGAATATTATCTGACAGAATTGCAGGGGTGCCAATACTTTTGGCCACCACTGTAAGTAATACTGTGGTGGCAGCAGTTTAGAACCGGGACACCTGATAAGTTACCTTTTGGGCGGTTTTAGACGACTGTATAAATCGAACCAAGTTCAGACTGCAATCGGGCCGTCGGGTCTCACAATTCGAGTGTGATTGCTGCATAGAAATATATGGAGCCGTCTCGCTCAGGTCCGGAGCCCTGCTGACCAGTCTGTGCATTGGGGTCTCATTTATACGGTCATCTGACTGTACCCTTTCAATATAAATTGTAGGATGATTTTTTTTTTATCTTTCCTTTCTGGACGCACACATTGGAGTTGTTCCCTTTCAGTAAATAAATGTCCTTGGCTGCAGGCCATTATACAGAAACAAGAAACGCTGTACTCATCTTCCCCAGGTCCACCAGTTAGTATCCACTGCTGAACCCGGTGTCTGGCATTGGCTGCTGCTTTGATGTCACGTCAACGTGCAACAGCCAATCAGAGGGGGCTCAGTGGGTCTGCCAGAATATACAGGACACCCCTTCAGAGCCTGCTGGGCTCAATGAATGGCTGCAGCTTTAATGACATGACGTTAGCGCCGCAGCCAATGTCAGACACTGTGAGCAGCAGTTGAGACTTAACAGTGGACCCGAGGAAGGCGAGTACAGCTCGGATTGGGACATTCATTTACTGTAAGGGAATAAAAGCGAGCGACTTTGGCGTACTCGGATATGTTCGAGTCCCCACGGCTGTTGGACAGCTGCAACAAATGCAGGGATTGCCTAACAAACAGGTAATCCCTACATGTGTTGCGGCTGTCTAACAACCGCGAGACATGCAGCTGCGAGGACCCGAAGATATTTTTCGAGCGCTCCAAAGACACTCAGCTAGCACCCGAGCATGCGCAGATAATACCTTATCCCAGCACGTTCACTCATCACTGGGAACAACGCTTTTAAACTGCTGCAATCAGCTCATGTGGTGCACATTTCAGTAGAGCCCCATTTGCCCAGCTTATACCTTTGTCCTTTTGGCATGTGTTGGGCTAGGATATGTTTTTTTTTTTATTAAAAAAAATGTTACAGTAAAAAGTACTATGCTGTGCATGAATGGCGGACATGGCCACGGTATTCCTATGCAGTGTCATACGTCAGAGGCATCGGGAATACTGCCTTTAGTATACCTCCAACAAGAGCAAAAAGGAAAGTGTGTGCTTAGCTAGGAGGGCACTCTAAAGCCTCAAAACTGAAAATGTGGCCAACAAGAGTTGCACTGGTTTTGAAAAACATTTCCACTTTCTTCTTTTCCCAACGCACTCTGACGTAACTGTATGTGCCAGCGAGGTTGTGCATGTTGTGAGACAGTGAGAGTATGTGTGTTGAATGGGGTGTACATTTCACCTAGATACTTTGCTGACTGGTATAAGGGAAATGTATGGCTTTGTAAACCTAGTGGTAGAGAAAGGTCACTACACCTTACATTCAGTACACACTTGCAGCTCAGGCCTGAAACCACTCAGCTGTTAATTAGGAGACCAGAAGTAGGTGTCTGCGAACACAGACAGAGAGCTCGCTTAGTCTGGACAAGGAGTCCAGGCACAAGAAGGAGTCTCCAGGAGTATGAGCTGTCTCAGTCTGGGTGCTCGATGTACCCCGGACACAGGAGTAGTCTCTGTGAGAATCCATGCGGATAGCTGCTGAATAGGAGGGGAGCTCTCTCAAGTCTGGACGTTGGATATGCCTTCAGACACAAGGAGGAGACTCTGTGAAACTCCATGCTGGTAACTACTGAACATATGTGTTGTTTTGGGGACAGGCTGTTAGAGTCTGGACCCGGATAGAGAGGGAAGTCTATCTAAGTGTAGTAAGTGGCTGGACAAGCCCAGGGCTTATGTTTATTATTTGGTTTTGATTATGTTCTGTTTGCTGTGGACTTTAATAAAACTGGTTGCGGCCAGTTTTTACCAGAACTGCTGTCTGTGAATGAACTGTTTCCGTGCCACTCCGTCTACCCGGACGGCGATCCCAGAGCTATATCCCCTGAAAAGCTTACAATTGGTGCTGGAATGTGCGTGCAGCACAGTGGCTTAGAGACAGCAATAAAGGAGAGAAGTCTGTTGAAGCAGCAGCAGAGAAAAAAAAAGTGTGTCAGCAAAAAACGTCTGATTGGAGCAGTCATAAAGAGACAGTAGCCCTAATAGACTTTGCAAAGAAAAAAAAAAAAAAGTGTCTGCACAGCAAGGCTGAATTTTCTGTGGAAAAGACTGTGGAGTGTGTATGTCTTGAGTGAAGACTGCCGTTGTTGAGACAGAGAAGTCTGACAGCATGGATGACAGCATGGAGGCGCTGTTTGAACAAATGGCGCAAGTTAATGTGCAACATAAGACTGCCGTGGTTGAGACAGATAAGTCCGGCAGTATGGAGGAGCTCGTTGAGTACCTGGTCCAGGCCCAGCGGAGCATGCAGCAGAGCATGGAGCAGCAGTGCCTGCAGCACCAGCAGCGCATGCAGCAGGCCCAGCAGCAATTCCTGCAGCAGCAGCAGGAGAATAACCGGTTGTTTTTTGAGCAGGTTGCAGCACTACAAAAGACTTGCAGCGCATCGTCCCAAAGTAATGTTGCAAAGTCACCTGCATTGTCCGCTGTAAAGAAGGCGGTAAGACGGTCCCTGAAAAAGATGACACCTCGTGACGATGTGGAGGTATATCTCACTAGGTTTGAGGGACTGGCAGAGAAGGAGAATCTGCCCCTATCTGAATGGGCCATGATGGTCGCACCCTATCTGATTGGAGAACCCCAAAGGGCCTATGCTGACCTGAGCGAGCAGGACAGCCAAGACTATGCCAAGCTGAAAGCGGAGATTCTTACCCGGCTGGGTGTTACGGTGACAGCCCGTGCCAGGGGAGTTCATGACTGGAGATGCAGTTGGGAGTCTGCAGTCAGCAAACCTGATTATGGAGTTGAAAAGGTGATAGTGGACCGCTTCACCCAAGCACGTCCTCCTGAGGTACAGCCAGAGGTCGGACAAGGAGACCACCAGGACGCCAATCGTCTGGTCAGCCTGATGGAGAGGGCCTTCGCCACCAAAGACTGCCTCCGTGACCAGCCGTCTGAGAGGTCGTCACTTCAGAGTTCCTGGACGCCGAACTCTCCCGGTAAGAGCGTTCCAGCTGTTGGGGTCGTGTGGGTGGGAGAGTGTGATGGACAGTGTTGGAGATGTCGTGAAATTGCAGCCAACTGTCCAATAGAGGGGGAGCCTATGTGTTGTGATGTTGGCGGATCCCTCTCTCCCTGCGCAGAGCCTGTGTGTGTGTCCACCTCAGCCGAAGAGACTGGACCACAGGGGTCCCCGGTGGTTGTAAATGACTGCCCAGCACAGGCCCTCTTGGACTCAGAGAGTCCAGTGACTTCCGTATGGGACAGCCTGATTGATAGGGACTTTATCCCTGATAAACACCTGAGTGTGGTGTGCGTCCATGGAGACACCAAAGTCTACCCAGAGACTGTCGTGGACTTGATCCCCAAACGCGGGGAGGTTTCATGTGAAGTGGGGTTAGTGAAGAACCTGGTGCCCCCCGTCATATTGGGTAATGACTTTCCCCGGTCTAAGGATCTCTGGGGGAAAAATGTTTCTGATGGACAGTGTGATGAAGCTCCTATTGAGGGTGCGCAGTCCCGAGGGGCGGAACACAATGCTAGTGGGCCGTTAAACTTATGTGATAATGATGATGATAATGATAATGATGATCATGATAATGATGATGACCATGATAATAATGCTGATGCTGACAATGATAATGATGATGATCATGATAGTGATGATGATACTGATCATAATCATGATAATGATATTGATAATAATGATGACTGTGATAGTGATGAAATTCCTTTGCAGGTGATGTTGGGAGACGAGGATGGTGGTTCTCGGGAACCGAGTGTCCCTGACTTACCTGTGTCCTGTGACAATTTTGAGAGTGAGCAGTGGCGAGACCCCTCTCTTAAAACGGCCCAGGAAATATAAATGTTCTAAATGAGGTTTCCCAAGAGCCTGGCTCTGAGGAGAGGTTTCCTCATGTTGCCATAAACACTCACCTATTGTATAGGGACACTGAAGTCCAGGGAGAGGTCGTGAGCCAGCTCCTAGTACCTGAGCTATATGGAAGTATAGTGCTGGGGTTGTCACATAGTCACATACTTGAGGGACCACCTGAGGGAAACCAGGGACCAGATGGTGAAGTTAATGTTGTGGATGACATGTTAACTAAGGTTCCAGATCAAGATGTGAATGAGAATGAATTGAATAACCCTGACAGTGAGCAGGATGTGAATGAAAATTAAGTGTATAACCCTGAAAGTGAGCAGGATGTGAATGAAAATGAAGTGTATAACCCTGAAAGTGAGCCAGATGTGGCTGAGAAAAAGGGGTCAGACAGGGATAGTGGTAGTGATAGTGAATCATCTGATGACAATCAAGCAACCAGTGCAAATGAGGAAGGCATGGTAGCAGAGGAGGTTGAGAGTCCTGAGAGGAAGGCTGATGCTGACCTTGCAGTCGGACAGAAGATGGCATCTGAAGATGTTTTACAGTTGGCCGGTTCCCTGGCGAAGACTAAGGTGAAAGGACCAGAGCTGAGCTTTAAAGGCAGGACTCTGAAACTGAACACAGCCCAAGTAGATGCTGTTGGAAATGTGAAGTTACCAAGGTATGGTGTGGATCTGTATCGTGCCAAGGACTCTGAGGGAGATGCTGCAGAGGTGGAAAAAGCCATAGAAGTGGTAGTCACCAAGCCAGATGCCTCATCAGAAGCTGAGGTCTCAAGTGAAGCTGTGAGGAACAAGACTGAAGATATGGGGACTGACTCTGTCCAGGAATCTGTTTCTGCCGAAGACAGCGGCGTGGACGGGTTGCGGTTCGGATCAGTAGCTGCAACTCGTGAAGCTCAGGCTGGAAGTTCGGCGCCCGGAGCCCCAGCGGTGTTCCCGAGTGACACCAAGGATCTGGATAAGTCACAAGATGAGATTTTGAG
Source organism: Oophaga sylvatica (assembly GCA_033576555.1). Classification (NCBI taxonomy): domain Eukaryota; kingdom Metazoa; phylum Chordata; class Amphibia; order Anura; family Dendrobatidae; genus Oophaga; species Oophaga sylvatica. The sequence continues at coordinate 58,602,194 of JARQOD010000008.1, read as the reverse complement.
ACATCAGGCTGGCGTTGGTGAGCTCAAGCGCACTTTCATGGAGTCTACATCGGAGCCACGTCCCAACAAATGGGAAAAGCGATGTGTCACTCCGTTGCCGCTGCAGACACACGGGAGCTCAGATGGGATGCAGAACGTGGTGGAAGAGAAGAATCCGGCGGGTTCTGAGTATACAGATGCAGCTATCAAGGAGAACTTGAAAGCCGGAATAAATGGAAATATTGGAGACCATAATGATGTGACTGAAGAGATAGAATGTAAGACTGACGGTAGGGCTTCTGAGCATGTTCTACCAGAAGAGCCTGAAGAAGGGGCCGAAGACATAAAAGACGTCCAACAGGTACCAGATGAATTGATGACTTCTCAGAAAAAACTCCAAACTGTGATGAAGGAGTGTGATGAAAGCCATGAGCATCTTCGTGAGAAGGTCAATGAAGTAAAAGGAAGGATACAGGGAATCTCTTCTTTGCAAGAGCAAATGCTGCTCAATAAGTCTAAGGCTCTATATACGAATGCTGTTGTTACGGTAGAACATTACAATTCAGCTGGAGACTTAGCGGATGAATTATGTGTACTGCAAAAGAAAAACGATCAGCTCCTTCTACAGTCCCAATCATTTGAACAGTGTAGCTTAAAATGGTCAGAGACCATGGCAGAGGAGCTTAAGGTCTGTGAAATAGACTTTGAGTCAACCGATATTCAAGAAAATAGATGTGCTAAAGAGGGTTCAAGGGGAACTAGAGAAAAGTGAAAAACCCCCTATACCTTCTGTGATAGTTGGTGACACATGGTCAGTGCACCAGGGACAGGAGGTACGTGAGTTTCTGAGGAAGAGTCAGCAGAAGTGTTCTGATGTGCCGGGTCGTACTTCTCTGGCCTAGGAGGGTACAGGGTAGTGCGGATGCTTCAGATGAAGAGAAAGCTGATGTTGACTATGGCTCAGGTGAAGATACAGATGACAGTAGTGAAGATGAAGCTGATGAGGGCCATGACTGGTCCAGAGTTCACTGTCTCTTTTGGATTGTTGACCAGCCCTCCGGTCTGGATGACCAGCCCTCCGGTCTGGAGAAGAGGGAGGGGGATATGTGAGACAGTGAGAGTATGTGTGTTGAATGGGGTGTACATTTCACCTAGATACTTTGCTGACTGGTATAAGGGAAATGTATGGCTTTGTAAACCTAGTGGTAGAGAAAGGTCACTACACCTTACATTCAGTACACACTTGCAGCTCAGGCCTGAAACCACTCAGCTGTTAATTAGGAGACCAGAAGTAGGTGTCTGCGAACACAGACAGAGAGCTCGCTTAGTCTGGACAAGGAGTCCAGGCACAAGAATTAGTCTCCAGGAGTATGAGCTGTCTCAGTCTGGGTGCTCGATGTACCCCGGACACAGGAGTAGTCTCTGTGAGAATCCATGCGGATAGCTGCTGAATAGGAGGGGAGCTCTCTCAAGTCTGGACGTTGGATATGCCTTCAGACACAAGGAGGAGACTCTGTGAAACTCCATGCTGGTAACTACTGAACATATGTGTTGTTTTGGGGACAGGCTGTTAGTCTGGACCCGGATAGAGAGGGAAGTCTATCTAAGTGTAGTAAGTGGCTGGACAAGCCCAGGGCTTATGTTTATTATTTGGTTTTGATTATGTTCTGTTTGCTGTGGACTTTAATAAAACTGGTTGCGGCCAGTTTTTACCAGAACTGCTGTCTGTGAATGAACTGTTTCCGTGCCACTCCGTCTACCCGGACGGCGATCCCAGAGCTATATCCCCTGAAAAGCTTACAATGTATGTAGTGTGCTCAGGAGCCCATTCTGCACAATATGTGGCAGATGCCGGCTGTAATATACAGCCTGTAACATAACGATCCTCGATCACCACTGTTTAATTATTAAAATGCTGCTGTCAATCACTGACAGTGGCATTTAAATTGCGAAAACTCTGTAGCACGTTCTTGCTTGTTCTCATTGACGCCAATAGATTGCTATTGCAGCTGGGGCCCTACAGAAGGATCCCATCGCTGTCGTCTTAGTACTCCTCTGAAGATCATCTACTGGTTACGCTTCATAGGAGACCACGATGTACATGATATACTGCAGTAATACAGTGTTGTCGTATACAGTACAAGCGGTCAAATGATTGCAAGTTCCAGTACCCTAAAGGGGACTTAAAATAAGTTAAAAACATATTTAGAAAAATCAGTTGAAATCACCCCCTTTTTTAGATTTAAAATAAAGAAATAAAAATAAATAATCATCACTGGTGACACCATCTCCATAATAGTTTGACCTATCAAAACACGACAAAAAGACCAGAAAAAAAGTATTTTTTTTCACTACATTTAAAACCACAAATTTTTCTCGCAAAAACAATCCCTCATATGGCTTTGTCGAAGGAAAAATAAAAAATTAGGACTCTTTGAAGAAAAATAAATCATATGGTCCTGAAGAATTTGTTTACACTGATAATTTATATTTTTTATTTGGATTCTGTATTGCTGTAAGTTTTCTGTTGCAGAATGTGACCATAATTTCCACAGACCAATGTGAGAATCCAGCACTACTGCATCCTAAACTCTGCTGTATCTGGATCCCCTCTGCAGGCCACTTCTAAGTTTTTTTTTGTTTTGTTTTTTTTTTAAATTTAAAACATGGCTACATGATGATCTGTCACCTACTGATTAGCCGCTGCAGTCCTGTGCCGTCAGAGCCGGGAGAGAAAACTGCGGTCCTCTGAGGTCACCCAGCAGAGGAACCAAGGAAAGAGCATGGGAGGGGGGATAGAGAGGAAGGCAATAGGTGAGTATATATGAGGGGTTTTATTTAAGACCACTATGGGGCTATTTTTCTAAATTGGCTGACAACTGTTTTAATTAGCACTGGTCAGATTACCTTCCATAGTACCAGTGGGGGATATGGGGCCCTGTGATGGGCCCTTCATGAGTGTTTCTGCTCCGGTTTGTCACCATATGTTTTGTGTGCATAGGGAAGGAATACAGCAGAGCTGCAACAGATATTTTGGCTATGTCTGCCAGACAGTATGAGAATGTCCTTGTTACAAATTCACTTCAGGTTTTAGATGTGGAATTCTGTACCAGAGTACAAAACAAATAAATGACTGATTACCATGGCCACATGCTGTGAAAAAATCAGAATAAGAGTACAATATAGACTGTCGTATTCTCAGTGTTGACTTCGTTCTTTTAAATTCTTTGTATCTCATTGTATATCTTTTTAAATGAGTTTTTCCATCATACATGACGGCACCACGAGAGAGGGGAATCCGCCCATCAAGGACAGGAAACCTTCAAGATAAAAGGGGCGGCACCTCTATCCGCATCAGTTGGTTTCCTGTCCTCGATGGGAGACCCTCAAGATAAAGACTCTCGGAAGAGGATGCCTAGGCCTGGGTCGGATGGTAACGGTGGACGTTGGTTCGCTGCGTCCGTCACCAGGTACTGGAGGTCGCCTCGGGGGTCAAGTATACCCTGTCCCCCCTGAGCGAAGCATGGCCACTGCTTTTGCAGATTTAAAATTTCCTACGGCTCCCTTTAAGGCAGCCATAGGTGGGGGCAAATCCTCGGGGAACACTTTCAGTGTATCCCCCTGTTGATTCTGGGCCATGCAGCCTGATAGCACATCGGTGCCAGGCGTTATAAAAGACCCCCCTTCTTTCCCCCCCCCTCCCTCCCCTCCCCCCGGATACCTGGAACACTTGTGGGAGGCTAACATCGGAGGAACTGTGGAGGTATTCATTGGTGGCAGTAGAGACTACGGAACCGCCGCATAGAGCGGTGATTCATTTTACTTCTGTCTCCTGCATTCTGCCCACGCTGCAGCCGGAAGCCGGACCGGAAGTCGCGCTCCGGAAATGACGAGGGCGCGTCCCGGGCTGGTGGATTCTCCTGTTTACAGGAGAAAGGGGCATAACTGTGCGCGCGACGGGCGCTTGCGGCACTAAAAAAAAAAAAAAAGGGGGGGAGCGCGCGCACACGTGTCTGGGAAAATGTTTAAAAAGCCGGCACTCACTTAGAATCACCGTCACAAGACTGCACTGCAGGTGACGGTATAGCTGGGGGTAAAAAGGCTGGCAATGGAGAATTTATCGCCGGGACCCAGACACGCCGCAGCAATAGCCGCTCGGAGAGCACAAGAACGGGACACAGTAAGGAAGGATCTGTGATATCGGATGGAGCCAATCAGCCTCCGGAGCCGGTACCCGTCTATTACAGCGTCCGAGTGGTGAGTGAACTTCGAGAAAGTCCAGTACATTAATGTCTGTTCTCTTTCTCTTCTTTCTCGCATATATTCTCTTTTTCCCCTCTCACATACACATGAGAAAATCAGAGAGGTTACAAAAAGAGTAAGGCGAAAACCAAAAATAGGGAATGTCCCTTATGTAAAACCCCGCTAGAAAGTGCCTGGGCCAAAGATTTATGCCAGGATTGTATCACAAAAACACTGGCGGAGGAAACGCCCTCCTTTGCTGAGAGCCTAAAGTCCCTAATACAAGCGGAGGTGTGTAAGTCAATGAAAGCCTTCCATACAGCAGATATGGACGGCAAGTCCAGAGACAGACCTAGCGTCTCAGGAATATCTCAGGAAGATTCCTCTGGAGCAGAGAGGGACTCTAGCAGATCCCGCAATACAGACAGTAGCTCAGAGGACGAAAACGTCTTCCTGATAGAAGCAACAGATAGCCTAATAAAGACAGTCCGCTCTACCATGGGACTGGTAGAAGACAGACCCAAGAGAACACCTCAAGAACTTATGTTCGTGGGGCTTCAAAAGAAAAAACGGAAAACCTTTCCCATTAACGACCAGCTGAAAGACCTTATTAGAAGGGAATGGGAGAAGCCAGAGAAAAAGTCTCATGTTACCAGCGCTCTGAAAAGGAAATATCCTTTTGATGAGCAAGCTTCCTCGTCCTGGGATAGAGCCCCAAAGATAGACGTAGCGGTGTCAAAAATCGCCAGAAAATCCTCCTTACCATTTGAAGATCTGGGTACGCTAAGAGAACCACTGGACAGGAAGACAGATGTCTGTTTAAAATCGGTCTGGGAAACATCGGCAGGAGCATTAAGACCTGCTATTGCAGCCACTTGTGTGGCCAGGTCCCTAGAAGTCTGGGTGGATAACTTGGAAGATCAGGTAAAACAAAAGGTTTCCAGAGAAAAAATCCTAGAAGCCATACCGGCCATCAGAGCAGCAGCGAGTTTCCTAGCAGAAGCCTCAGCGGATTCAGCGAGATTGGCAGCCAAATCCGCAGCGCTAGCTAATGTAGGACGCAGAGCGGTATGGCTTAAATGCTGGCCAGGTGACATCCAGGCAAAGGTAAAGTTATGCTCCTTACACTGCGAGGGCAGTTTCTTATTCGGGCCTGCGCTGGATGAGGTATTGGAGAAGGCTACGGATAAAAAGAATTTTCCGAAACAGCCTTTTCAAAATTTTCGTCGCTCCTTTCAGAGGAATCGGAAATTCGGAAGACAGCACTACAGAGAACGGGACAGAAACGTTCAAGACAAGCGATCCAGAGGAGGGAGAGGCTTCTACTTCAGTAAGCCCTCCAAAGAGGATAAGAAGCCCTCCCAGTGACGGTCCTTCTCAGGTGGGAGGAAGGCTCTCTCACTTCCTTCCAGCCTGGGAGAGGATTTCCTCCAGTACCTGGATTCTGCAAATAGTAGAGTCAGGACTGGAATTAAAATTCCATCATCGTCCACCGAACAAATATATGCCGACTCCCCTACAATCCTCACCAGAGAAGCAGACGAGTCTGGAGAAAGAAATATTTGCTCTTATACAGAAACGCGTCCTGGAAAAAGTTCCAGTAGAAGAGGAAAGACAGGGTTTTATTCCCGCTGTTTCTAGTAAAAAAACCAGACAACTCCTGGAGGACGATCATAAATCTAAGAGCTCTCAACAGTTTTTTGATAATCCCATCTTTCAAGATGGAGACAATAAGAACAGCAGTGAATCTCCTCTTTCCTCAATGCTATATGGCGGTCCTCGACCTCAAGGACGCTTACTATCACGTCCCAATCCGGAGGGCAGACCGCAAATATCTCAGGGTAGCAATAAAAATAAGGTCGCAATTACATCACCTACAGTACAGGGCACTGCCCTTTGGGATAGCAACAGCCCCACGTGTCTTCACGAAATTGATGGCAGAGGTCACAGCGCACCTGAGAGAGAGAGAGATACGCTAATAATACCCTATCTGGACGATTTTCTGATAGTGGGGAGAAATTTCTCACATTGTCAAGATCAGATCAATATCGTGATGGAAACCCTACAGAGGTTGGGGTGGCAGCTCAACCTCAAAAAGTCCAAGCTGGAACCAGCAACAACCCAGGTCTTCCTGGGAATAACAATAGACTCTATGGCACAGGAATGTCGTCTTCCGAAAGAGAAGGAGCTCAGGATAAAGCAAATAATAATAACAACAATACAAAAACCTCAGATTACGCTAAGGAAAGCTATGTCGGTGTTGGGATCTCTAACGGCATGCATACCAGCGGTAAAATGGGCTCAGTTCCATACAAGAAAATTACAGTGGAATGTCTTACAAGAAGATCTAGTCCTTCAGGGACATCTAGACCAAAGGATCACACTTCCAATCCCGGTGCTCCAATCACTCCAATGGTGGCTGACAATAGATACGTCTCCTCGAGGGATTCCGTGGAAATTCACGGTCTCGAAGGTGGTCACAACAGACGCCAGCCCTTGGGGGTGGGGAGCCCATCTGGATACTCTGTGGCTCCAAGAACCGTGGAAACAGGAAGAGAAACAGCTATCTTCAAACGAATGGGAACTCTTGGCGGTCAAAAGAGCGCTGCAAGGTCTACTACCAACTATATCAGGACATCATGTCCGAGTCCTGTCAGACAACCGGACAGCAGTCGCTTACATAAACCACCAGGGAGGCACCCGTTCCCGGTCACTGATGGACATAACAGAAAAGATTATGGCTATTGCAGAACACCACTTCCACTCATTATCGGCCCTACATATAAGAGGCATAGACAACCAAAAAGCAGATTATTTGAGCAGAAACCACCTGAAGCAGGGAGAGTGGGCATTAAAAGAGTCCATTTTTCAGCAAATAATACATATGTGGGGGAAACCCAACATAGACCTCTTTGCCACAAGGACCAACAAGAAGCTGCAAAAATTCTGCTCTCTGAATCCTGCGGACAGACCCTTGGCAGTAGATGCCTTCAGAATAAGCTGGACGTCGGGACTTCTGTATGCCTTTCCCCCAGTATGTCTAATTCCATTAGTTCTGAAGAAGATCAGGGAGGACAAAGCCAGGGTTATCTTAATAGCTCCCTTTTGGCCAAAGAGACCTTGGTTCTACTGGCTAAAGACAATGTCCATAACAGATCCGTGGGTACTGCCGGAAGACCAGGACCTTCTTACGCAGGGTCCTTTCAGTCACCCTCAGAAATCCGGGCTACATTTGACGGCCTGGAATTTGAGAGGTCACTATTAGGGGAAAGAGGGTTTTCAGATGCAGTAATATCTACCCTACTCCGCAGTAGAAAACCTATAACCACAAAAATTTATGCCACAGTATGGGAAAATTTTTTATCAAATTCTCCACCAATACGGGAAGGGGAGATCCCAATAGTGGCTATACTGGAATTTCTACAAAAGGGCCTGGAACTAGGGCTAGCGGTCAGCACCCTTAAAGTTCATGTATCTGCCCTCGCAGCCCTGTTTAGTTATGACTTAGCAAACAACAGATGGGTAGCTAGGTTCATTCGGGCCTGTAGTAAAGCAGATTCTGTTCCATCCCCTGCTCCTCCACCATGGGACCTCAATCTAGTTCTATCAGCCTTAAAGGATAGTCCCTTTGAGCCCCTTGACACAATATCCGATAAAGCCCTGACCATTAAAACCACTTTATTGATAGCACTCACATCAGCCCATAGGATTGGTGACCTACATGCGTTATCAGCCGACCCTCCCTACACTCGAATTCTAGATGACAGAGTAGTGTTGAGACTAGACCCTGCATACTTACCCAAAGTAGTATCAAGGTTCCATAGAGCTCAGGAAATAATATTACCATCCTTTTGTCCTGACCCTAGCAACGCAAAAGAAGAAAGTCTACACTGTTTAGATGTCAGGAGATGTATCCTAAAGTATCTAGAAAGAACAAAAACCTGGAGAAGAAGCAGATCACTACTAGTCTCATTCCAGGGGGCAAGAAAAAGCCTAGTAGCCTCTAGGCAAACTATAGCTAGATGGGTGAGAGAGGCCATTATGCTAGCTTATAGTAGTGCAGGCAGGGCTGTTCCTGAAGGACTTAAAGCCCACTCCACAAGAGCGATATCGACATCTTGGGCGGAGAAAGCAGATGCTACAATCGACCAAATATGTAAGGCGGCCACTTGGTCTTCTCCGTCAACTTTCTTTAAACACTATCGATTAGATTTATCTGCTACCTCTGATCTCACTTTCGGGAGAAGAGTGTTGGAAGCAGCGATCCCTTCCTAAAAAACAGAATGCAATCTCTGTAATTCTCTTGTGGTGCCGTCATGTATGATGGAAAAACACGGGTATTACATACCTGGTAATGTGTTTTTTCATGAGACATGACGGCACCCTTATATTCCCGCCCTTGATCACGTCACTAGTTGGGTGCTTTTTATTATTTTTTTCACACCCTTGGATTGGGGTAATTAAAATTGTAAGAATGTATTATTTATGTGAGTACTAACATGCGGAGTTCCTCTCGTGCTCTGGAAAACAACTGATGCGGAGAGAGGTGCCGCCCCTTTTATCTTGAAGGTTTCCTGTCCTTGATGGGCGGATTCCCCTCTCTCGTGGTGCCGTCATGTCTCATGAAAAAACACATTACCAGGTATGTAATACCCGTGTTTTTGCTTGTCGCCTTAAAGGAAACATGTCTCTTTCATGCTGCTTGAACCACAGAGTGCATGGAGTCAGACACTGACTGCGTTAGTAGAGCTGTGAAAAGTCGGCCATGGACTTGTCTCGCATAACCAGTCTTAGGGCCCCGTCTCACATAGCGAGATCGCTGAGTCACAAATTTTGTGACGCAACAGCGATCTCGCCAAGTTTGACATGCAGCGACGATCAGCCCCCTGCTGGGTATCGCTGATCGTCGCTGAATGTCCTGGACTTTTCTTTGATCGCTGGTCTCCCGCTGGCCAGCACGCATCGCTTTGTGTGGCAGGCGGGAGACCAGCGATCAGCAAGCTGGAGCTGGTAACCAAGGTAAACTTAGGGTTTCTAGGCGCCGTGCGGCGTCTAGAAACCCGATGTTTACGTTAGATACCAGCGCGCTGGTGCAGGGGAGCTGGTAACCAAGGTAAACATTGGGTTTCTAGGCGCCGCCCCGCGCCTAGAAACCTGATGTGTACCTTGGAAAACAAAAAAATATATAGTCAGCTCACCCTTCTGTGAAATCTTCATTAGACAGCTGGTGCTCAGCACGGTTCCATGGAGCAAACGTACTTGGGAAGAGAAAAAAAAACAGCGAGAAGGTCGCAGTCTAAAAGATAACCTTTAATCCATTAGGTTAAAACATGAGTGGCACAGGATTGCAGGGTATGGGAAAAAACACTTCAAAAACAATGACGCGTTTCGACTTAGCAGTCTTCATCAGGATCTGATGTGTACCTTGGTTACCAGCTCCCTGCACCAGCGCACTGGTATGCTGGTAACTAAGCGACGTGTGTCGCTTGTTACCGGCGTACTCGCTGTCCTGATCGCTGCTGAGATCTGCCTGTTTGGCAGCTCACGAGCGATCATGTAGCGACTCAGCAGCAATTCTGACAAGTTCATATCGTTGTCGGGATCGCTGGTGAGTCGCTATGTGAGACGGGGCCCTTAAGAGGCCGGTGCCTGGCAGCTTCTCCCTGCCCTACTCCTCTATACTGACAGGTCTCTCCCAACCTACAGTCATAGGCGAAAGGGTTGGCACCCTTGAAATTGATCCAGAAAACGAAGTATTTCTCCCAAAAAATTATTGCAATTACACATTTTGTTATACGGATGGTTATTTCCTTTGTGTGTAGTGGTTAGGGTTGAGCATTCCGATACCGAAACCCGGTTCCGATACCTGAAATCCAATGTAAGTCTATGGGAACAAAATATTGAAATATTTTTACTTCCGATATTTTGTTCCCATAGACTTACATTGGATTTCAGGTATCGGAACCGGGTTTCGGTATCGGAATGCTCAACCCTAGTAGTGGTACAACACAAAAATACAGAGGGGGAAAAAAGACAAATTGGACAATAATGTCACACAAAATCCCAAAATTGGGCTGGACAAAATTGTCACTTTTTCAGAATTGTGGGTAAACAACTTTGTTTCAAGCATGTGATTCTCATTCAAAATGTTAATAACGTTTTTTACATGACAGGATATTAATATTATTTATTATAGTGCCATTTATTCTGTGGAGTTTTAAATGTCAAAAGGGGTATACATAACAAAAAACAAGTAGAATAACCTCATACAATACAAGTCACTAACTGGTACAGGAGGAGAGAGGACCCTGCCCGTGAGGGCTCACAGTCTACAAGGGATGGGTGAGGGCAAAGCTGGTCGTGCAGCAGTATGGTGGGTTACTGCAGGTTGTCGATTTGTCAGAAGAGATAGGTTTTCAGGATCCTTTTGAAGGTTTCCACGGTAGACGAGAGTCTGACATGTTGGGGTAGAGAGTCACAGAGTAGGGGGGATGCGCAGGAGAAATCTTGTATGTGATTGTGGGAAGAGGAGATAATATAGGAGTAGAGAAGGAGATCTTGTGAGGATCGGAGGTTGTGTGCAGGTAAGTACTGGGAGACAAGGTCACAGATGTATGTGGGAGACAGGTTGTGGTTGGCTTTGCATGCCATGGTTTGGGTTTCAAACTGGAGTCTCAGCGTAGTGGGGAGCCAGTGAAGGGATTGACACAGTGGAGAGACCCAGGAATAGCGAGTGGATTAGTTGGGCAGCGGAGCTTAGGAAAGATTGAAGGGGTGCGAGAGTGTTAGAAAGAAGGCCACAAATCACGAGGTTGCAGTAGTTGAGGCGGGAGATGATGAGGGCATGCACTAGTCAGTTTGAGTCAGAAGGAAATGGAAAAGGCTTGGATGTGTGGTTTGAAGGATAGATCAGAGTCGAGGGTTACCCCGAGGCAGCGAAAATGTGGGACTTGGCAGAGTGAGCAGCCGTTGACTTTGATGAATAGGTCTGTTTTGGGGGGGTGTTTGAATGAGATGGGGAAAGATGATGGTGAACTCTGTTTTATCCATGTTGAGTTTTCGAAATCAAGCAGAGAAGAAAGAGTAAATAGCGGCCAGACATTGTGGGATTCTGGTTAATAAGGAGGTGATATCGGGACACAGATCTACCTCTTTGAACATCAGTTTAGAGGCGATACTGAAAGCTGTGAGACTGAGCTGTCACAGGCCAAAGGTGTAGATGGAGAAGAGCAGGGGTCTTAGAACTAAACCTTGGGGGACACCAACAGATAGGGGGCGAGGTGGTGTGTGAGTGAGAGATGCTGAATGTCCGGTCTGTTAGGTATGAGGAGATCCAAGCTAAGGCCAAGTCTGTGATGCCAAGTAATGAGAGAATCTGTAGTAAGAGGGAATGGTTCACTCTGTTGAAGGTAAAGGACAGAATGGTGTTGCTTGGATTTGGCAGTTAGTAGGTCATTGATTACTTTAGTCAGGGCAGTTTCAGTCGGAGAACAGTTCAAAATGGACGTGTTTCAGTAGTTTTGAGGCACGGGATAAGTGATATAGGATGATAGCTAGACACAGGATGGGCCAAGGCAGGGCTTTTTTTAGGATGGATGTGATCAAGGCATGTTTGAACAATGAGAGAAAAACACCAGTTGTTAGGGACAAGTTGAAGAGATGGGTTAGGGTTGGGATGAAGACTGTGGTGAGTTTTGGGATGAGGTGGGATGGGATTGGGTCAAGTGCACAGGTGGTGAGATGTGATCTGGAGAGTAGAGTGGAAAGTTGATCTTCCCTAATGGCGGAGAAGCTAGTCTTGGAGGAGGAGGGCTGAGTAAGTTATGAGAAGGGGCTGAGGGGGACTTTAGGCAAAACTTTTGTCAGATGTTATCAATCTTCTGCTTGAAGAATGAGGCAAAGTCTTCAGATGAGAGGAGAGGGAGGGGGTGCTAGGGGACAGAGGAAAGAATTGAAAGTGTTGAATAGCTGTTTAGGGTTGTGAGACAGGGAAGATAGGAGAGATGAGAAGTAGGTTGGGACTGTCTGAATGTGATGAAGTGCTTGTTGGAATGGGATCTTTCCCATCTCTGTCCCGCAACCCTGGAAGCCTGCCTCAGTTCTTTAGCTTGGCTGGTGTGCCAGGGTTGCCTGTTGATTGTGCAAGGTTCCCCTGAATAGGTGAAGAAATGCTGTTACATTAAAAACTCCAAAAATACTCATTGTTGGTATGTAGCCTCAATGTCTGCTTTTTAAACAGATAATCATACCATAGAAAAGGGCCTATGTATTAGAAGCCTAACACAAATCAACCCCATTTGATAAAATGCTCACTTTTAAAGTAGTATTTATGAAGCTTGTTAACTCTTCAGGTGCTTCACAGAAATTAATGCAATCTGAAATGAAAAATTTATTTTCATTTTTTTTTTACATTTAAATGTTTTAGCTCCAATGCTATTTTCATTTTCGCAATGAATAATAGAATAAAATGCACCCCACAATTTGTCACTGCATTTCTCCGGAGGCACAGCAAAGCTCTTTATGGCATTGTTCACCGCTGTTTGGGTCACGGTATGGCTCAGAAGAGAAGTCAAGCTGTAAGGATTTTGGAGTTCAAATTTTACTGGAATAGTTTGCTGTCGCCATTTTACATGTGTGTAGACTTTGAGGTACCAACAAGTGACCCCATTTGGGAAACTACTCCCTTCATGGAATTTACCTAGGGCTATAGTGAGCACTTTGACCCTACATGTGAAAATGAAAAAGTTATATTCTTAAATATTTACCGTAATTTTAATGTTTTTTTTTTCCATTTTCAAAAGAGGGAATATGAAGAAATTTACCCGCAATTTCTTGCACAGTTTCTCCCTAGTATGACACTACCCTCCCTATTTGTCATCATACAGTATGGTTTACAAAAAATAGGAAGAGGGAAATAGGAAAGTCAGCTCACCACAGCATGTTGCTCTGTGTTAGTGGAAATCCTCTGCACGGAGCCACCCCAGTCTAGGGCGTCAGTACTCATGATTAAGGCTTTATTTCTGAAACGCATTGGTCATATTACTTCCTTTTGTGTTAACCACATCGTTTTTCTATGTTTTTTAAGAATTAAATAAACTACTATTTTTATACATCAGTGGATTGTTTCATCGCTGGAGCACACCTTCCTTTGTTTTTGCACAAAACAGAACTTGGACTTAAAGAAGCAACATTTGACTTTTGGAGGGCAAATATTGCTGGATTGGCCTTTGGGCACCATATTGCTTTTGGAGATCACCTAAAGTACCAATACAGTGTAAATCCCCTCGATAGTGACCCTTTCATAGCATTTTAGTAAATTTTTGGTGAGACAAGGTAACAAAAAAACAGCAATTTTGACTTTTTAGTCTTTTTTTTAAAAAATTTTTTAAGATGTTCACTAGATGGAATAAGTAGCATGATCATTTTTTAGTTTGTGGTTTCAGACATGGCGATACCAGATATGTATATATGGTAGTTTATTTATATTTTATTACCTGTTTTTTTAATTTCTACAGTACAATTGAATTGGGGAAAAAAAGAGGAAAGAGTTATGCTGTGGACTTTGCTGATTAATCTTTATCGTGATGAACCCCTTCAACTCGCCACATAAAAGGGGGCTTTTACATGATTCGATAACCCATGCCTACCAAAAAAAAGTTTGTTTCTCATTGATGTTTTAATGAATTTAGAGTATCTTGACTTAATAGTCTACCAGTTAAACCTCTCATCTATACATTGGTACCCATTTCTACTATTACTATGTTTCATCATAATATCCTAGAAACGCCGTATGATGTTCTGTTTATATATTTTTTATTTTCAAGACCAGTAGTGAAAAGTTGTCCAAGAAATAAATTGTCAAATTGTAAAAAAATATTGTGTAAGAAAAGTGAAAATATAGAATCATTTTAAAGGGAACCTGTCACCAGGTTTGTCCCATATGCGGTAAGACCACCACCTTTCAGCCCTGATATACAGAATTTTAATATGCTGTATATCTGCCCCCAATCCGGCCTGCAAGACAAGAAAAAGACCTTTTATTATACTCGCCTGCGTTGCGGTCCGGTCCGATGGGAATCGCTGTCTTGGTCCGGTGCCTCCCTTCTTGTGATGCCGTCCTCTCTTCTGGTTTGTGCAGATGATTCGTCCTACATCACCCACATAGTGTCCCGGCATCGTGCTCCTGCGTATAGTACTGCAGTGAGCATGCGCCAGACCTTTTCCTTCACATATGCACTAAAGTACTTTGCTCTGCCCTCGTCATGGTGTGAATGACGTAGGACACATCATCCACACAAAGCAGAAGAGAGGAAGACGACACGGGACGAAGACCAGCCATGCCCATTTGACCGGACGATTCCGTAGGCGAGTATAGTAAAAGATGTCTTTCTTTTGTTGTAGGCCCGATTGGGGGCTTATATACAGTATGTATTAGAATGCTATAAGGAGGAGGAAACAAAGAGTCACTGGTGACAAAGAATATATGTGTTTAGTACAAAATATTTATTTGAACATATCAAAAGGTAACACAGGAATATGTGGACAATAACAACACTTTAAAAGGACAAGTGCAGATAAAAGGGGAGAGGCCTCCCAGCAGTGAGGCAAAAATACATTTGTGGCAAAGATGGTAGTATAATACATTAGAGCTCATAACACAGAGTGTCTCCCCCACAAAGAAGGTCTAAAGATAACAGAGCTGCACAAAGTGTTGCCACACAGAATGGAGCATGCTTTTCATAGAACAATATACATAGGTAAAAGGCGCCAGTAAAAATACAATGCTGGTCAATCTGTCACAGGAGCATGCTCACCACTTAAAGTATAAAGCCGCGATGTCATCTCCATTGGGGGTGACTTCTCCCAGTGCGGCTTTATACTTTAAGTGGTGAGCATGCTCCTGTGACAGATTGACCAGCATTGTATTTTTACTGGCGCCTTTTACCTATGTATATTGTTCTATGAAAAGCATGCTCCATTCTGTGTGGCAACACTTTGTGCAGCTCTGTTATCTTTAGACCTTCTTTGTGGGGGAGACACTCTGTGTTATGAGCTCTAATGTATTATACTACCATCTTTGCCACAAATGTATTTTTGCCTCACTGCTGGGAGGCCTCTCCCTTTTATCTGCACTTGTCCTTTTAAAGTGTTGTTATTGTCCACATATTCCTGTGTTACCTTTTGATATGTTCAAATAAATATTTTGTACTAAACACATATCTTCTTTGTCACCAGTGACTCTTTGTTTCCTCCTCCTTATTGTATCTATATGAGTGGTGATTTGGTCACACTTATTTGTGTGACCCACTGTTTTTGATATATCCATGCAGCTGCATCTCTTCATATGTATTAGAATGCTGTATATCAGTGCTGGTGGTGAAAGGTGGTCGTCTTATCTCATTTGGGATAAACCTGGTGACAGGTTTCCCTTTTAGAGAGTCATAAAACAATCAACACCCAAAAAGTCATGTGGAAAAGTGGTGTATATTTATTCATCTATATCCATGCACAGATTTGGGTAAAGTAGCTCAATTTTCTCCATGATTGTCAGAGCACTGGTTATGTTGCTACTTTTTATATTCTTTGAAGACAGAGTTGGGGTCTTGAGATGTGGACTTACTTGGACGCAGTGCTGCTTTCTTTGCATTTAGCATTCCTCGATGTGTCACCTGCCATTTTATACCAGATGTTATATTGCTGCCATTTCTCTGTTTGGGATATTTAATCTATATTTACATTAATGTTAGGTGTTTTCTGGACTGTTTAATGACAGTATCACTATTTCTTCATTCCTCACTAGACAAATCTTCCGATCTTTAAGCTGAAGGACTCCACTGTTAGAAGGAGGTACAGTGACTTTGAGTGGCTGAAGAATGAACTGGAGAGAGACAGTAAGGTGAGCCATGCAGAGAAATGACATCACTTGGTGAACATTGAATTGGCGATAAAGTCCTTGAACATACAATCACTTTCTATATAACATGTATAAAGCACAAGAAACATATAATTAAAATGTAATTGTGTGATTAATCATTCCTATAGATTGTGGTACCGCCATTGCCAGGAAAAGCACTGAAGAGACAGCTTCCATTCCGAGGGGATGAGGGCATTTTTGAAGAGTGCTTCATTGAAGAGCGACGGCAAGGACTAGAGCAGTTTATTAATAAGTAAGATGGTTTGATTTCAGTATGTGTTTAGTTCATGGATCTGTATTTGTCACTATACCAAAGCCACCATATTGCTTCCTCTACAACCAGTTCTGTTGGGAAAGGATGGATCATGATGCAGTCTGGTCGAGCATCCCGTCCCATCCCATACACTGACACAATTAGTATGCGTGGAAGCACTCAGCTGCCGAATGCATGATGGACTGGGAATAAAACCTGTTGCCAAGGACCAATTCCAAATCGCAATAGCATATGAGATATATGTCAAAACATGATGTTCTTAAACCACCTTTTATGCTGTCTATAAAGGATGCCTAATGTATATAATGTAGAGGAAATGGTAACAGACATCAGTTACGGATCAGTAACTCCTTACCCGCATCTGCGGTACATGTATGGCGCAAGTCAGCAGCGGGTTTATGGAGCGAGCTCAATGTAGTCCAACCCATGTCCGTAAGATAAGGCTGTGTCCCTTTAATACTGAGCAATAAAATTTGATTTGCTAATAAGTATTTTAAAAAAGTCTTATACTTTCATCCATTGTGACTTTGTGTTTTTCTCAAAAATAACTGGTCATCTTTAGGTTAAAGTATATAGTGTAAGGGAATGTTCACACAAGGCAGATACTAGAGTCTGCCTGCTCATTGGGAGGGATCTTGCCAAAATGTCACCCACGCTTTTCTAGAGAAAATTGACCTGTATTGCATAGAAGCGCCCAACAAATCTAGGTGTACATGTGAACGTCCTCTAATAAACAGATCAGCAGGTGTCTTATGGTGGCTTTAAGTGTTACTGTATCTCGCAGCTAGTGGACTACCACACCAGGCAACTTGCAGGCTTCATATCTACGACTCCGAATACAAAGGCGTAGCGCATACGTGGTGTATACTTGGTAATTAGTACATAGCATATGCTTTACACTCCTCAGACAAATGAAAACTAATATTGGTTAAAATGTCTTACTGTTTGTGTCTACAGCATCTACGCAGATCATTCTTTCCATATTTACAGGCAAGAAATAATAGCTTCTTAGTCCGATCTCGTAGTAATGTTCTGCAACGAAGGGGCAATCTGTCGTCTCCCCAAGGCCAGCATAAAGTAGTGCCATACACAATGTGTGTATGTGCTGCCATTTTGGAGAAACCAGAGTCTGTTATAGCACGATATCGCTAAGCGGTTGATAGACAATGGGAGTCTGAAGCAGGAGTACAATGTATTCATTTGATGCAGAGTGCTGGCAGAAAGTTTTCCAGAACTACATACATTAACACAATGAAATTAGCAAGTCTGTCACTTCTTTGTGCTGCTATTGGAGAGGATACCATGAAGAGACTGATGGGTTCTCTTTACATTTCTGTATCTTGTAATCAGTTTGTGACATAATCAATTCTTTCTTCTTTTACAGGATCGCCGGACATCCCCTTGCTCAGAATGAGCGTTGTCTGCATATGTTCTTGCAGGACGAAACAATTGATAGAAATTACGTGCCAGGCAAAGTACGCCAGTGAGAATTCTAGGCACATCCACCTCCTCCTCGCCCCTCACGCACCATTGCCTGCTAAATTACATTTATTTTTACACTAAGTCTCCAATTGTCCCCTCTTTTCAAGACCCCATGCTGTCCTTCATGAGGCTATTCTTTGTTTTTACCTGTTTATATCACTGTCATCTTCTTTAAATCTTATTGTGTGTAAACTTATTCACGTTCATTTCCATCCTCTCCCTTGCCCGGAGTTGGGGAGATGTCCAATTTGATCCCTATCCTCTTTATTGTTAGCTCTGAAACATACAAGCTGTACTGATAGATCCTTTTCCATCCAAGCATTATTCTCTCAGCTTCAGAAGACCCGCCATCAGACTACTTCTGTTTTGAGTGAATATTCATACGTGCCCTGGAGTGCTATTTCAAGTGGAAAACTTTTTCTTCCCTTTTTACGTTTACACGACTGTCCGATCTTTTAATACAGTCTGTAACGTGTGTCCCAGGTCTCGGAGTGATCAGGCAAGTGTGCACTCCCTGCCCTCCCTGATTACCACCACAAGCGTGCTGTATATTTAACGCTCAAAGTACAGACATCAGATAAAGTCTAGGCGTCTATCTGCTGCGCAACACAGCAAAAATGTGTATTGTCTGATATGTCAGTGGTTATAACAGATCACACCCCTCCGGCTGAATCCAGTTAAGTTTTCAGAAATTGACTATTGCAAGCGAAGAGAAAAATAAATACTGGCATTGAAGAGCATTTGTAAAAGATGTGGATCTACTGGCGAAGACCTGTCTGGTTTCCGGGAGCCCCATGACACTGACACTGAGTTATTGAGCTGCAGCATTGTGTTATGACTGTTTCCGGGAATATATACGTTATCGGGTGTCATTATAAAGTACGGGAGTACCTATTTACATGCCAGTTCTAGTTAAAAATGGCATCATCTACCAACCTTTCATTGCTTAGCCATGTATGTTGGGGGATGCCGTTGTAGGGAAGGGGAGCGTATTTATTAATGATCAGCTTTGGAGTTGGAGGTCATGGTGGCTCTTGGTTAAATGTTAAATTCGAGGTGTCATAGCTGATACTGTGACCTCCTGCATGTGCTGACCAGTTATAACACACTCAGACCTGGGCTTATAAGCAACTATGCTGCCTGTGTCCTTGTGCTGGAGACCATGTCTGTGTATATAAATATCTATATCTGATATTTTGGCTGTGAGTTGTCACTGCTTCTCCTGTTTTTTACTTATCGTCGACGTATACATGACAAATATTTAATGTGAACACATCAGCCAATAATTTGTGCACCATGATGCAACTTATCTTTTGCATCCCCCTCAAGTGTTTTGGTCCTCTCTATAAAGAAGTGTGCACTTGTCAAGCACTTATGGCATAACAATTAGATATGCCCTACATTCTTTACATGGGAATACACTTTTAAATATACTTTACAATATTAGGGTAGGGTCACACAAGCATATAAAAAAAAAAAATAGTTCAGATTTTCATACAGAAAAGTGGGACAGTTTTATTCTCACTTGTCATCAGTTTACAATTGGTATTTTTTTTTACCGCAGCTATTTATCATTTACAAGACCACTCAGTGTCCCGTGTTACAGAATTGAAATGTATACATAAAAATTGGGCGCTATACTGCGGCTCCGTATGGTATCTGATTTTTTTTTTTTTTGTAGAACCCCTAAACTTAAATGGGTAAGACTCTGCCAATTTATGGAAGAAACTAGTGCATACTGTGATTTTTCACACACAGATTGTCAGTGGGAAAAAAGTGATCTGCGCTACCCCATTGTAGATCATTGATGTGGGTGCTGGCAGTGTTTGTTTTTTCCTCCAAACAGCACTTGAACCGAAAATACGGTCGTGCGAACAAGCCCTTATAGAGAGACTTGTTGCTTCGACCGGAAGTGCGTATGGCACATGTTCATCCATGCTACCAGCATTTCTAAGGCCAGTAGCCATCCAGTGAGGTCTTCTTTTCCTAATTCTATTTGGAGGCCATAATACAGTCAAATGATGAAAACAAATTGTTTTTAGTTTTGGTCTTGGAGAAAAACTTTTCCTGCTCAATGAACATGCAAGTCTGAGCTTCTTTTACTGTGAGCCCTCGCGGGCATGGTCCTCTCCTTCTGTACTTGTGTGTGCCTTGTTTTGCTCATATTTATTGGACTTGTATATATTTGCCCCTTTCACACGTAAAGCGCCATGGAATAAATGGCGCTATAAAAATGTATAATAATAATTTAATTTACTTTTACTAATTTTTGCAAGTATTCAACCGATAGATATTTCTGTGACCATTAAAACTATGCTTTATTTTTAGAGCATATACATGTTAATATACCACTAGTCAAATAAAAAGTGACTATAATTAGTCAGGGCCTTTTTTATTTAAAGAAAAAGTGGCAGGCTCTGGTGAGTTTTCTAAATGCCTATTAATAAAAGTGGTCACACGTGTCTCTATTGGCCCCCTAAAGGACCTGTCTAGCAAAAGTCGGGTCTGAACTTCCTTGTTGTGAAATCTTTGCATGCAGAGCGGGATCCAACAACCCTCCGAATTCCCTCCCCACTGTAACAGCGAGTTCATTACACATTAGTGCTAAGAATGAGAAGTCAGCGGAGGTTTGTGAGGTCCTGCACTGCACGCTGAAATCCCTCAACCCGGTGGTCCAGGTGAGCGTTTTGCTAAGTAGAGTTCTTTAGAGGACCATTTAAGCACTTTTGTTAATTGTGTATTTTTTTTTCTTACAAAGTATCACCTATCTATGTCTGCCCCTTTTTTTTTTTTTTTTAACTCTTTAAGGGCCAGGGAATATTTTTTTTTTTCTCACCTTCTTACAAGAGCCATAACTTTATTTCACTGGTGACATAGACCTTTAAGGGTATGTGCACACGTTGCAGATTAGCCTTCAGAATTTTCTGCAGAGAATCTGCATCTGTTGGCAGAAAACGCATGGCAAAACGCGGATTTCATGCGTAATTGATGCGGATTGTAATGCGTTTTTGCTGTGCGGATTTGTTACTGTGAATTTTCTGCCAAGAGAGAGCGAGAGACAAATGTGCCAAACGAAAAAAACGCAGCTGCGGATCCATAAAAATAATTGACATGCAGCTGAAAAAAAACCGCTGCAAATCAGCGGATTTTTTTCGCAGCATGTGCACCGCAATTCTTAATTTACCATTCACTAACTTTGTACACTACACTGCGGATTTGATACAATTCCATGCGGCCAAAAACGTGGATCCATATCAAAATCCACAACATGTGCACATACACTAAGGGTTCTTTTTGGGGGGGAGAGGGACAAGGTGTTAGGAATTATGCCATTCATTTTGCCATACAATGCACTGAAAAATGTATAAAAAAAAAGAAAATCCCAGTTGGGTGAAATCGTGAAAAATAAAAAAGCAATGTCACCATTGTCTTTTAACCCCTTAATGACCGCCGATACGCCTTTTAATGGCGGTCATTAAGGGTACTTAAAAACCACATCGCCGTTAATTAACGGCGCTGTGGAAAAAGTGAATAGCGCCCCCAGAGGCGCATTTTCTCCGGGGTCTCAGCTACTGGGTGTAGCCGAGACCCCAGAGAACATGAATCGGGTCGGTTTTTACCGACACCGATGTTGCGATCGCCGTTTAATTTCTCTGTCCTCTGATGTCATCGGACATCAGAGGACAGAGAAAAAGGGTCCCCGGGACCCCCATGTGGCCCCCGATGTCCTCTATGTGGCCCCAGGGCCCTCCGGTGTCCCCCGGTGCTGTTAAGAAAATGGCGGGCGCATGCTCAGTGCGCCCGCCGCTAAGTGCCGCTGTGCTGGGGGGGGATGGGCAAATATTCTCCGGGGGTAGCCGAGACCCCAGAGAACATGATCCGGGTCGGTATTCACCGATCCCGGTGTTGCGATCGCATCTATGCAAGCATAGATGCGATCGCAAAAAAAAAAATGATTTCTCTCCCCTCTGATGTGATCGCACATCAGAGGGGAGAAAATGAGGGTCCCTCGATCGCCCCCCCTATACTTACCGGTGTCCTCCCGCAGGCCCCAGGATCCCGGCGTCTTCTTCCTGGAAAAAAAAAATGGCGGGCGCATGCGCAGTGCGCCCGCCGATCTGCTTGGCGGCAGATTCAAATTTTTTTCATTCTCCAGAAAGTGCATTTTGATCACTGTGATAAACTATCACAGTGATCAAAATAAAAAAAAACAGTACATAACCCCCCCATTTATCACCCCCTTAGTTAGGGACAGATAATAAAAAATAGAAATTATATTTATTTTCATTTTTCTGTTAGGGTTAGAATTAGGGTTAGGGTTATAATTAGGGTTAGCATTAGGGTTAGGGTTATAATTAGCGTTAGGGTTAAGCTGGGTTCATACTGCGTTATGGCAGTCCGTTAGACGGACTGCGTTACACGCGGGATAACGCGTGTAACGCAGTCGTTAACGCTGCCATTCACCCCCATTTGAGGGCGCATCGCGACGCATGCCGTAAAGCGGCATGCGTTTGCGACGTGCCATCATTCAGTGACGGAGCCTCGGACGCGGGCTGCAGCGTCTGGGCTCCGTCACCGCTAGCGCAGATGAATCATCTGCTGATTACTCTGCGCTAGCGGGTATAGCATAACGCGATCGCGTTATGCTATACCGTTACCAGCCCGTCAACGCTATGTGTTGAACGGGCTGGTAAAACGCAAAATGAACCTAGGGTTAGGGTTACAATTAGGGTTAGGGTTAAAATTAGGGTTAAGGGTTACAATTAGGGTTAGGGTTACAATTAGAGTTAGGGTTACAATTAAGGTTAGGGTTGGGATTTAGGTTAGGATTAGGGTTGGGATTAGGATTAGGGGTGTGTTGGGATTAGGGTTGGAGCTAGAATTGAGGGATTTCCACTATTTAGGCACATCAGGGGGTCTCCAAACACGACGTGGCGTTCAAAAAGTCAAATGGCGCTCCCTCCCTTCCGAGCCCTGCCGTGCGCCCAAACAGTGGTTTACCCCAACATATGGGGTATCAGCGTACTCAGGACAAATTGCACACCAATTTTTGGGTTCTAATTTCCCCTGTTACCCTTGGGAAAATAAAAAATAGCTGGCTAAATAAATCATTTTTGAGAAAAAAAAAGGATTTTTTATTTTCACAGCTCTGCGTTTATAAATTTCTGTGAAACACTTGGGGGTTCAAAGTGCTCACCACACATCTAGATAAGTTCCTTAAGGGGTCTAGTTTCCAAAATGGGTCACTTGTGGGGGGTTTCCACTGTTTAGACACATCAGGGGGTCTCCAAACACTACGTGGCTTTCAAAAAGTCAAATGGCGCTCCCTCCCTTCCGAGCCCTGCCGTGCTCCCAAACAGTGGTTTACCCCAACATATGGGGTATCAGCGTACTCAGGACAAATTGCACACCAATTTTGGGGTTCTAATTTCTCCTGTTACCCTTGGGAAAATAAAAAAATAGCTGGCTAAAAAAATCATTTTTGAGAAAAAATATTTTTCATTTTCACGGCTCTGCGTTTATAAATTTCTGTGAAGCACTTGGGGGTTCAAAGTGCTCACCACACATCTAGATAAGCTCCTTGGGGGGTCTAGTTTCCAAAATGGTGTCACTTGTAGGGGGTTTCTACTGTTTAGGTACATCAAGGGCTCTGCAAACACAACATGACGCCCGCAGAACATTCCATCAAAGTCTGCATTACAAAATGGCGCTCCTTCCCTTCCAAGCACTCCCATGCGCCCAAACAGTGGTTTCACCCCACATATGGGGTATCAGCGTACTCAGGAAAAATTGCACAACAACTTTTTGGGTCCAATTTCTCCTGTTACCCTTGGGAAAATAAAAAAAATAGCGGGCTAAAGAATCATTTTTGAGGAAAAAAATTATTTTTTATTTTCAAGGCTCTACGTTTATTAATTTCTGTGAAGCACTTGGGGGTTCAAAGTGCTCACCACACATCTAGATAAGTTCCTTAAGGGGTCTAGTTTCCAAAATGGTGTGATTTGTGGGGGGTTTCGACTGTTTAGGCGTATCAGGAGCTCTCCAAACGCGACATGGCGTCCAATTTCAATTCCAGCCAATTTTGGTTTGAAACAGTCAAACGGCGCTCCTTCCCTTCCAAGCCCTGCCGTGCGCCCAAACAGAGGTCCCACCCCACATATGGGGTATCAGCGTACTCAGGACAAATTGGACAACAACTTTTGTGGTCTAATTTCTCCTGTTACCCTTGGAAAATAAAAAATTGGGGACTAAACGATCAGGTTTGTGGAAAAAATAATGACTTTTTATTTTCATGCCCGGGAGTTATAAACTTCTGTGAAGCACTTGGGGGTTCAAAGTGCTCACCACACATCTATATAAGTTCCTTAGGGGGTCTAGTTTCCAAAATGGTGTCACTTGTGGGGGGTTTCCACTGTTTAGACACATTAGGGCCTCTACAAACGCGACATGGCGTCCAGCCAATTCTGAGTTGAAAAAGTCAAACGGCGCTCCTTCCCTTCCAAGCTCTGCCATGCACCCAAACAGTGGTTTACCCCCACATATGGGGTATCGGCATGCTCAGGACAAATAGCACAAAAACTTTTGGGGTCTTGTTACCCTTGGGAAAATAAAAATTGGGGTGAACAGATCGTTTTTGTGGAAAAAATATGATTTTTTATTTTCACGGTTCTATGTTATAAACTTCTGTGAAGCACTTGGAGGTTCAAAGTGCTCACCACACATCTAGATAAGTTCCTTAGGGGGTCTAGTTTCCAAAATGGGGTCACTTGTGATGGGTTTCCACTGTTTAGACACATCAGGGCCTCTACAAACGCGACATGGCGTCCAGCCAATTCTGCGTTGAAAAAGTCAAATGTCGCTCCTTCCCTTGCAACCTCTGCCGTGTGCCCGAAAAGTGGTTTACCCCCACATATGGGGTATCGGCTTATTCAGGAGAAATTGCACAACAAATTTTGTGGTTAATTTTTTCTTTTAACAGTTGTGAAAATAAAAAAAATAGGTTCCAAAGTAAAGTTTTTGCAAAAAAAGTTAAATGTTAATTTTTTCCTTCCACATTGCTTCAGTTCCTGTGAAGCACGTAAAGGGTTAATAAACTTCTTGAATGTAGTTTTGAGCACCTTGAGGGGTGCAGTTTTTAGAATGGTGTCACTTTTGGATATTTTCTATCATATAGACCCCTCAAAGTGACTTCAAATGTGATGTGGTCCCTAAAATAAAAATGGTGTTGTAAAAATGAGAAATCGCTGGTCAACTTTTAACCCTTATAACTTCGTAACAAAAAAAAAATTTTGGTCCCAAAATTGTGCTGATGTAAAGTAGACATGTGGGAAATGTTATTTATTAAGAAATTTGTGTTACATATCTCTCTGATTTAAGGGCATAAAAATTTAAAGATTGAAAATTGTTAAATTTTCAAAATTTTCGCCATATTTCCGTTTTTTTCATAAATAAACACAAGTCATATCAAAGAAACTTTACCACTAACATGAAGTACAATATGTCACGAAAAAAACAATCTCAGAATCAGCGGGATTCGTTAAAGCGTTCCAGAGTTATCACCTCATAAAGTGACAGTGGTCAGAATTGTAAAAATTGTCCCTGTCATTAAGCTGCAAAATGGCTCTGTCACTAAGGGGTTAAGTTTGGTCTTTACTGCATTTATTGTGCGGTAAAAATGACCAGGGCTCGTGATTGTGCAGGTCAATCTGAATTCAGCAATACCAAATCTGCATCAATAATTTTTTTTCCTTTTTCTACTTATATGATGAAAAAAATTCAGATTATTGAAAAAGTTTTTTTTTTCTCCACCTGATGAGGCAGAGTGAGAGCTTGTTTTTTTGCATGGGGTGTTGGTGGTTTTTAGAGAGATTAACTTTATGTACAGTGGGTACGGAAAGTACTCAGACCCCTTTATAATTTTCACTTTGTTTCATTGCAGCCATTTGGTAAATTCAAAAAAGTTCCTTTTTTCCCTCATTAATGCACACTGCACCCCATCTTAACTGAAAAAAAACAAATGTAGAACTTTTTGCAAATGTATTAAGAAAAACTGAAATATCACATGGTCATAAGCATTCAGACCCTTTGCTCAGTATTGATTAGAAGCACCTTTTGAGCTAGTACAGCCATGAGTCTTCTTGGGAATGATGCAATGAGTTTTTCACACCTGGATTTGGGGATCCTCTGCCATTCTTCCTTGCAGATCCTCTCCAGTTCCGTCAGGTTGGATGGTGAACGTTGGTGGACAGCCATTTTCAGGTCTCTCCAGAGATGCTCAATTGGGTTTAGGTCAGGGCTCTGGCTGGGCCAGTCAAGAATGGTCACAGAGTTGTTCTGAAGCCACTCCTTTGTTATTTTAGCTGTGTACTTAGGGTCATTGTCTTGTTGGAAGGTGAACCTTCAGCCAGGTCTGAGGTCCAGAGCACTCTGGAAGAGGTTTTCATCCAGGATATCTCTGTAACATAGTTTTTAAGGGAGACTTTAAGTCCATCTAGTTCAACCCATAGCCTAACATGTTGATCCGGAGGGAGGCACAAAAAAACCCATGCGGCACACACTAAGCTCCACATTGGGGAAAAAAATTCCTCCCCGGCTCCACAGAGTTCTGAGTTCTTATATAGACAGGTGTGTGCCTTTACAAATCAAGTCCTATCAGTTTAATTAAACACAGCTGGACTCCAATACAACCATCACAAGGAAATGGACAGCATGTGATGTAAATATGACTGAGCAAAGGGTCTGAATACTTATGACCATGTGAGATTTCAGGTTTTTTTTAATAAATTTGCAAAAATTTCTACATTTCTGTTTTTTTTTTTTTTTTTGTCAAGATGGGTTGCAATGAACTTTTTTGAATTTACCAAATGGCTGCAATTAACAGAGTTAAAAATTTAAAGGGGTCTGAATACTTTCCAAACCCACTGTACATTGAATACTTACCGTATATACTCATGTATAAGCTGACCGGTGTATAAGCCGACCCCCCCTAATTTTGCCACAAAAAACTGGGAAAACTTATTGACTCGCGTATAAGCCTAGGGTGAAAAATGATTATGCCCCCATATGATGCTCCACAGATTATGCCCCATATGCTCCACAGATATGCCCCTATGCTCACAGATTATGCCCCCGTATGCTCCAGATTATGCCCCATATGTTCCACAGATTATGCCCCATATGTTCCACAGCTTATGCCCCATATGCTCCATATTATGCCCCCATATGCTCCAGATTATGCCCCATATGTTCCACAGCTTATGCTACATATTATGCCCCCATATGCTCCATATTATGCCCCCATATGCTCCATATTATGCCCCATATGCTCCATATTATGCCCCCATATGCTCCATATTATGCCCCATATGTTCCACAGCTTATGCCCCCATATGCTCCAGATTATGCCCCATATGTTCCACAGCTTATGCTCCATATTATGCCCCATATGCTCCATATTATGCCCCCATATGCTCCATATTATGCCCCATATGTTCCACAGCTTATGCCCCCATATGCTCCAGATTATGCCCCCATATGCTCCAGATTATGCCCCATATATTCCACAGCTTATGCCCCATATGCTCCAGATTATGCCACCATATGCTCCAGATTATGCCCCCATATGCTCCATATTATGCCCCATATGCTGCACAATTATGCCCCATAGTATAGGCCTCATGCTGCTGCTGCAAAAAAATGACATACTCACCTCTCGGCGCTGGGGGCCAGGTGCCGGTGTCCTGAGCAGGCGGGGGGTGTCACCGCTCGCTCAGGACCCCGGCACCTGAGATATTTACCTGTCCCTCGGTCCTCTGCAGCGCACTCCTCCCTCGGTCTGACTCCTCTGTGATGATCTGGCAGGGGGCGGGGCGCGCACTAACGACGTCATTGCGCCCTCTGCCTGATCATTCACACACAGAGGAGTCGGATCGAGGGAGCAGTGCGCTGCGGTGGACCGAGGAACAGGTAAATATCACTATACTCACCCCTCCGCCTCGTGTCCCTGCAGCCTCTCCTCTTCTCCCGGCGCTCTCCGCAGCGCTTCAGTCCTGCAGTGGTCACGTGCTACCGCTCATTAAAGTCATGAATATGTGCATATTCATGACTTTAATGAGCGGTGCCATGTTACAGCTGCAGGAAGGAGCCGGAGATTGTGGGAGAAGCAGGGGGGCTGCAGAGACCGCGCCAGCGGAGGGGTGAGTATGATCCGAACCACCCCCGCGTATAAGCCGAGAGGGGGACTTTCAGCCCTAAAAAATGGGCTGAAAATCTCGGCTTATACATGGGTATATACGGTATACTATTTTTCACGGAGGTGCTGTATCCAAAAAAAAAAGCAATTCTATTGTTCTGATTTTGTTTTTCTTTGTAGTGCTTACAATAGAGGTTAAACTATTCCATATATTGATAGATTGGTCTTTTAAGAATGCAGCGATACCAAATGGAATTTCTTTCTGATATTTTTAATAGGAGAGGGAGGGATGATTTATTTATTTATTTATTTTTTTAAAGCTTTCTTTTTTAGTTTAGGAGCTGAACTTCACAAGAGTATGGAGATGATTGCCACTGGGGGGATTTAGCAGACTACCGGATGCCATTGTGATGCATCGGTCTTCAGAAGATCAAGCGTGCGTTCTATCTAAATGCAGCTGACAGCGATATTTAAATGATTATCGGCCAAGATCGGCGCTTGGCTCTGGTCGCAGATGTTGACTAATGTATCTGGCATCAGCTGCATGTGGAGGGAGCTCGGCTTCGAAGCCCCCACTACACGTGAACCCCTTCCAAGAAAAATGTTAATTCCTATCCTAATGTGGGAAGGTGTAAAATATAAGCTGCAGCTCCAAACTGGTGATGGGTCCTCTAAATACCAAACCAATGCATCATTCTGTCCAAAAACATCACAGAAAAAAGCATCTGTACTTGCCAACACCAGGTCACAATACTAATGCACCATAGAATGCAGCAGACCGCCATGATAAAGGCGGGGGGAGCACAGGTGTAAAATACTGATGAAACAACCACTCATGCACTGACTATTCATGGAGGGAGTAGTCACCTAGTATTATCAATGCACACAAAAAGGTGTGTATAGGTTGCCAGTCACAGAGATGTAGTGCACAATGTCTGGCTTACAGCCTATTAGTAATGCACAGCAGGTAGACGGCCCAGCAAGCGCCCATGTAAGTTCACCTCTCATAGACAAACACTAAAGGGTCCGGCTGCATCCTATAGAAAAATGAATAAATGTGTTTTTCAGTGTTTTTATTGAACATTTTATAAATCATTAATACTGAAAACAATAGTACAGAAGTAAAAAGCATTATTAGACATGCTTTTCAGTTATAGCAACATATTATATTTTAAACATTGATTTAATAAACAGTTGAGGAGTTCCATGTCGGATGGGTGTATAAACCGATGAAACAAACAAACAAACAAACAAATATTTGTAAACAGATGACATATACTGTCAAAATTAACTGGATTATATCCAGTACTGCAATGAGAACCAGATATTAAGTTAGTAAGTTATGGCGCAATACTTTATTTTTTAGGAATAACTGGAATGGAAAATGAAGGGAAGGGAGAGGAAGAAGGGAAGGGATAAAAAGGAAGGGAGGGGGGGTTGGGTTAAATTATATTTTCCCAGTGAGACCACTTATTTATGAATTTTTTGGATTGGTTATTTGCGATAGCAAATTTTATCTCATAGTCCCTATGAAGTTGGATTCTTTCTATAACATCTGAGTATGATGGAGGGAATTGGTTTTTCCAATTATAGGCTATCATGTTTTTGGTAACTAAGAGGATGTGTATTATCAAAAAGATTTTGTCAATTTCTAAGGTTGGAAACTCCAACGAGAGTAAAGCTAGCTGAGGCGTGAGCTTAATTCGTCTGCCAATAATTTTATTTATTAGATTATTTATTTCAGACCAGAGTGGAGACAGTTTAGGGCAATTCCAAAACATATGGAGAAGATCCCCTTTATGACCGCAATCTCTCCAACAAAAAGAAGATGTATTTTCACCGAAATGGGCTATTCTAGCTGGAGTGAAGTACCATCTCGAGAAAATTTTATATTGAGTTTCTTGGAGAGACATGGAGAGAGTAGATGTGTAACAAAAAATGTATGAGGTATTGGTCAATATTGTGGCCAAAATACGCAAGCTCACAACCCACGTCAAGAGTCCTCCATTGTCTTGCGAGGTCATCATTGAACCAGCTTGCAGTGAGCATCAGAGTAAAGCCACTGAGCAGAAAT
Source organism: Oophaga sylvatica (assembly GCA_033576555.1). Taxonomy (NCBI): domain Eukaryota; kingdom Metazoa; phylum Chordata; class Amphibia; order Anura; family Dendrobatidae; genus Oophaga; species Oophaga sylvatica. Next base: position 58,572,037 of record JARQOD010000008.1, on the reverse strand, counting down.
AGATGATTATTGATGAGTGGACGTGCTCTGATAATGTGTTATCGGTGCATAGTCGGGTGTCATCCGAGCATCTGGCAGTGATCATATATTTTGTTCGAGTCCCTGTGGCTTCATGATTTGTGGCTGTTAGCCTGAACACGTGGGGATTCCCTAGCGGCCACAAATCATGCAGCCTCGAACATAATATATGAGCATGCCTAAGATGCTCGGATAACATCCGAACACGTTTGCACATCACTAATGACCACAACCCGCAAACCTAAACTTGGATGCAGATGACACACAACACCTAATGGCCAGGGTACTCCCTAAGTGCTGTAGTCTATTATAGCAGGGTAATGCACACTGCAAACATTGTCCAGAAATTTTTAGAGCACGATCAAGGGTTTGATGACTTGGCCTCATAATTCCCCAGATCTAAGTCTGATTAGCTTCTGTAAAATGTAAGGTGTATGAAATAGATGTGGTCTCTGAGTAGGTGTGATGAAAAATGTCAGTGGTCATTAGATTAATTCATGTTATGGCTTTTCCCACTATCTCTAATACTGCGCAGGTGCTGAACACATTCAGCACAGACACAGGCAGTATAACTTACTGCAGGGGTCTCAAACACGCAGGCCCCATGTGGGCCAAAGGCTCCATTGTGCAGCCCTTGGGCCTCTGAGACAATTGTGGCCCGGTCCAAAAGCCGTCACTGGCAGCGTTCCTTTTTAACTGAATGTGCGTCCTTGGATGCGTATTCAATTAAAATTTATTGTGGCGCAGAGACCGCCTCTCTGCAGTGCAATACCAGCCACTGGCCAATCAAAGGCCAGCAGCTGACGTTGGCTTCTCCGTTGCGGCTGCGCACAATGTCACGGCTTTGCTATGCCCCAGCTGTGAGGAAGAAGACACTTTTCCAAGGAAGCAAGGTCCAGTGAGAAGGATTTTTTGTGTGTGTATGTAAAGAGCAGCAAAATGGGGGACACTAGTACAAGTACAAGATGGGGAGATTACTATAGGATGGGAGCAGGATGGGGACATTACTAGAAGATTGGGACTATTATTACAGGATTGGGGACATTACTACAGGACGAAGGCCATTATTCCAGACTAGGGCACATTATTACAGGATGGGACATATTTCAGGACGGGTCATTACTACAAGCTTGGAAAAATATTTAGACTTGAGAGTCCTCAGTGGTTGATACCTTTTAATGGCTAACTGAAAAGATGGTAACAAATTGCAAGCTTTCAAGACTAATCAGGTCTCTTCATCAGGCGAAGACTAATACAAAATCTGAAGAATCACATGTTT